>PVHT020003144.1:3370558-3395456 GCA_004024745.2 Catagonus wagneri | reverse complement strand
GACCTCGTATATTTTAATGCTTGTTTGAGTTCCGTGGAGTATAGTGTTCCTGCATTGGGTTTTGCAGGCATCTCTCTTTTTTTTTTTTTTAATGTTTTTTTTATTTTTTACATTTAAAATTTTTTTAATGATTTTTATTTTTAAATATTTTTAATGATTTTTATACAGCTCTTGTCTTTTGAGTCAAGTTCATTTTCCCAAGAGAAAGGGCTATATGTATATGTATATATGTATATATACGTATATACACGTATGTATACGTATATATACGTATATATATACACACACACATATACCCTTTCATCGTCTTATAAATGTGTGATAAGTCCTTAATAAGGACCCCATTCTCTCCCTCACCGAATCCTTCCCAAAGGCTGGGAAGGACACACGCATGCCCATTTCCTGTGTTAATGAGAAATAGTCTGCTGTGCCTGTCCTTACAGACTCTTTCCTATTAAAAATAAACTGTGTACTTAATGAAATCTATTTTTTTTCCCCTTTTTACAGCAGCACTTGTGGCACACGGAAGTTCCCAGGCTAGAGGTCGAATCGGAGCTGAAGCTGCCGGGCTGCACCACAGCCACAGCAACGCCAGATCCAAGCCGCATCAGCAACCGACCCGGTAGCTCGCAGCCATGTCAGATCCTTAACCCACTGGGTGAGGCCAGGGATTGAACCCGCATCCTCATAGAGACTATGCCTTTTCTTAACCGGCTGAGCCACGGTGGGAACTCCTAATGAGACCTATTTTTGTTGTTAAAGTAAGCTTTCGTTTATTCCTTAATGCAATTCTTTTTCTTTCAGTTTCGAGGTACAGTTGCCCTGCAGCACTAAGTTAAGGTCTACAGAGTAGTGACTTGGCTTACATGTATTGCAAAGTGATCCACAGTAAGTTAGGTAATGTCCATCATGTCTTTTAGATTCAAAAAAAAAGGAAAGAATTTTTTGCTGTTGTAGTGATGAGAACTTTTACTCTCTTAGCAACTCTTTTTTTTTTTTTTTTAACCTGTGCCCGTGGCATATGGAGGTTCCCAGGCTAAAGGGCAAATGGGAGCTGCAGCTGCTGGCCTGCACCACAGCCACAGCATCGATGGATCCAAGCTGTATCCGTGACCTACACACCACAGCACACAGCAACAGCAGATCCTTAACCCTCTGAGCGAGGCCAGGCATCAAACCCGCAACCTCATGGTTCCTAGTCAGATTTGTTTCTGCTGCACCACGACGGGAACTCCTCTCTTAGCGATTTTTAAGTATCCCATGCTGCAGTGATAACTGCAGTCTGCAGGTTGTATTGTGTCTCCAGTACTTAGCTCCTAACAACTGGAAGTCTGTACCTTTGGACCCACTTCCTCCACTCGCCCATCCCCCACCCCAGCCCCCACCTCCCACCTTCATTAACCACAAATCTGATCTTTTTCTATGACTTTGGGTTGGTTGGTTGTTACTTAGATTCCACATGTGAGGTCCTACAGTGTCTGTCTTTCTCTGACCTCTTCGCTTAGCCCTGTGGCCTCAAGGCCCATCAAGGTTATAAAGCAGTGTTTTTAGTTACATAAATTCTGATTTGTGACATTTGTCCCTTATTCTCACATATTGAAAACAGCTTCATTTAATTGTACTTCTCCAAGTAAGACGCGGAGAAAATAATACGTATTTGTTGTCATAGGCCACTCCTGGGAACACCGAGGACATACAGCAGTGCCTTATATATTCCGTAAACCTGCTCTTGTTAATAATCAGCTAAATTAATTTACTGCTGATGGATGAACAGGGCCTAGAGAGCATTTGGTGTCTTTAATATTATATTTCTAGCTTCTGTGTTCTGGTAAGACTTTTATTTTCAAAATTTAATTAAAAAACCCAAAACAAAAAAAAAATACATAGGGAGTTCCCGTTGTGGCACAGCAGAAACGAATCTGACTAGTATCCATGAGGAGGCAGGTTCAAACCCTGGCCTTGCTCAGTGGGTTAAGGATCTGGCATTGCTGTGAGCTGTCATGTAGGTCACAGACGCGGCTCAGATCCTGCATTGCTGTGGCTGTGGCCTAGGCCGGCAACTGCACTCCAGTTCGCCCCCTAGCCCGGGAACTTCCATATGCTGCTGGTGCGGCCCTAAAAAAAAAAAAATGAAAGAAGAAAAGCAAGAAAAAGATATAAAAGATTATACCTCCCTTTAAAAAAAAAAAAAAGCCCTTTTAAACAAAACTGAAAGGGTCTTTTCCTGTCTGCACCTCCAGTCCCAGCCTGCACGGTAATTACGTTAATGATATGGTGAGCATCTTTACCGACTTTTCCCCTTTACGTTTACCTCTGTATTATACACACATACAGGCTGCACAATTTTACCCTCTTTTTCCCAGTTTTTATCACAGGCATTTTTCTAGATTCCATATATATAGATCTTTTCAAGTTCATTTCTTAATGGTTGTGGAATTTGACTGTAGGGCTGAACCAAAATTTATTAACCATGCACCTGTTGAGGGACATTTCTCATTTCCAGTTTTTTCTCTGCTTTGTAAACAGTGCAGTAGCGAGGATCCTTGTGGCTTTCTCTGGACATTTGTGCTGCTGTTTCCAGAGGATGGGTTCCTTAAGGACGCACAAAGCAAATTTTAGTCACTATTGCTACAGTATTTTAGATTTTTCAAATTTCATTTCCGCTGATGATGTCTAAGAGTGTTCATTTCCAGAGTTCCACACTCACCCAGCATTTAATTTATGGATCTTTTAAAATTTTGCTGGTTTTGTAGAAAATTGCCTTTCATTGTAATTTAAATTTGTTTACTCACTAGTGAGGTTAAGTACCCTTTCACAAATTTATTAGCTCATCGTAGGCTTTTTTGTATCACCTCTTCATCACCTATATCGGCTTGTTTTTCTGTAGGATTCTGTGTCACCTGGTTGTCTTAGTCATTGACCTTTATGTTATAACTGTTTTCTTCTAGGCAGGATTCTAAGGGTCTCTAGCTTCCAAGGATACACAAATATACATGGAAATTCACAGTGTGTCTTGGGTTTTGAGGAACAGGAATTTATTAGACCTCTGTTTCACACTTAAGTTCTTGTGGTACTTTTCATGACTCTGCAAAGGCTACTTAAAGAACATGGCTGCAAGTCATAACAGTTAATTTATAACTGGCATTTTGGTTTCCACCCAGGATAGGCATTTGCACGTTACAGCAGCTCTGAATGTTTCTGTGCCATCCCTGTGGGCAGAAGGCATTGAACTTGTGCAGAACCCTGCAGCCATTAGTGACCCTTTCAGTGAGCTGAGATGTCCCAAGAGGTAACATAGTACAGGTGTAAAAGATGCGTTCTAAAGAGGCTGACCTGGTTCTTAGTGACAGGGACAGTTCTGATTGCTTTAGTTTTCAGTCTCTTCCCAAGACTTCAGATTGCCTTTGTTTTTTAATTTTTTGAATTTTTAACCTATAGATGTGGTTCACAATTCAGGACATTTAGGATTTCCCATTGTAGAACAGCAGAAACGAATCCAACTAGGAGCCATGAGGTTGTGGGTTTGATCCCTGGCCTTGCTCAGTGGCTTAAGGATAACGTGTTGCCATGAGCTGTGGTATAGGTTGCAGACACGGCTCAGATCCCGCGTTGCTGTGGCTGTGGTGTAGGCCAGCAGCTACAGCTCCGGTTAGACCCCTAGCATGGGAACCTCCACATTCTGCGGGTGCGGCCCTAAAAAAAAAAAGACAAAAAAAAAATCATAACATTAAAAAAAAATGCAGTAAAAAGGCTCACTTCCTTATCTGAGTACCTGCCCCTATTTTCTGTCCCAACAGGTAACCAGTGTTACTAGTTTCTTCTGTGTCCTATAGATGTGTCAGTACTTTTTGACTTTCACATAATAGGATCTTAAGAGGAAATAGCAGAGTAGAAATTCTGTGACTTGTATAATTAAAACTATGGCAGCTGAGCTGTACATTTAAAAATTGTTAAAATGATAGATTTTGGTGTGTACATCTTGCTACAATGAAAAACAGAAATCTTAAAAAGAAAATGTCAAAATTAACATATTCCTATAAGCATGGACTACAGGGCAACTGCAGGTCTGGTGGGCAAGGCGAGATTGTGAGTTAATGTTTTCATTTGATAGAATGTTGCTTATTCAGTGCTAACAGTTCTAGCAGGCAAAGCAAGTCAGGCAAGAAGGCCTGGCTGGCCTTGGCCTTTAAGCCTGGGCTTTGTCCAGATGCCTCCCCTCACGGCCCCGCTCCCTGCACCTTAGAGAGAACACATGATGAGCTGCTACTGGGAGCAGCCTGGGCCTATGGCCCCGCGCCACGACCCCAGCAGGCCGTACGCGGAGCAGTACCGCATAGACGCCCGGCAGTTTGCACGCCTGTTTCAGCTCGTCTCGCCGTGGACCTGCGGGGCCCACACAGACATCCTGGCCGAGAGGACTTTCAGGCTCCTGGACGACAACATGGACCATCTTATCGAATTCAGAGCCTTTGTGAGCTGTCTGGGTATGACTCCGTCTTTACTGCAGCGAGTTCACTGGGATGTGAGTCTGTGAACCCAGGGCGAGTGGATGATGAAGCAGGCAGGGCTTCTGCACTCAGAGAGGCAGATTTGGGTCTAGCCTGATGCGATGTGGAGATTTTAACAGTCCCTTTGCGGCTCCCCTCATGACCACTTTTATATGCTTCCCAAGGCGGGAGGGGCGGGGGGCCCAGGCTCTCCATGTCCAAGGTCACTGACCCTTCTGGCTGTGGTGGTGGCTTGTTAGGAGATGCGTTCTTAACTTTTGCAGTTGCAATTAAAATCTTCCAGGAGTCACGAGGCCAAAGTTCCCAGGGTTATGCAGTCTCCAGTCAGTCACCACGCTTCTTGTTTTCCTTTCAAACCCAGTGTGTCTGGGCAGCTGTGGATGTCAGGTCAATAAGCACTGACCGCGCCCCTCTCTCCACAGGGACTTTGTGTCGTGACACATACACTTGAACCATTGGCCTCTACTCAGTCTCTCTCTTTTTAAAAATTTCGCAGATATTATGTATAACGGAGAAATGAATGAGAAAATCAAGCTGTTATACAGGCTTCATATCCCTCCAGGTAAGAAATTCCAAGTAGAAAAGTCGGGCTCTGTTCTATCTTGACATAAGTCAGCTTTGTGCACGATCCTGAATTTCTTCTTGTTTTAAATTTATTTAACTTGAGGTAACGTGTGTCTAGTTTGGTTGGGGTGGCTAATGACAGATTTTATGTATTTTATTTTTTATTTTATTTTCTGGTCTTTTTTTAGAGCCACATGTGGCATATGGAGTTTCCCAGGCTAGGGGTCAAATCAGAACTGCAGCTGCTGGCCTACACCACAGCTACAGCAACACGGGATCTGAGCTACATCTGTGACCTACACCACAGCTCACGTCAATGTCGGATCCTTAATCCACTGAGCAAGGCCAGGAATTGAACCTGCGTCCTCATGGTTACTAGTTGGGTTCGTTGCTGCTGAGCCACAACTGGAACTCTGAATTTCCTTCCTTTTTTTTGATGGCTGAGTAGGGTTCCATTGTGTACGGGTATGTGTGTTGTGCACAACTTTACTGAATTTATTTATTCTAAGAGTCCTCTTTTAAGATTTTCTGTGTGTGGTATCATGCCATCTGTGAATAGTGACAGTTTTACCTCTTCCTTCCCAATATGGATGCCTTTTCTTTCTTTTCCTTAATTGTTCTGGCTCACACATCCGATGCCATGTGGAATAAAAGTTGCGCAAGACTGGGCATTCTTCTTGATCTTAGATCTGATCACCATCGAGTATGACGTTAGCTGCGAGTTTGTCATATGGCCTTCATTACATTAAGGTGCATCCTTGTACAACCACTTTGTTGAGAATTTTTATCATCCACAGATCTTGAATTTTGTTAGATGCTTTTTCTGCCTCTATTGAGACAGCCGTATTTATCCTTCATTTTGTTAACGTGCATATGTTAGGGTGATTTGTGGATGCTGAACTGTCCTTACATCCTTATAATAAATCCTATTGCTCATGATATATAATCCTGTTAATGTATCGCAAATTAGAGTTTCTAATACTTTGCGGATTTTTACATCTATTTTCGTCAGGGATATGGACCCGGTATGCGGGTAATTTTGACCTTGTAAAATGAGTTTGGAAATATTCTCTCCTTTTCAGTTTCGTCAGGAGTTTGAGAAGTTTAGGTATTAAATCTTTGAATGTTTGGTGGAATTCAGTAGTGAAGCCTTCTGGTCCTGGGGTTTTGTTTGTTGGGAGGTTTTAAATTACTGATTCGGTATCTTTACAAGTAATTGGTCTGTTGACATTTTCTGTTTCTTCATGATTCAGTCTTAGATTATATATTTCTAGGAAATTATCCATTCCCTCTAGGTTCAGTTTGTTGGTGTATGATTGTATGAGTTTCTTATGATCATTAGTCTGTGGTATCAGTTGTAACTTCTTTCATTTCTGACTTTGAGCTCTCCTTTTCTTGGTGAGACTAGATGAAGGTTTGTTGTTCTTGTTTATCTTTTCAAAGAACCAGTTCTTAGTTTCATTGACCTTCTCTGTTGTCTTCATTGTCTCTTTTTCATTTATTGATGTTTATTTCCCTCTTAGAACTGTTTTTGGTGCATCCATCCTATAGATTTTTGGAATGTTATATTTCCATTTTCATTTGGCTTTAGGTATTTTTCTAAATTTTCTCTTTGATTTTTTTGTTGACCTATTGGTTGTTCAGTAGCATGGGTTTTGTTTTGTTTTGTTTTGCTTATTAGGGCCACACCTGCGGCACATGGAGATTCCCAGGCTAGGGGTCGAGTTGGAGCTACAGCTGCCAGCCTACACCACAGCCACAGCAACTTGGGATCCAAGCCTTGTCTGCGATCCACACCACAGCTCACGGCAACGCCAGATCCTTAACCCACTGAGCAAGGTGAGGGATCAAACCCTGTCCTCATGGATCCTAGTCATTAACCCCTGAGCCATGAAGGGAACTCCGCTTGTTTTTTTTTTTTTTTTAATTTCCATGTAATTTGTAATTTTTTCCAGTTTTCTTGTAATTGATTTCTAGTTTCATACCTTGTGGTAAGAAAAGATTTTTTTTTTTGTCTCCTGTCTTTTTTTCGGGCCGCACCCGTGGTATATGGAGGTTCCCAGGCTAGGGGTCTAATCAGAGCTACAGCTGCTGGCATACACCACAGCCATAGCAATGCCAGATCCGAGCCATGTCTGCAACCTACACCACAGCTCACGGCAACGCCAGATCCTTAACCCACTGAATGAGGCCAGGGATCGAACCTGCAGCCTCACGGTTCCTAGTCAGATTCGTTTCCGCTGAGCCACGATGGGAACTCCAGAAAAGATTCTTAATATGATTTCAGTGCTCTTAAATTTATTGAGACTTGTTTTATGGCCAAACGTGACTTATCTTGGAGAATGTTCCTTATGCGCTTGAGAACATGTATTCTGCTCCTTTTGGTTGGAATGTTTTGTATCTAAGTATAGTTTAAGGCTGATGCTTCAACATCCGGTCTGAACCATCTACCCATTAATGTAAATGGTTCTTAGCATTCCCTGCTAGACTGTATTTCTGTCAGTTTCTCTCTTTAGGGGAGAATATTTGTTAGTGTTTGCTTTATGTATTTAGATGTGTCTCTCTTGGACGCATAAATGTTATAAATGTTACATCTCTCTCTTGGATCGATCCCTTTGTTATTAGGTAATGGCCTTCTTTGTCTTTTATTATAGCTTTCTTTTTTTGCTTGCTTTTCTGGCCGCCTTGTGGTATGTGGAGTTGGAGTTCATGGCCAGGGACCAGATCCAAGCTGCAACTGTGACTTAAGCCACAGCTGCGGTAACACTGGATCCTTAACACACTGTGCCAGACCAGGGGTTGAACCCGCATCCGGTGCTCCAGAGACATGACCAGTCCTGTTGCGCCAAGGCAGGAATTCCACAGCTTTTGTTTTAAATCTGTTTTGTCTGATAAAAGTTTCCTCCCAGCCCTTTTTTTTTTTTTTTTTCCCATGTGCGAGGACTCTTTTCCATCCCTTCACTTTCAGCTTGTGTCCTTGAATCTGAAGTGGGGTCTCTAGTAGGCTGTATGTAGATAGGTCTTGTTTTTTTGTTGTTTTGTTTTGCTTTGTTTAGGGCCGCACCCATGGCATATGGAAGTGTCCAGGCTAGGGGTCAAATTGGAGTTACAGCTGCTGGCCTACACCACAGCCACAGCAACGCGGGATCTGAGCTGCATCTGTGATGACGTACACCACAGCTCACGGCAACACCTGCTCCTTAACCCACTGAGTGGGGCCAGGGATTGAACCTGCATCCTCATGGATACTAGTGGGATTTGTTTCCACTGCGCAACACTGGGAACTCCAAGTCTTGTTGTTTTAATCCAGTCAGTCTTTGATTAGAGAATGTAGTCTATTTACATGTAAAGTAATTGTTGCTAAGTATGTACTTACTGCTGTTTTGCTAGTTGTTTTTTGTATTTCCTTTATGTGCTTTTTCTCTTTCTTCCATTGTGGTTTGATGACATTCACTAGTGTTAGATTTAGATTCATTTCTCAATATCTTTTGTGTATGTACTATGGGTTTTTGCTGTGTGGTTATGACGTACATGTATGACATCCTATGTAGATCACAGTCCATTTTAAGTTGATATCAACTTAACCTTGAATGTTTAAATGTATTCTAAAAACTCCACATTTTTATTCTTTTTTTTTTTTTTTGCTTTTTTAAACTTTTTTTAGGGCAGCACCTGTGGCATATGGAAGTTTCAGGCTAGGGGTCGAATTGGAGCCTCATCTGCGACCACAGCTCACAGCAATGCTGGATCCTTAACCCACTGAGTGAGGCCAGGAATGGAACCTGAATACTCATGAATACTATTCGGGTTTGTTACTGCTGAGCTAGTGTGGGAACTGCCTACATTTTGTGTGTGATGGGATATTTTACATTTTCTTTTGTGTATCCCTTAACCAGTTATGGTTTAGATAGTTGTACCACTTTTGCCTTTTAACCTTCATACTGGCTTTGTAAGTGGTTAATATTCTACCTTTACTAGGTATTGCCTTTACCAGTGAGATTTTTACTTTCATGTGTTTTCTTCTTGCTGGTTAGGGACTTTTCTTTTTCTCTTTAAGAAGTCCCTTTACAGTTTCTTGTGAGGCTGGCTTGGTGTTGATAAATGCCTTTAGCTCTTGCTTGTTTGGAAATTCTTTCTCTCGCCTTCAATTTTGAGTAACACCTTGCTGGGTAGAGTGTTCTTGGTTGGAAGTTTTTTCCTTCTAGCACTTTGGCCTCTCTAGTCTGACCTGCAGTTTCTGCTGAAAAGTCAGCTGATAGTCTTATGGGGGTTCCATTGTACCTAAGGTGTTTTTCTCTTGCTCCTTTTAAGATTCTCTTTAACTTTTACCATTTTCATTATAATGTGTCCTTTGGGGGGGGCACGCCCATGGCATGCAGAAGATCCTGGGCCTGGGACTGGACCTGAGCCATAGCCGTGACAGTGCCAAGTTCCCAACTGCCTAGGCCACCAGAGAACTCCTAGAGTGTGTTGATGTGTGTCTCTCTGGCCTGTGGGCGAGTCCCATGGGACTGAAGCTGTAAACCCTGCTGACCCCAGACCCAGGAGATCTGGAGGTGCCCCCCTACCCCAGCAACAGTTAAAAAAATTATGGCTTCAGATGAATGTATAAGTGCCTTGGGGGTACCCGTGAGCTGTGGGGAGGCCAGGGGAGGGCACAGGGATGGTGTCTCCTTTCTGTGTGCCCTGAGAGCGTCTCTGTCCCCTCTAGGTAAGTGGCACATCTGAAGCCCGCCCCGCAGGTTGGAGCTTCAGGACAAGTAAACTGGTCAGCCCAGGTGGGCTGGGGGTGTGTTCCGGTCTGCTGTCTGTGCAGTGCCCCGGGTGCGCTAGTCTGCCCGCAGCCGTCTTTCCCGTTGTTGCAGTCCTGAGGAGCCCGGGGGTACAAGCCCCTCCGGCCACTGGGGCCAGGTTATCACGGGGCATCCCCTGGATGGACTGTGCCCACCCGCTGGGCTTATTGAGCTGGGGAAGGACGGCTGAGGGCGCGGCGCACCTGCAGTGCTGCCGGTGAAGTGCTGGAGGCGGGTCTTCAGTGACACACTAGAGCCCTGCGGGAGAGGCGTCCCTGTGACTTTAGTGAGACTGGGTTCCTGTGCGTCCACCCACACTGGTGAGGTACTGTGGGTAATAAAGTGGGGCTTCACCCCTGAACAAAGTCCCAGCTGTCCCCACCCCTCCAGCAAATGCACTCAGGGAGCTCCCACTGTGGCTTAGCAGTAATGACCCCGACTAGTATCCATGAGGATGCAGGTCCGATTCCTGGCTTTGCTCAGTGGATTAAGGATGAGCCACTGCCGTGAGCTGTAGGTTGCAGGCATGGCTCTGGTCTGGTGTTGCTGTGGTGTAGGCTGGCCGCTGTAGTTCCCATTCAACCCCTAGCCTGGGAACTTCCGTATGCCACAGGTGTAGTCCTAAAAAGTGGGGTGGGGGGGGGAAGATGAGCACTCATGCAGTCTGGGTACTTTCCTAGGGCCAGTGAGACCCTCAAAAGGGGCACCTCAGATCCTCACAGTCCTGGGGTCCTTGGACATCAGCACCTTTGGTTTTCAAAGCTGGGCAGTGTGTGAGTCTCGTCTCTCGGCTGCCTGTCCCAGAGGGTGGGATACCGACATGAGGCCCAGAGCCCTCGCTGCTCAGCAAAGAGCGCTGGACCTGTGAGCGCCCCGTGGCGTGGGCCGGCCGGGCATGGGGGTTTTGGTGAGACCCCATGGCTGCCTCTCCTGCCCATCTCGACCTGGCCCTTTTACCCCTTGTTTGGGGGAACTGCTCGGCTCTTCCCCATTCTTTCTCGGCTGTGATGGTAGCTGTAGTTTCAGTGTGTCCGAGTGGGAAGGTAGGTTCAGGAACCTTGCACGCCGCCGGCTGGGACTGCGCCCCCCGCCCAGCCAGTCTGAGTAAGTTCGAGCTCCGTGCCTTGGTTTTGTGCTGACATGACGCAGTTTCCGACCCCTTGGCACCTCCAGCCACTGTTTTGGAAGGACCTCTCAGTGTTCCAGCACACGACACTACGGCTCCCCTGTGTTTAAGTGGTGGTAGCCGGGAACAAGGAAAGCAGTTTCGAAACCCGTGGGATCAGACTTGGGGTCTCCCTCGAGGTGTTCCTTGAATCTGTGAAACAGAGGCAGATTGGGAACCCCAGGTTAGGGGGCTCTGGACCCCAGTGCCCGGCTCGGGGTTTGATGGGGTCTCTGCCATCTTTCTAACAAGTGAGCGGGGAGGTGGCCACCTGTGAGGTTTCCAGGGCTGCGAGGTCTTGGTGGCTTTTGAAACTCACACCTGGACTGTGTGTGAGAGACTGTGCGGCCTGTCTGGGCCCTCTGAGCTCAGCCGGGACTGAGCGGGCCTGTGCTCCCTGCAGGTGATGCTACGGGAGCAGCTTGGTGCTTGAGTGCAAATGGTTTAGCATCATCGGAGCTCCTCATGTGTTGTTTACTGAGTTTGGTTTTTCATTTAATAGGCCCTTAGTTTTCACAGATGTTTTCTGTTAACATAGAAGGTATGCATAATTACTCCTCTGTTATCATCATCATCTTTTCACAATCATTATCTATAGCTGGCTTTTGAAAAATTTTACTTTGTATTGTAGTTGACTTACAGTGTTGTGTTAATTTCAAAGTGATTCAGTTATACATGTATCCGTTGTTTTTCAGATTCTTTTCCATGTAGGTTATTATAGAACATTGTTTCCTGTGCTGTACACTAGGTCTTTGTTGATTATTATATCTGGTATTACTAAATAAAATATAATTTTTATTCAATTATTTTCTTTTCTTTTTCTTTTTTTGTCTTTTGTATTTTTAGGGCTGTACTTGCAGCATATGGAGGTTCCCAGGCTATGGGTTGAATTGGAGCTACAGCTGCCGGCCTACACCACGGCCACAGCAATGCCAGATCCTTAACCCACTGAGTGAAGCCAGGGATCAAACCTGCATCCTCATGGATGCTAGTCAGATTCGTGTCTGCTAAGCCACGATGGGAACTCCTCTTGATTCTTAAATTAATTATTTATTTGGGGATAATTTTATGCTTATAAAAATTTGCAAGAAAGTGTAAATACAGTTCGCACTCTTGATATGTCTTTAAATTTCTTATTGGTTTTTAATACTGTCATTTGAGGTTGATATTTGATTGTCGATCTAACTTCATAATGAATTGTTTCCAATTATAAATTTATTTCTAAAAGGCATTTTCATTTTTATTGGTTCATTAAAGTCATTTGTAAATGGCTTCAGAAAATCAATCTTTTTGTTTTAATTACTTAATGAATTTTATTACATTTATAGGTGTACAACAGTCATCACAACCAAATTTTATAGCATTTCTATCCCAAACGCTTAGTACATCCCCCCACACCCCAACCTGTCTCATTTGGAAACCATAAGTTTTTCAAAGTCTGTGAGTCAGTATCTGTTCTGCAAAGAAGTTCATTGTGTCCTTTTTTTTAGATTCCACATGTAAGTGATAGCATTTGATGCTGGTGTCTCGTTGTCTGATTTCTAGGTCCATCCATGTTGCTGCAAATGCTGTTATTTCTTTCCTTTTAATGGCTAATATTCCATTGCGTATATGTACCACATCTTCTTTATCCACTCCTTTGTCGATGGACATTTAGGTTGTTTCCATGTCTTGGCTACTGTATAGAGTACTGCAGGGAACACTGGAGTACACGTGTCTTTTTGAGTCATGGTTTTCTCTGGATAGATGCCCAGGAGTGGGATTACTGGATCAAATGGTAATTCTATTTTTAGTTTTCTGAGGAATGCCCATACTGTTTTCCACAACGGTTGCACCAATTTACATTCCCACCAACAGTATAATACGGTTCCTTTTTCTCTACACCCTCTCCAGTACTTTTTGTTTGTAGACATTTTGGTGATGGCCACTCTGGACGGTGTAAGCTGGTATCTCATAGTGGTTTTGATTTGCATTTCTCTAATAATTAGTGGGTTACGGATATGGCGTTGCTGTGAGCTGTGGTGTAGGTCGCAGATGCTGCTTGGATCCTTTGTTGCTGCGGCTTGGATCCTGTGTTGCTGTGGCCATGGCACAGGCTCGCAGCTATAGCTCTGATTAGACCCCTAGCCTGGGAACTTTTCATATGCTGCAGGTACAGCCCTTAAAAGAAAAAAAAAAGCTACTGAGGACGGCCTATTGGAATTGGTAAATAAACATGAACGGACAAGGCATCATTGGAGACTTCACATCATTACGACAGCCCACGGAGAGCGGGTGACAGCACGGGCTCTGCACCCCTGGAAGGTCCAGGGCCTGCTGCATGGCTCCCCCAGAGGTGTCCCTGCTGGTCTGGATCCACAGCAAGTGATGCTTTCGGTGAATCAAGTAAAGTTCGAGTCACGCCAGCCTTTCTGTTCAGCTTGATGTGAAGAAACAGAAATTTCTGAGGTCACATATGTGCCAAAGTGCATTTGCTGCTCAAAGGAAGAGTTTTGTCAGCAAGTCCGTTTACTTAGAATGGCTCCACTTTCTAAACTTGGTACAATTGGAAATATAACTAGATCTTTGTAGGACTTTTGTCTGTTTGTCGAGAGGACCTGCAAATAAAATGGTCAGATCGCTATATAAAATCTTAGGTTTCAGAGAATTTTCACTGTGGCTGAAATCCTCAGCAGTATTATGGAATGGGATATCATGTATTTGAAATTAATATCAACAGGACCAAAGGTACAGGGCCTATGACGGTGACTATTTGCCAAGAGAGAAGCTTTGGGACCCAGGTTACATCCACCCTATTGGTTCTTCACGAAGCGATACTGAAGATGAACTAATCTCCTGCTTTTGAGAATATGCCTTAACGTCAGAATACCCGCTGGAATCCAAGGGACTGCAGGGCCACTGTACTGCTCTCAAGGCCAGGTGACTACTGGGCACGGCCCACGTGGCATATACCAAGAGGACTCACCAAGTGAAGTGGAACCCGATAGGCTAAGTGACGAATTCAGCCGCGATGAAGACTTTCCCAGGGGCTGGAGACGGACAGTCTGAGACTCCCATTTTGTCCTGAGGAAACTTGCAGAGGTCACCTTCTCACAGGATACAGAAAGGGAGAGTGTGCACCCTAACAGCTTGGGCGGTTCTGACCCCCGTTACATCAGAAATGACACCAGGCACATGTGATGTGAGCACAGGCAGCTTAGGTCAGATGAAAGTCTGTTCTTTGCTCTGGGATCCTAAACTGAAAATGGCACTTGAGGGTTTTGAAAAATACGAAAAGGAGAGAGTATAAACCTAAAAAAAGCCTGTCGTGAAATTAAAAGATTGCATCGAATTTTTTTAAAAAGAGAAAAGCCGGGTGCTTAAGATTCCTCATATTACCCATACAGTCAAGAAGCCACTAAGAGCAGATTTCTGGCAAGGTACGTGGAAAATCACAGCCGAAGTGATTTTCTCATAGTGAATATCTCAGACATAAGTTGGATACTTTAGTTGATTTTCCTCTCAGTGACTTGGGTACATCAGAATTTTTATATTAAAGAGTTCCCAAGTGGCTCAGTAGGTTAAGAATCCGACCTTGTCACTGCTGTGGCTCTAGTTTCAGCTGTGGCTCGGGTTTGATCCCCAGTCCAGGAACTGTTGCATGCTGTGGGCGTGGCCAAAAAAATTCCTAATTAATCCAAATGCAAGTCCTTGTCATTTCAGTTTTTATTGCTGTTTCTAGCCACCGTGGAGGGGCGGAAGGAGGGGGCACTGTACTGCTTTTCCAAGAAGAAGATATGATGGAGAACAGTATTATTGGAGTTCTGTGGCTCAGTGGGCTAAGAACTTGACATAACGTCCTTGAGGATATGGGCTCCATCCCTGGCCTCACTCAGTGGGTTAAGGATCCAGTGTTGCTGTGAGCTGTCGTGTAGGTTGCAGATGCAGCTCGGATCCCACGTTGCTGTGGCTGTGGTATAGCCGGCAGTTGCAGCTTCGATTCTGCCTCTAGCCTGGGAACCTCCACATGCCATGGGCACAGCCCTAAAAAGACAAAAAGAAAAAACAGCATTATTTTGACAAGTGTAGTGTCAGCTGCGTCCGAAGGCCAACCCGTGTTGAAAACAGCTTCGCGTCTTCTGCCAGAGACGAGCGGCTTTCAGTGGAACTGTCATTTCCTCTAAGCATCCTGTTTAGGAAGTGATGACAGCGATACTGTGAACGAAGAGGAAGTGCACTGACCAATGAAAGTTCTTGAAGCCACAAGGAGACTTTGATGCTGGTGGGTCTGTTGAACCGAGGCACTTACCAACCAGTCACACGAGCATCTGAGATGGGGGCTTCAGATAAGCTAATGCCAATCCTTCACCAGACAGTGAAAGCTTTAATAGAAACATCTATTAATCCATTTATAGTCTTGAACTGAGTTACACACATATTGGGCTGTAAAAGATAAGTTGTATCCATAAAAGCTCAAATAGGTCATTTTAAAAGGCTGAAAGTTAATTTGAAGATTGTGACTCTCGGTGCACTGTGCCCTGAACTTGTAATGGGAGCAGAGAAGGGGATGAGCTGTTCTGGGTGAGCTCCAGGCCTCCTCCCATGCCCCGGTGACCCATCTGCGTGAGGTTGGGAAGCACTGCTCTGAGGTTGGCCGGCCTTTCCGGCTTCTTTTCACTGTTGACACTGATCTGCCTCCTTTCTGGACACTTGCCCGCCTCTTGAATGAATCGTTCTTCTCTGTGCTCCCATCACACCTGTGTCTATTGGTTCTTCTGTGAGAGCATTTTCTTTTTGCTTTTGGGCCACACCTGCAGCATGTGGAAGTTCCCAGGTTAGGGATCGAACCTGCACCACAGCAATGACCATAGCCACAGCAGTGACAACGCCAGATCCTTAACCTGCTGCACCACCAAGGAACTCCTAGAGCATTTTCTTACAGTGACTCGTGTACACGTTTCTCCCATTTGATACACCGAACCCCTTGAGGGTAGGGGCCTAGCTATCAGCTCGACATCCCAGAGACTCAGTAACTTTATTACAGGGAAAAAGAAAAAAAACCAACAGAAAATAGAAACAACCCCAAACATCCCTCAAACCTCAGAAACCTGCCCCAAGTAGGAAGGATAGCTTATCAAGGCTTTGGTGCCATCTTGCGGATATTTGTTGCATCACAACAGAATTTTGCTTTTGACTTTATTCTCAGTGAATGGCTAACTGTAAAGTTCCATTTTTCTTTTTTTTAATTTTAGGGCTGCACCCTAAAAGTGGAAGTTCCCAGGTTAGGGGTCGAATGCAGCTGCCAGCCTACACCACAGCCACAGCCACACGGGATCCGAGCCAAGGCTGCGACCCACACCAGTTTACGGCAGTACCGGATCCTTAACACACTGAGCAAGGCCAGGGATTGAACCTATGTCCTCATGGATCCTGGTCTTCACATACCATACAGTTCACTGAAAGCACAGTCTGTGTTTAGCATATTCACAGTTGTGTCCCCACTGTCACAGTTTTTATTTCATTTTATATTCATTGCACTGAAAAGCCTGTGCTCTTTAGCTGCTGTCCCTAGTCCACACATGTCCCCTGCTTTCTTTGTAGATAAGCCTGTTCTGGATTTTTCGTATAAACGGAGTCATGCAGTATGTGCCCTTTTGTGTCTGGCTGCTTCCACTTGGTATGTTTTCAGGGTTCGGTGACGTGTCAGTGCTTACTCCTTATTAAGACTGAGTTTGATACTCCAATGGGTGTGCCATAATTTGTGTACTCATTCACCAACTGACCAACAGTTGGGTTTGTTTTTACTTTTTGGCTCTTAGAAACAAATGCAACCTTGAACATCTGTGTACAGGTTTTTGTCTTTTCATTGGTCTGTAGTTGATTTATGTGTTAGTTTCAGGTGTACAGCAAAGTGGTTCAGTTATAAATATATTCATACCTTTCTTCATTATGATTTTTTTGTGTCTTTTTTTTTGCCTTTATGTAGAGCCGCACCCGCGGCATATGGAGGTTCCCAGGCTAGGGGTCTAACAGGAGCTGTAGCTGCCAGCCTTCGCCACAGCCACAGCAACGCAGGATCTGAGCCCTGTCTGCAACCTACAGCACAGCTCACGGCAACGCCAGATCCTTAACCCACTGAGCAAGGCCAGGGATCAAACCTGCAACCTCATGGTTCTTAGTTGGATTCGTTAACCACTGAGCCACAAAGGGAACTCCATTCATTATGATTTATCACAGGATATTGTGCTATAAATAGGGCTTTGTTCAATTTTCAGTCCTACACATAATAGTTTTTTTTTCTTTTCTTTTTGCCTTATCTAGGGCCGCACCCGCGGCACATGGAGGTTCCCAGGGCTAGGAGTTTAACAGGAGCTGTAGCTGCCAGCCTTCGTCACAGCCACAGCAATACGAGATCCAAGCCATGTCTGCAACCTACACCACAGCTCATGGCAACGCCGGATCCTTAACCCACTGAGCACGGCCACGGATCGAACCTGCAACCTCATGGTTCCTAGTCGGATTTGTTAACCGCTGAGCCATGACAGGAACTCCCACATAATAGTTTTCATCTGCTAACATCAAACTTCCAATCTCTAAACGGGTCTTTGAGTAGATATTTTCATCTCGTTATATATCTAGGAGTGAAATTTGAATAAAAATGTCACATTTGTGGTGTCCTCTGGTGGCCTAACACTTAAGGATCTGGAGTTATCACTGCCGTGGCTCAGGACTCTGCTGTGTCACAGGTTCAGTCCCTGGGCTGGGAACTTCCATATGCCACAGGCACAGCCAAAAACAACCAAAAACACAAAGACAAATACATGATTTAACTTTTTGAGGACTGCCAGATTGTTTTCCAGAATGGCTAATGTTGTTTTGTATTTCCACCAGTGCATGAGGGCTCTGATAGTTGTTTTTGTATATTTCAAGAAAACTCATGCTAAAATGCTGCTTTGATTTCAGTAGTTTTTATCCATTTGTATTAGGATAACAGTATGTTATATTGGTATACACATATTATTAATACATGCTAATTATAGAAAAATAATAACCATGAGTTTAAAGCAATTACCCATCATTCCATTACCCAGAGACCTCAGTGTATTTATTTCTAGAATTTGTGTGTGTGTGTGTGTGTGTGTGTATACATACACACACACATATATTTCAGTTTGACAGAATGGGATTTTATCATACATAACATTTTTCTGTCAGTGTCAGCAGTGTCTTATGAGTTTGTATATCCTTAATTACAGCAGCATCTACAGACATCTGGGAAAAGGCTTTACTGGTGTGTGAGGCATTTTCTTGACTTCCTGTACCCACTGCTTGGGGTACACAGGGTTCACGGATCCTGGGAAGACCCTGCAGGCGGGGGCCTGCTAGTTTAGCTGTTTTTTCTTAGCTAAAATGTTAAATTACTGTCAGTTTTGGTGAAAACACAGTAATTTGTTCAATTTTCTTTAAGCACTCACTGAGAATGACCGAGACAGCCAGTCACCACTCAAGAATCCTCTCTTGTCGACGTCAAGACCCCTGGTTTTTGGAAAGTCCAACGGTAAGTACCTCTTTTCATTACCACCTTCTGTCAGGCACACTACTGCAGCTCTTAGGGGTCACAGGTGGTCACACAGCTACCACAACCTACTTGTGGCCGCTGTGTGAGCAGGTCTCTCTGTTACATCCCCTCGCCACTCCTTTGTACCCAGCTTCCTTCTTCGTTTCGTGGAATTGCATACTCAAGTATATATTGTGTTTCCTTTGTTTCAAGGTGATACTATTGATTATCAGAAACAGTTGAAGCAGATGATTAAAGATTTAGCCAAAGAAAAAGATAAAACTGAAAAAGAGTTGCCTAAAATGAGCCAGGTATGACTTTATTCTGTGCAGAGAATTAACTGTTCTGTCAAGTGATATGCTCAGAGGTAAGCTTTTTTAATTAAACCTGCACCCCCGTCCCTCCAAAGCTGTCCAAAGCTGTAATCAAAGGATCTTTTAACTTCTGGGAACTGAACATTATAATGACTAAATGGGAAATATTTCAATCGTGATCCATTCAAAGTAATCCAGATTTTCAAAGCTCTTCCTTCAGAACAGGAGGCTGCCACAAGTTTCGTCTTTAAGAGGTTTTGTAGCAAATTCATTTACCCAAGTTGTGATGCAAATTTATTCCCTAAAGCAATGGAAACTATTTGTGGGGACTGTTCATATACAGAATCTGTGTGTTCTCACTCTCCAGGTTTTTGAAGATCACTGACCACATAAAATACCATAGTGATAGGCTTCAGGCTGAAATGTCCCTTTATCATAGGACTTGAATCCCTTTGGTGCTCAGGTCTACTGTGACCTTCAGGAGTGGGGTTTAGCACGCGCTGGGTTTTCCTGGACTACAGGTATCTGAGGAGTTCCCATGGCGGCTCAGTGGAAGCAAATCGACTAGCATCCATGAGGATGCAGGTTCAATCCCTGGCTTCACTCAGTTGGTTAAGGATTCGGTGTTGCCCTGTGCTGTGGTGTAGGCCAGTGACTACAGCTCCGACTGGACCCCTAGTCTGGGAACCTCCATATGCTACAAGTGTGGCCCTAAAAAAAAAAGTTGGCTCCTATCTGCTGAGTTGCTCTCAGATAATCATCCTTCTCTTTGGCATAAAGTCAGTTAAACCTCAGTGTTGTATCAGGTATCTCATAGGCCTGATTTTCCCACATTAAATTATAAATAGGCAGCACAATGGTTTTCCTGTTCCTACGGTAACTGTGCAGCTAAGTCCCACCTGAAGCACCTCTCAGTTTCGGCAGGAATACACGTATGTGTTGGAGAAAACATCAGGTATCTTTGCTCTTCCTTTTATGGCCTTTAGTTGGCTGCACGGTTTTCCCACCAGATCAAATCATAATTTTATTCAGTCATAGTATTTAATCTGTTCACAACCTTTTCCTATAATAAACTCTAGCCTAAAACATCCTTGTAAACCAGTCTCCATGCACAGCTTTTGAATGCATGCCTACGAGTTATACTGCTGGGTTAAGGGGTCTAAGACCTTAGTAGACAAAAAAACGCACGTCTCCATGGTAGCCAAGAGACCCTGGACTGGCTGGTAACAGGGCCTTGAGGGTGGAGGCGCAGAGAACACCTCTCTGCAGTTCTGCTTCAAAAAGTATTATGTGGTTTTCTCGAAGATCTAAGTAGTGTAAAAACCCATGATGCTTCTAATCTCTTCTCAATTCCAGAGAGAATTCATCCAGTTCTGCAAAACCCTGTACAGCATGTTCCACGAAGACCCAGAGGAGAACGACTTGTATCAGGCCATCGCCACGGTGACCACGCTGCTGCTGCAGATCGGGGAGGTGGGGCAGCGAGGCAGCAGCTCCGGAAGCTGCTCCCAGGAGGGCGGGGACGAGCCGCTGGCTTCTGCGCCTTCTCCTGAGCAGGACTCGGTTTTCGTGGACACTGAGGCCGGTAAGAGTCCCCAAGAGTCCCAGGCATTTCCTGAACAGGCAGAGGGGGACTGGACTGTGTCCCTGGAACATATTTTAGCCTCACTGCTGACTGAACAGTCATTAGTAAACTTTTTTGAAAAGCCACTGGACATTAAATCCAAACTTGAAAACGCCAAGATCAATCAGTACAGCCTCAAAACTTGTGAAATGAGCCGCCAATCGCAGCCTGAACTCAAGCTGAGCAGCCCGTAGCAGGAGCACCTTTGCCAAGCCCTCCAAACCAAAGCACAGAGCAGCTTCAGCTGGTCAGCCCAGAATCCAGATGTGTCCACTCCGCCAGGAGTACCTGACAAGCTGGGCACCTGGACAGTCACGAGCGGGGCCTGGGGGTGTGTGCAGCCCTGTTTATTCTGTGAGGGAATTCAGAGCTAGAGGGGTTTGCACACCTGCCCGCTCGATGCAGACTAGCAACTTCACACATCAGAACTACTGAGGTGGGCTCTTCTGCTGGGATGCTAGTGTGGTTTGTTCTCAGATGGAATGAATGTGAGAAGGCAGTTGTGGGAAACTAACCCAGACAAGAAAAGGCCCCATTCTTCACTTGAATGGCAAGGACGGAGAATCACGTTTGCTTTCTTTCAAGACTTAAGAGCCACTATCTGTGCAATTGTATTTGGCTTGTTTTGCACTAATTTCGTTTCAATGCTGGTAATTGAAACCATTTTAATATATTTGGTTCTATTCACTTTGTGTCCTTCCAAAAATGTGTACAAACCACGCTTTCAATGTTGGCCTCCAAGTTTTTATAAGACTTTTTTTGTATTGACTTGCTCTGTGTTTTTCCTTATTTCAGTGTCTAAGGTCTGGACTGTGCCAACAGAGGGTAAGTTGTAACTGTCCCCACCAACACCCCCAAGTTCACAGGGGAGAGCACACCCCACTCCCCACAACGACAGGGCATCACAAAAGGGGACCCTCTCTACAGTGTTAAGTAACCACCACCAGCCCACCTTTAGCTCCATGTAAACCAGCACTAAAAACACCAGCACTAAAAACACCTTATGGGATCAATACACATAAGGGAGCTAAAAAGGAACTGTAAATATCGTCATTAAATCTAAGACTATAAAGTATCAGTTTAGTTTGTTAGTGGCCTTCTACACGCCTACTTCTGGAAAAACTGTTTACCGTAGAATTAATAAAACCTACATGTAAAAAGCTTTAACATTGAACCACCTTAGAGCTCAGGCCTGTCCAAATATACGAAGCTCTAAGGACCTGGGAAGCTCTCCAGATGACCCCGAATTGTAAGACATACAAGCAGGTTACCTTACATTTAGAAAAAGGACCAGATGCCAAGGTGGCGCTACAACTTTTATTTGACAATCAGCAGTTAGTTCTCATCCACGTTAACTGTCTGTAAATCTGCAAAACAAGGACAAAGGACAGCCAGTCAACTTCCACACCCACACCACGGGCCTTGTCTTCATGGGCTCTGGCCAACATCACTGTCCCACAGAACCGTTCACAACTCCACGTGGACTTAGTTCGTGTCCTTCTGTACTTTCCCATACTGACCAGGACACAATTTGAAAAAGGCTGATTATGCCTGTTATTTATATCCCTACTGGAAGGATGCCAGGCTATAGGTACTCAGTATTTGGCAAACAAATAAATGAATTCAGGCAATAAAAGCGTTTAGGACTTAAAAAAAAAATCCATAGCTTCATGGGATAAAGGAAAACTTACTTTTGAAAGTGGTGACGGGTACATAGGTCACCAACGTATAGAGCTTGTTTGGCGAGTCTTCATCCTCATTCCGTTTTCTGGACAACCGCACGCGGATCCGGTATGGGACATTCCTGGAAGAGAAAACCGTCACCAGCTGTACCCACATATCCTACCCATACTCCTGGAACATGCTTCCTCCACTCCTTCCTTTGTTCTAATCTGACTGACCAGCCGATTCAGGTGCAGATTAGTTCGCTGGAAATAGGCACACCTTCAGGCGGACATTAAACACTGGCGTCTCAGTGTGCAGCCACCACTGCCACGCGACGTCTGCAGAAATGTGGGCTCACCAACCACCTTGGTTATAGGATTTAACCAACGTAAATGTGGAGCCACATCAGGTCAACTCCGCAGGCTGTAACGTGACTGCTGAGTGTTCCGTTTAGCTGGCCTTCTGCACACCGAATCTCTCAGCAGCATCACAGCCCTCTGTATCCCCTTTTACTGAAGCTAGATGTCCTGAAACTTCTCTTGGCTCACGTGACCCGCTCCCCCTCACCTCAAGGGAGCTCACAGGCAGCCCAGCTCCTTTATCAGACTTGTCTCCCTACCACAACCCTAAATGCTGGCCCACGGTGCGGACTGCATCCAGCCGTCCTGTGGATGGCCTCTGCTGTGCTACCCCCCCCCACAAACCTGCTCCCCCCCGCGCGCGTATAAGCTGGCACTACTGCTCTCTGGGCCGGGTAGTTGTGTGCATGTGTGAGTGACCCACCTTGTGCACTGTACAGCGTGTGGCAGGATCTCTGGCCTATAACCGCTCCCATTAGCAACAACCACCCTCCTGCCCTGCTGGCAGGTGGGGAAACTGCTTATGGCTGAAAACCACTGCTTCCACGGCTTCCCAGCCAAACTCTTCGCCACGACCTACAAGATCCCACGTGATCTGTCCCCACTCATGGCTCTAAGTCACATCATCTACCTCCCTTCGCCAACCCGTTCCCAGGTCACACCAAGCTGCATGCTGCTCTCACCGGACCTCACTGCTGGCCCTTCGCCACTTACGGAGTTTAAACATCAGGTTAAAAGGCTTCCCTGCAGATGCTACCTCACCCTTTGAACCACTGTCACATTTGAAAAAAAAAAAAAACTTCCTTGGTGAGCTTGTACAGACTGCAGAATGAGCTGCCTAACCGAGTGGAGTGGCAGTGCAGACACAACTCGAGTACCTTATTCCTTTGGCCCAGACGGCTTTGTTGAGCCTGGTGTCGATGCGCACATCTGGAGTTCCCATCTCCTTCATGGCAAACTTGCGGATTTCTTTAAGTGCCCGAGGGGCACGCTTCTTAAAACCCCTGAGATTCAAACATAAGTAAAGAATGAGTGTAAAATGAAATGAAATACACAAAAGTATATCATATTTTCATAAAACAAATCTAAACCTGAAACGAGGCAGAAACAATTCTTTTTCCATCCAGCATGTGGAAAAAACACAACTAGTATAAATAATACTTGGGGCACAGAAGACGCACAATCTACTTTCGATAATGAAGAACAAAGACTCTAGGACCATTAAGAGAGGCTAACACACACACTGGCCAACCCTTTCCTGATTAAAAAAAAAAAAAACAAAACACACCCCTATGCTCGAATACACTCTGCCAGGGAAAACAGTATCAAAGAATGTGGTTAGCGTAAGCGTGAACATACAGTATCCAACACCAAAGTAAATACTCAAGCTAAATACTCAAGTGTCCTCAAGCTAAAACACAATTAAGATTATCTGTTACATCCTAAGACAGGGCATGTTTCTGGCACTCAGTGAACACTGAAAGTTCGTTATTAGCTTGGTCTACCCTTAAAGAGTGGGGGCCTGAAATGTACCAGTTTCTTCTCAAGAATCATGACCAGGGCAACAGTTAATTCTACAGATTCCTGGGCACGTGTCAGACACAATTAACCTGCGGTTTAGACAAGAACACATAAATCCTTTTGAATTTCATACTGTCAGTTAAATGTGGAAAAACCAAACTTTTATCACAGGCTGAATCAGTCAAACATTTGCTAAGTGAAAGCTATTCCAAGTGGGGCAGTGTGGGAAGAATCTTCCTGATGTATTTTCTAAACCCTAAGGATACTGTAAGTAAGGGCTAGAATGAACTGGCTCAACAAGTCAGGCATTAACTGAGAGAACAAGGTGTAACTTTGGAAAACTGGGTCAGCTCAAGGCAGAAAACTGCCTCAGCAACACCTATTGTCCCTCAAGATGCTATGCCATCAGATAGCTGACTCCAGCCTTATCGATGCCTTTTAGATGGAGAATGTTAGAGTAAGGGTCAGAGTTAAAATACATTGTGTCTAGAGGCAGAGGGTCTTGGGATTTCTATTTTCTAACGTTATATACATTTCTGAGAGCACAATAAAGGCGATGAGGCATAAGCATTCCACGCTCTTGACCCCTGAGATCTTAAGTCCCCCATTCTATCTTTAAGCTTTATTCTGTCTCTATGTCTTTGTTGCCTTTTTTTTTTTTGCCTTTTGTCATTTTTATGGCCGCGGGTTTATGGCCGCACCCGCGGCATGTGGAGGTTCCCAGGCTAGGGGTCTAATCGGAGCTGTGGCCACTGGCCTGCGCCGCAGCCACAGCAACGCAGGATCCGAGCCGCGTCTGCAACCTACACCACAGCTCACGGCAACGCCGGATCGTTAACCCACTGAGC
>PVHT020003144.1:3355568-3370458 GCA_004024745.2 Catagonus wagneri | reverse complement strand
GTTGCCTTTTAACATTTCTTAAGCTTTGCAGCGCAGAGACCAAAGTGTAAAGAGGTGCCCCAGCCACCGCCACTGTAAATGCCAGGAGCGGCCTTGTTAGCTCTACACCCCACCAGCCTCCCCAAACCCATCATGCAAGCTTGTTTCATTCACTTAAAGCCCATTTTTCAAGTGGCTTATATGGGTGACACTCAGA
The DNA here is from genome assembly GCA_004024745.2 of Catagonus wagneri. NCBI lineage: Eukaryota > Metazoa > Chordata > Mammalia > Artiodactyla > Tayassuidae > Catagonus > Catagonus wagneri. Next base: position 3,370,262 of record PVHT020003144.1, on the reverse strand, counting down.
TGGTATCAACTGCTACAGAGAAAAATAAAGCAGGGAAAAAAGAAAGCATTAGGAAAAGGGCTGCAGGTTTAAAAAAGAAAACAGCAAGATCCAAAGATGACAAGGACAACTACTGAGCTGTCTGCAAGAAAAGCACTAAGGGAGGGGAAAAAGTAAAAACAAAACCAAACTGCTACCCAGAATCAGACACTGCCTGGCCTGGTATGATTAAGAAAGCGGTCAATCCACACGGAATCACAGCAGGAATGTTGGCTTTTCTGCCAACATAAGTAAGCCGTAAGCCAATGGAGGGTTTGAGAAGAGACCAGGTGTCTGGGTGGTAGTGGGACCAGCGCGGTCAGATTGTGGAAGGCTGAGCCCAGAGGACTGCTCACCTGCCAGTGACTGAGTGGGGAAGGCCAAGGGGCAATGGGAGGGTCAGGGGGTGGAGATGGACCCCAGGGGGTTGGTCTGGGGGAAGGTACAGCTAAAGATGCCTATTAAACACCCAGGTATATGTGTCAATCAAAAGCAGCTGAATATGTGAGGCCCTAAAACTAGTTGCTATTATCAAGTGCAGACAGAAAACGGAGGACCAGAGCAGACTGAGGAGCAGCTGGAGAAGCAAAAGAAAAACAAAACCATGGAATCTTTGGGAAGTAAAATGAAAGAAGGACTGTCAGTTGCTGCCATCAATTAAGAACTAAAAAAAGACCAAAGGACTTTGCTCTGTGCAGGTCTTCACTTAAGAGCTTTTGTAGTTAAAGCACAAAACGCCCGAAAATCTCCATCCACCTGCGATGGCTCAAGCCCACTATTCCAACGACCAGTTAATTGTCTGGTCTTTAAACCACCACCCCTTTCACCTGTGACTTACTCTCCACCTAGCACTTTTTACCATCTTATAGCTGGATACTTGCTTAACTTCCCTACCAAGAAAACTGGGAAGGCAGATCTTTGGTTCCCTGCTGAATCTGCAGAGTCCCAGACACAGTTAAGTGCTTAACATGCCCCCACTGAACACATGTGCGCCTCAATAAAGGGGCAGGGGAAGAGGACGTGGTTACAAACTGCAGTAATGCAGAAAAAGGGCACCATTGACCCAGAAACTCTCAGAGACCCCAGGGCTCACACATGGTCAACGCCTGGCTGGAAACACTAGGCCTGATAGAGACAGTGCCACACATTTAAATCCCTTGAAAAATCAGTTGTCCTGAGCTGAGAACGCCCAGGCAAGTGCAAGAAACTTTCTCCACAGACTGGTGCCCGAGTATTTTGCAGCACCACACTATTAAAAACACTCCAGGTAACAGTACTCAAGACATTTGGTCTCCATTATCACTAATCAGCACCCTGTGCAGAAAAGGGGGAACACACACAAAGTTTAAGAACTAAAAACAAACCCGACTAGCATCCGTGAGGATGCAGGTTCGATCACTGGCCTCGCTCAGTGGGTTAAGGATCCGGTGTTGCCCCGAGCTGCAGTGTAGGTCACAGGCCGGGCTCGGATCCCACGTTGCTGTGGCTGTGGTGCAGGCCGGCAGCTGCAGCTCTGATTGGACCCCTAGCCTGGGAACCTCCACATGCCATGGGTGCGGTCCTAAAAAGACAAAATAAAAATAAGCTTAAGAACTAAAAAACACACCCCAGGAAGGAAAACCAATAACTATTCACAATCATTCCCGACATCCTCGTGTACCACGTTATGCAGCACACCCGCTCATCTTCTCCAAAAACCACTGCCCCCTAACTTCATCAACACTTTGTTCTCCGGTCTCTCCAGCACTTCCACATCCAGCACCACAACTTGACCAGTATTACTTAGTACTTTTCCGTGAGTGGGAAAAATAAAGTAACCCCACTGCAGTGTTGGTACTCTGGGCCGGACTTTACTGGACTCCGGCTACAGTGAAGGGGTCTGCTCACTCTCACCTCTAAACCTGCCAGGTTTAATTCGATCGACTCAGCAAGGAGTAGAATCACTATCACATCTCCCCAAATCGGATCTCCCAGAATCCTTATTTAGACGTTAACCTCCCACCGTCTGGCTTTAAACCCTACAAACAGCCTTCGACAAGGTCCATGGAGTAGGGACTTGGGCTTTTGAAGAAACGCCTCGTTTCTAGACCTCGCACCGTTAGAAGGCACCGGCCGAAAGCGGGCATACTCACACGCCGTGGATGCGCTTGTGAATGTTGATCGTGTACTCCCTGGTCACCACCTCGTTGATGGCAGACCGGCCCTTCTTCTTCTCGCCACCCTTCTTTGCGGGAGCCATCTAGACCCAGGCGACAAGGAGGCTCAGAGTGAGTGCGACAAGCCCAAGCCAAGTCCTTCCTCCCGGCCCGGGACACTTCCAGGGGCAGAGGGTCCAGCGAGGTTCCTGAAGCCCCTTGTCTGGGCAAAGCCCAGCCGGCCACCCCGCTGCCCAAGGCACGTCTGCGCCCTTAGACGCCCCCGGCCCCGGAAACCCCGGCGGCCCCGGCTCTCCTAAACCGGGCCACTCTCGCTCACAGGATCCGGGAGCCCTTAAACGCAGCGCAGATTCCCGTGCCCCTGGAACGCGGAGCCCCAGGTCAGCTCAGGAGAGGGCTCACTGTCCCATTCGGCACAATCCCAAGAGAGGATGGCGCCGGATTCCCCAAGCCGGGAACCAGCACCCATACTCACTTTCCCCGGCCCTGGTTGGAAAGGAAGACCGCAAGGGCTTCTGGGATAAGGAAAGCGGTGTCGCAAGTACAACTTCCGGGTCACCTGGCAGGGTATGCGGCGGCGTGGCCATGACGTCAGCAGCGCGCGCCGGAAGAAAGAAGAGCTCGTCTCGGGGGCGGGGCCCGAGTGGGCCGCGGCCGCGCGGTCGAACGTCGCTCTCTGCTTCACGTTTCCTGCCGGCGCGTTAGCGCCACCTGCGCACTAGCAAGGGGTTTTTCGGGGATACCGGAACCTCGCCTTACAGGTGGAGGGGACGGGGCGAGGAAAGAAGATGCTCTTTTGGTTTTCCCACTTTCTCAGCGACCGGCCAGCGTTGCCTGAACCTGTAGCCAGGCTGGTGGCCCTGGAGATGCTCCTGTCGAGCAGGGCGGGCTCGCGAGCCTAAGAGGCTGCGGTACAACCGCGGACAGCGGGGCTGGGCTAGGAGTGAGGAGGCGGCCGAGGAGAGGTTTGCACAAGAAGTACTTTTAAATTAAAATCGACAGTTTATAACTGACTATATGAAATGTCAGTTTTGGAGACAGCGTTAGTAGTTGACAAAATCACCTTAGAAAGGAGGAGTAAAATACTGTATATGGTCTATTACATTGAAATCAATGTGATTTCATGACCTTAAAGCAGTATTTTTGTTTTCAGCTCTTTCACAACCGAATGGCCCAGTAATAGCAATAGCACTTTTCCCCAACACCTGGAAATGAAAAGAGAGAAATTTGACTTTGTAAAGGAAAAGTGAGGAATCTGACGCCAGCGGGTCTGGTGTGAGTTGACAGACCGCGTAGCCACGTCCCAGGTCCCCATGCCAAACCCATGGGTTGACAACTCTGGACCTTCAGTTGGTCAGAAATTGCATTCTCTTTTTGAAGGCAGCGTGGGTATGGTAAGGTCCTTAAACCTAGGGAAGTGTGAAATTTTATTTGCTGAGTTACTGAAACCCTCAAAATGTATGTTAAAACTGGAACATTGAGGAGGTGTGAGAATGAGCATGGAGTAAAATACAAAACAAAGTTAAATCCGTGATATTCACATCTTGCAGCCAGCTCTGATGTAAAGATAATCAATTTTGATTATATTTCGTGGATTTCTTTTTTTTTTTTTGTCTCTTTGCCTTTTTTAGGGCCACACCCACGGCATGTGGAGGTTCCCATGCTAGGGGTCAAATTGGAGCTGTGGCTGCCAGCCTATGCCACAGCTACAGCAACATGGGATCTGAGCCGCATCTGCAACCTACACCAAAGCTCACAGCAACGCCAGATCCTTAACCCACTGAGGCCAGGAATTGAACCCACAACCTCACAGATCCTAGTCAGATTCATTAACCACTGAGCTACGACCGGAACTCCTGTTTCGTGGGTCCTTTCTATTTTAAGAAATCTGTATTAGATTTGAGATTTGAATTAAATTCTTACAAGTGTTTATATCTGTAATCTCTTCATAATTGGGGGAATTTTTTTTGTAAATTCTTAAATATCGACTCATCTGCTGTTTAGGTAGTATGTGATTAATAAGGGAAATGTTGACTATGTAATGGTTAAAAGAATGCTAATTGATACCTTTTTAAGATCAATAAATTGGACATTAAATGACTTACAGTTAGTGGTCATATCTTTCCAGGTACAAAATTCCCTCTGACAGAAATGAACTTGCCAGCGTGGAGGATAAAGATTTCCAGTTTGTGTCCATGGGTGGCTGGTGGCTCCACTGAAAAAGATGGGGAAATTGGGAGGGGCAGATGGTTTTAATGGATGTTGAGTCACATACTGAATTAAATTCTGGACCTTTTAAGTGTATAACCATTAGAGTATACATTTTAAGGCACGTATTACTTTAGTGAATATGCTGACAGGTTACCTTGCTTCTCCCATAACTGGACATTGGCTGGTTAGACAAAAATCCTAAGGAGGTTTTCTTTTATTGTTTCTAATGAACTTTTATTTTTCCCCAGAAAACTAAAGCTCTTCCACAGATACCATAAGGTTGCATATTTTAGCTATTGAATCAATTGTGTTATGCTTAGAGAAGTATACTATGGTTTGCCCTGCTCATATGCACTGTATAAAGTTCATGTGTGTCAAAAAAAAAAAAAAAGCCACATAGGGCATTTCTCTAGAGGATCTAAATTAGTTATAACTCTAGGTTATTGATGGCTAACTTTAAAACTGTCAGGCTTCACATCAAGTGAGGAGAGAAAACTGAAGCAATTGTGTACCCAGCACCCACATTTTACCAGATAATTTAGCGAGAATACAAAATGTCATGGCTTAGAACAGTGTCATAGTTAACAAGTTCACCATGTTGCCTATATAAGCAAAAATTTCAGATTAATTTAATGGACGTTAATTGACATTAGAGACAGAAGACAGTACATTTTAGCTGAGTTAAAATATTCTGAAACTTGGTGTATTCTAGAGTTCAGGTTTCAGTCACTCATTAGCTAAGCCTTTATAGTTTTCCAAATAGAAAGGTCATGGCTTTTCTGGAACCAGGACAGGGTTGCAAAATACTCTTTTAGTGAGCAAAATTAAATGAATTAAAAGCTTAGGGATTAAACTTCTGATGTTCTGTGGGTTTAAATAAATATTACCCAATAGGAGTTTCTGAGTTTATCCAGACCCTGAACACGTCACATTTAAGCAATACTAGAATAACCTAGCAATACTATTCCACCTTCTGCTAATGGATTCCAGCCAGAAAATCCTAGGACACAAATATGCTGTTTCATTAAAAAAAAAAAAAAGTTTGTCCTACTTAGAAGTACAGATTCTGACAGCCAATGAAAATACAAATTCTTTTACAGAAAAATCAGATGGATAAATCTCTGAACTGACGAAACAGTTCAATTACTAAGTAGTTAATCCAGTTTCACAGTGACTTTTTATTTCAAAAAGAGCATTCATTTCTGATTCCTTTAAAGGGTAAATATTCCTAATATATGCAGAATATTTAGACTTACCTTTATTCAAGAATAGAGCAGTTGTGTAAATCATAAAACTCCTTTTGATGTATTGAAATTGCAGCCTCTCATGCCATCCCAAGCTGGTCCTGGCTGTAGAACTGGGAGGAACGTTCCCTGTTTCACAGCTTGTAGAGAGGGCTTTGCGGATCGTTGCCATCTCAGCGATTCTCAATCATGCTGTGCCAGGGCACCCTCACAATCACGGTGCTGAAGCTTCTGGGAGCAGCTTCTGTGCTGGCAGAAGCTGCTGCAGTATTTCCCCATCCACTGGACAGGTGCACACATCTCCCACACAGACATACAAACCCCAGGCACATCACTGGTCCCTCAGTGCTGGCAGACAGAGCCCTGGAGCTCCAACCTAGCTGAATTTAACAACAGGATATGAATGCTTTGGTGGATAATGGCTTGATCATCACCACAGATTACCTGGGTCTCTAAGTGGAGATGTTTCCAGGAACTTTTTCTGTTTTTGTTAGTTTTGCTGTCATTTCTACCCCAAAACCTGTCTTTTTTTTCTTTCTTTTTTTTTTCTGGCACAACCTTTAAAACAAAGATCAGGAAACTTCTAGGCTGAGGCACATGTTGCCGTTCAAAAAGACCTAAGGCCATTATGTGGCTTGTTGCTTTCTTGTACCTTTTCCATATCTTTAGCCTTAGAAACATCTTAAAATTAAAAAAAAAAAGTTTCCTGATGAAAAGATGCATATAGAACAAGGGACACAACTGCCTCCAGAGGAAATCGTACAAATTTGTTAATTTATTACAAAATGTCCATTCACAGAAATACACAAGAAAACTTTTTATCCTTTTATATTTGGGAAAGGAACTGGTATCTTAGATACAAAATAATTTACACATAATCCATACAATTTTATTTTATATAGAAATAGGTCATTATTACAACAGCTGTACAATTCACTACACTTCCTCTTATAATTACATAAAATCTTTTCTTTAGAAACCTCTCAACATAACAAAACATACAAAAAAAAGCAAAGTGCATTTTGAAAAGGAAGCTCCCATCCTCGGTCTTATCAGGAAAGATACGTAGAAAGATGCAGCATTCTCACTCAGAGGGCCAGCCCGTGGTGGGGGTCCGGAGGGCCTGCCTGCCGCTCCGCTCTGCTCTGCAGACCTGTCTGGCTTTTGAAACCTCCCCCTTCAGCATCCTCAACAGAAATTCCAGAACAGCAGCTGCGTGATTGTGCTTTGCTTTGAGTCTGCCTCTGTAGTTGCAATCACCCAAGTAAACAGGAAACCGTCCAGTGTTATATTCAGAGGGGGTAAAAAATCGTCAACAGAATGGTGTGGTTTGAAGAGCCTGATTCCATTAGGGTTGAGGCCACAGGGTGTGGGGCTGCAGCCTGGTGAACAGCAACGAGCTTTGCCATCTGATTGGTGGGCTGTTTCTGTTACTGGAGTCTCCAAATGAAGTTAGGATAATTTATTCTTTTCCAAATCAGAAAGTGCCTAAGTTACGTCCATGTGCAGCTGTGCAAAGTAAAATAGAAACAATCATCTAAAAATAATGAAAAAGCATCTCTTTATTTTCTCCCTTCAATGGATCTCTGGCCCAGTGCTTCTCGGACGCAGAGGAAAGAAGATCTAGAGGGTGAAGGGCAGCAGCGCGGAGGAAGGGCAGCAGGGGGCTGGCCAGTGCGCTCTTGGGGGAGATGCAGCGAGATGAGCCATCGCTAAGGCGAGCGGAGTGATGCGCTCCCACGGGAGCGCGGTGCCGTCCAGGTATGGCTGTAGAGTGTGGCCGAGAAGCTCACGGGCAAGGGACGCACAACAGGCGTCCCGGCTCCCTTTCCACGTGCTGGCCACTGAGCCTGGAAATGGTCCCCATCCGGAAGCTCTGAAACGTAAGCGGTGCGCGCGCGCGCGAAAGCCCGGGGGTGTCCTTTAAACTCCTCTCCCCTGCTCCGTGGCCCCCCCCCCACGCCCCTCCCCACCTCATCCGTCCATTGGTTAAAGCTGATGTGACCCGACTGAGGTGCCAGGGCACTACCGGGGCGGCTGCTGGAGGCCTGAGGACTCAGCCAGGCCGCTGACCCTTCGGGGTGGGCGCGCGGCGGGGGGCGGCGGGTAGCCCAGGCTCCCTGACTGTGGCGAGTAGGTGGAGAGAAGGAGCGAGTCCTGCCGCTGGCTGTGCAGAGAGGTTGGCGCCTGCACCTGGAAAGAGAGGAAAGAGCTCCAGAGGTTCAGTGATTCAGGGACTCCTCCCCTGAATGGCTGGGGCGCCGATGCAGATGCGGGATCTAAGGGCGGTCCTTCCCAGCTGGGGTGTCCAGGAGGTCCTGGCCGGGAAGGGTGGCCGTGGAAACAGGAAGCCGAGGCTCTGCCGGCAGGTTGTGAGCTATGGAGGCCAGCACCAGGGGCTCCTCCTGGCAGGCGGGCTAGGCTGCTGGGAATGGTTTCCTGTATGCGTGTGCATGATCTCCACGTAGCCTGTGTGTTTTTGGATGTTGGAACCTGAGACCCCATGCACCGTAACTGATGTCGCAGAATCCACACACATATACACTCTCCATACTCTTCACAAGTGGTCCCTGATTTCAGAACTACTTCCGAATACTGCCATTGGCCAGCATCACTAGGAAGCAGCCTCATTTGAAGCCCAGAAACTTCAACTGGAAACTTCAGCTCCAAGGTTAAGTTCGGAACCTTCAGTCTCATTCTCCCACTGTTCACATCCTTAAAACTCTCCCCTTCCCAGTAACCCAGTCCGCCCAGGCACAGCTGCCCCTCCGCTGTGCTCAGGCTGGCTCTCTTGCCAGACTGGGACCACTGTCCCCCGACCTACACCCGGCCAGTCCCACTGCGAGCATCTCCCAAACGCCAGGCTCTATAGCAGCCCTTCCTCCACCAGGGCCTTCCAGCCATGGTGCTCCGCTGGGCAGGGCCCCAGAGCTCCAGGCCCCCAGTACTCTTGGGCTCCTTAGCCCTGCCTCTTAGGTGGAACAGGTGCTTGCAAACACGTTTGTTGCTCTGATGAGGGAATGGACGGGAGCCCTTTAACTGACCCCCTTCTCACCTCCCAAATCACTCCGGGGTCCTGCGAGATGACAAGGCAGGCAAAGCTGCAGGCGCTCCCCCCCCCACCCACCCCCCCCCGAGCCTGGGAAGTGGGGAGGTTTGAAAAGCATACCACAGCTGCTTTAGCAGCCTGGGAATCAATACGATCTAGACCTTGAGGAGGACTCTGCAACTCAGTCACCACACACTCACCCGTGGCTTTGAAAGTACCCGAACTGGGCAGGTTTTGGCCCAGGGGGTGGGGTGGTCAGAGCGAAAGCCACACCCTGTGCTGGGGGCTGGAGGCCCAGGAAGAGGCCCCACAGGACAGGGTCAGGGCTGGGGCGGGGAACGGGCTTCTGTCTCATCTGCTACTGGCTCTCACTCTTCCTCCTTCCAGTGAACTTGGCACTTGCCAGAAGTAAGAAGGGACCGGAATAAATAGGCGCCACATTTTCCCGGAAAGCCCCAATCTCATGCCACATTTTCATATGTACTAAGGAGGTTTGCGGAATCTTCAAACTTGATTTAATTTTATATTTGTGCGAGACTTTGCATATAAACGCACTAATGAGTCCAACAAGCAGAGGAAATGGTGTTTCATTTTTGCTTGAAAAAATGTGGAATTCCCATTGTGGCACAGCGGTTAACAAAGCCGACCAGGATCCATGAGGCTGCAGGTTTGATCCCTGGCCTCGCTCAGTGGGTTAAGGATCCAGCATTGCTGGGAGCTGTGGTGTAGATCGCAGACGAGGCTCAGATCTGGTGTTGCTGTGCTTATGGCTTAGGCTGGCAGCTGTAGCTCTGATTGGACCCCTAGCCTGGGAACCTCCATAAGCCTCAGGTGCAGCCCTAAAAAGCAAAAAATAAATAAATAAAAATAACTAAAAAAATATAAAATAGATACTGTAATATAATCTTTTTTAAATGGCCCTTTGAGCACCTCACCACATGAGACATAAGAGCTGATTCTAAATCTCTCACACTGTGTATACATAGACTATCAACTGTGAGCATCAAAACCTTTAGAACCTACAAAGATTCAAATACAACTCCATCTGGGGCTTATTTTCATCCTGAGGACGAGAACCCTATTGTGAGCTGGGGAGGAAGGGGCTGCAGGCCTGGGCTGGGGGCTCGGCCCTGTCTCCCCCTCCCCAGGCAGGACCCCACCTGTAGGAAGTGCGGCTGCTGCTGGGCCTGGGCGGGCTTCAGGGGCGATGGCTGGGAGGTGGGGAAGCTGGGGTGGAGCCCCATCAGCAGGACAGGGGTCGAGGCGCTGCTGCTGGTGGTGTGCACGTCTGGGTTTTGAAACACAGCCTGGCTCTGTGGATACCTGTTTGGTGACACGTAGAAGACAGACCTTGAAGAAAAAGCTATTGATGTGACCCCAGGAACACAGGGAACAAGAAGAAAAACAGACTGGACTTCATTACAATTAAAAAAGGGTTCATCTGGGGGCATTATCCATGCAGTGGAAAGGCTGCTGAAAAATATCATCCATCTGATACATCCAGAATATAGATACAATTCCTACAGCTCAACACCCACAACAAATACGAACAACCTGATTTAAAAGGAGGCAAAAGGGAGTTCCCTGGTGCCTTAGGGGTTAAGGATCTAGTGTTGTCACTGCTGTGGCTCAGGTTGCTGCCACGTGGCTAAGGTTGTTGGTTTGATCCCTGGCTGAGGAACTTCCTCGTGCCACGAGCTTGGCCAAAAAAAAAGGAGGGGGAGGGGAAGGGAAAAGGGCTTGAATGGTCATCGCTGTAAAGAAAAGATACAGGTGGCCAATAAGCACATGAAAAGATGCTCATCATCATTCGTCATTAAGGAAATGGAACTCAAAATTGAAACAAGAAATCACTTTACACCCATTACAATGCTGTAATGAAAAAGACAGAACGAGTGCTGGCGAGGATATGGGGCGCCTGGAACCCTTGTGCACTGTTGGTGGCAAAGTAAAACGGTGCAGCCACTGTGCCAAAGAGTATGGCAGTTCTTCAGAAAAATTGCAATTACCATTACCACATGATCCAGCAATTCCACTCCCGGGCATATGCCCTAAAGAGGTGGAAGCGGGGACTAAAGGAGATGGCTGTACATCCGTGAGCAAAGCAGCGTTATTTACAGTGGCCAGAAAGCAGAAGCAGCCCAGGTGTTTGTCAATGGATGAGGCATAAACAAAAGGTGGTCCATACATACAGCGGACTATGATTCAGCCTTAGAATGAAGGAGACACTGTCACAGGCTACGAAGTGCGTGAGCCTTGAGGGTGTTGTATGGAGGGAAATAAGCCAGTCACAAAACACAAATACTGTACGGGTCCACTTAGAGGAGATTCCCAAGAGGAGGCGAATGCATAGAGATGGAAAGTACAAGGGTGGTCGCCAGGGGTTGGGGGCAGAGAAAATAGAGGGTTAGCGTTTAATGGGGACAGAGTTTCAGTTGGAGATGATGAAAAGCTCTGCTCTGCAGGTGGACAGGGGTGAGGTGACACACAGCGTGGACATGCTTCATGCCACTGAAGTGTACACATAAAGATAATGAAAACGGTAAATTTTATGTACATTCCACCACAATAATTTTTTTAAAAGGGTACTTGGTGATAATGGTCCAATGACAAGGGGAAGCCCATTTGGAAAACTCTGGAGGACCACGGACGAGAAATAGGTATTTTAAAGATACTATCAGAGTTCCCATTGTGGTGCAGTGGAAATGAATCCAACTAGGAACCATGAGGTTGCGGGTTCGATCCCTGGACTCTCTCAGTGGGTTAAGGATCCGGCGTTGTCGTGAGCTGTGGTGAAGGTCTCAGATGCGGCTCGGATCATGTGTTGCCATAGCTGTGACTGTGGCCGGCAGCCGTAGCTCCAGTTCAACCCCTACCCTGGGAACCTCCATATGCCACCAGTACGCCCCTAAAAAGCAGAAAAAAAAATTTTTAAATAAAAATAAAGATAGTATAGAGAAGGCTTATTAGAATTAGGACCGTTATGTTTCTACATGCATCATATGTGACAGGCGCTGGGAGATCCAGAACTCCCCTGAAGGGGCCTCCATGTGTGGGAGACAGACTCTGACACACCCCAGAAGATGGAGTGTTAGGTCACGTCTGGAAGAGACAGAGGGGTAAGAATGGGGATGGTATAAATTACTGGGTTGACCGAAAAGGGCAGCTTAGGGTTCCCAGAGGAAAGAATTTCCATTTTTGCCTTGTTCAGTGCATTTTAAGCATCTCTGAAAAGCAATGTAACCAGATTCTTTGTTTTCACTTATTTGGGTCATTTACAACAGTCGAAACCCCAAACCAAGCTCCCTCCCTCCCCACCCCTCCACCTAATTAAGAGCATCCTCAGAGAATTTAAAGGCTGTTTCCCCGAAGTGCACAGACCCCCCCCCCCCATCGTAGAGGTCTCCATCGCTGTAGGTACTGACCGCAACCCCCAGAAATGCTCAGTAACCATTGCTGTTACTATTATCACTGGCCCGAGTAGGACTCGGGTTGCTGCCATGTGGCCAAGGTTGCTGGTTTGATCCCTAGCTGAGGGGACTCTGAGGGGACGGCCCAAGATGGGGGGGGGTGGAGTGGGGGAAGGTGGGTGGCCTCACCAGCTCGCACTGTCCCAGTGAACTTCTGACCTGCGTTAAGCCAGTGTTTGTATGCAAACGGCGTCTGCTTCATTTCAAAGGCTAGATGCTCTTTCCCAGTAGCTCTTCAAGTACTGGCTTCTCTGTCTCCAATACGCTTTGTCCCTGTCAGTTAAACGGCTAAGCAAAGCTGCTTCTGCTCCAGGGGATTGCAAGTGAAAACCCAGGGGGAGGGAGAGCGAGAAAGTTTATGCCCGGGAGGGCAGGAGGTCCCGCATCCGCAGGGAGTCAGGGTCTGGGGGGGCGCAGCATGGGAATAAGAGCAGGTGAGCTGGCTGTGCTCGTGGAATTTGCCAGCATTGGCAGCTTTTCCCTGGGACGTTACCACCTAGACCTGCAAAGATGTTGCAAGATGATAACAAACTTGGCATATAATTGTTTCATTTGGGTCCTGTCTTAAGCCTGGGAAACCGACACAGTTTTCTCTCTCTTTTTTTTTAATTTCTTTTAAGGGCTGCACATATGGCACATGGAGGTTCCCAGGCTAGGGGTCGTATCGGAGCTGCAGATGCTGGCCTACACCACAGATACAGCAATGCCAGATCAGAGCTTCATCTGCAACCTACACCGCAGCACATGGCAACACCGAATCCGTAACCTGCTGGGCGAGGCCAGGGATTGAACCCACATCTTTCAAGGATACTAGTAAGGTTCTTAATCCACCGAGCCACAACGGCAACTCCCAGTTTTCTTTTCTTGCACGGGCAATGGAGAAAGAACAGTTAAGAGGGGCAGTTCTCTCCAAGGGCGTGGGCACATCTGGACCCTGCCTGGAGTGCCAAGCACACAGACCCTGCTGGCCGGGGACTACCCGTGCTGCTCTCTGCAGCCCCCGCCCCCAATCCCCCGCGGCCACCTACTTGACTTGCCGTCCGGCCCTGCCGGCCTCTGAGGGCTGCCTGGCGTCACAGGACCCGGGCATCATGGGCTGGATGGGCTGGCTCAGTAACAACCTTGGAGCAGAGGAAGAGATAAGGGGGCACACTGATCAATCCCCAAGCCACAGACTGGCTGGCCCGGCACCTGCCCAGCTGGCCGATCCTCGTCCCCACTGGGCCTGCTCTGTTCTCGGAGGACCGTTAACGCAGCAGGTCATTGCTCCAGCCATCAAGACCCTCTCCTTGCCACTTCACTAGCTGAGGTTAATCGCTAATCTTTCGACTCTAACCGTCCGATCTCTGCCTCCACGTCCAGCAGGAAGGAGGGCCGCCACGAGGAGCGTAAAACTGCTTCTCTGTTACCCTTTCAGCAAGGACAGGCCTGCTCCTGCCTCAGGGCCTTTGCACCTCCTCTGTGGGGCATGCTCTTCCCCCTGGCACCTGCAGTTCCCCTTCTCTCGTCCTTTCCGTACCTGAGCTGCCGGTCGTGGCTGAAGTCCGGGCTGGGCTGGCACTGGCTGGCATCCTGGGGGGCGGAAGCAGGTGTGGTCAGACTGAGAGCTGGCGGGAGCACAGCCGCCGTGCCGCTGAACGGGGGCGTCAGGCTGTCCCCCTGCATCATCTGCGAGCCTCTCACCGGCTTTGGACCCTGGAGCAACCACGGCAGCAAGAAACGTAAACCCTCCCCTCAACTCAGCGGTCACCTCCCCAGAACTTCTTTCTTTGACCCACCTTAAGCCTTTCCACTCACTTCGGACCCGATGACTATTACGGAGTTATTTTGCTCTTTTTTTATAATAATTTTTATTTTTTCCATTCTAGCTGGTTTACAGTGTTCTGTCAATTTTCTACGGTACAGCAAGGTGACCCAGTCACACGTACATATATACATCCTTTTTCTTACATTATCCTCCGTCACCCTCCATCATAAGTGACCAGAGTTCCCAGTGCTGGACAGCAGGATGCCGTGCTCTCGTGACTATTTTTCCCGTTGACTGTAAGCATCTCAGGGATTCTTTAAATCCCCAGGGCCTAGGACGGAGCCGGGCTTGCAGCAGGCAAGCAGCACATGTGTGCTAAGTGGAATTTCTTCCTGCTTCACAAATTCCCCTCCTGACACGTGGACCCGCTTGCTGCCTCTCTAACCCACCCGGCCCGCTCCTGCCTCAGGGCCTTTGCACTTCCTCCATGTGGAATGCTCTTCCTCCAGGACCTTTAGGCCTCCTCCCCTCATCCTTTCAGTCCTTTGCTCGAGTACTGCCTTCTCAGGGAGGCCGGCGCTGGGCACCTGCTTGTGCCTCCAGCCCTTCCGCCACCTTCAGCAGAGTTCCCAAGTCGCCGTTTGTCATAGTGTGACTGTCCCTTGTTTCTTGTCTCCCTCTCTCCCCTAACTTGGATCAGAGACTCCTTTTTCCTTTTCTCTTTCACTCCCTGCTGTCCTTCGGCGCATGGGACTCGGTGCCTGGCCCGCATTTGTTTTTTTTTTTTTTTTTTTTTTTT
>PVHT020003144.1:3294034-3355468 GCA_004024745.2 Catagonus wagneri | reverse complement strand
TTAGTCGGATTCGTTAACCACTGCGCCACGACGGGAACTCCTGGCCCGCATTTGTTGAGTGAAAACATACATGAAGGAGGGAGTGAGCTTGCATTTGCTTTTGCTTTCTGCTGTTTCCATTCTGTTTCTCTGACTCCATTCATAGGACGGGGCCACCGTGTTTTAATTCTGAGATTTTGCCAACACTCTCAACATAGCGTAAACACTTCCTGAGTGTTTTCCAAAGCATTCTTGGCTAGTCTTACCCGTGCATCTTTAGAGCCATTAACCTGCAGAACCAGAAGGCTACCTTTTAAAGTCAAAAATCTTAAATCTGGGTGAAGAAGGGGAAACTGTCTTACACATGAACTTCTCCACATTTCATTGCGCGTCATCTATTGACCTCTCAGAGCCCACATTAGGCTAGGAGCTCTTGCGGTCAAGGTCAGTTCTCATTTGTCTTTGTTCCCTTGTGGGCTGGTGAGTAACTGGAGCCCACAGATGTTACTAAATCCATGATTGCGTGTGGCTTCAGGAGAGGCTGGATCCCGCCTTCCGACCTGTGACTGTCCAGAAGTGAGAGCTTGGAACTTCTCGGTTCCATTACCCTTAAGTGCCACCGACTGCTGCGTGACCCTCTCAGACCGCAGGGTCACTGGGGGCTTAGAGCAGGTGGTCATGGCTGCAAGGGCGGGGCTGGACAGGAAATCTGGGGGACCGGGTGGGGCACGGTGGCCCTGAGGAAAGGGATGGTGGACACATGTGGGTAACTGTGTTCTCACACTGATAATAGAGAAAAACAGGAGTCAATGGTGGGGACCGAGGACCCGTGTGTGGGGACAGCTGGCTGTCAGTGTGACTGTCCACCTCCAGCCCAGCTCAGGATCCAAGCTGAAAGTTTGAAAGTTTCAGCTGCATGATACATTTAAGGTACTGCATTTTTTTTTTTTTTTTTTGCTTTTTAGGGCCGCACCCGCGGTATACGAAGGTTCCCAGGCGAGGGGTTGAATCAGAGCTGTAGCTGTCATCCTACACCACAGCCACAGCAATGCCAGATCCAAGCCACGTCTGCGACCTACACCACAGCTCACTGCCATACCAGATCCTTAACCCACTGAGCGAGGCCAGGGATCGAACCCACAACCTCATGGTTCCTAGCCGGATTTGTTTCCGCTGCGCCATGACGGGAACTCCTAATGCATTTTAATATACTGATAAAACACAGGAGGAAACCAGTAGAACTAGGGCCTTCACAGTGACTTAAAAGACAGAAAAGGAAAACCCACCACCATCACCTGGCCCAGGTCGTAGGGGAAGCAGGTTTCCGGTTCACACGGCCTGGTCCGCGGGGGGCAAGGGCTGAGTCTGCAGACGAATGCATTTACCTGGGTTGCTGTCACGCTCGATTCTCTGAGCAGGTGCTGGCCTGTGGCCTGGGCAGGGGCCATCTGGCCTGGAAGCTGAGGGCTGGCCACGAGCTGGGGCTGGGAGCCCAGGCCCGACCTCTGCTGGGCGCTGCTGAAGCTCAGGGATACAGCTGGCTGCTGCAGAAACATCTGGAAGCAGAACAGGCATGCCATTCAGGCTGGGGTCACTGTGCCCTCACAGGCCTGCACCCCCGCTGAACACCCTGCCCGCGGCAAGAGATGGGCTTTCTCGCTCCCTGCCCTGCCTGGGAAGTGCCGTCCACTCGACGTGAGGCGCCGAGTGCCCGTGACGCCACCAGCCCAGGGCACGGCTGGGAGAGGGGCAGCGGGTCCGAGGGATACCGACCCCTCCTTAAAGAAGGTTCTGGTCTAGAGACTGGGCCCGAACAGTGTGAAAGATGCTGAGACCCAGATATGAAACTTGATGTGCTTGGTCAGTCTGGGTTGCCTTAACCCTTACTTATTAGAAGGAGAAGCATCTTATAAATGACACGATAATGGTGGCAGAGGGTTGGCTGCCCAGTGGCGTGGGCTCATCGTCCTGGCAGGAGGCCCTGGGCCCGGTCTCGAATCTCTGACCAGTGACAGGGGTCTGTCGCCATCCTGCGGTTGGGCACCTTCCACCCAGTGTTCCCAGTGAGAGGGCAGGTCTGCTCCTGTTACTCAGTGCACCTGCGTCCCCAGGGAGACAAATAAACCCCAAGGGTAACATAACGTCAAGTCGGTGCACTTTAAACGATGTTCACGAACATGCCTTGCAATCACCACGATAATCTCTATGTGTTATCTAAGCTGTCTCAGACTGCAAGAGGCTGTGACATGTTAGCCTGGTAGGGCTTTTTTGTTTTGTTTCGTTTTTTCATCTTTTTAGGGCTGCACCTGCGGCATATGGAGGTTCCCAAGTTAGGGGACAAATCGGAGCTGCAGCTGCCAGCCTACACCACAGCCACAGCAAGGCAAGATCCCAAACGAGGCTGCGATCTACACCACAGCTCAGGGCAACACCAGATCCTTAACCCACTGAGCGAGGCCAGGGGATGGAACCTGCAACCTCGTGGATAGTAATCAGATTCGTTTCCACTGAGCCACGATGGGAATTCCAGTTATTTTTTTGTTTTTTTTTTTAAGACACTTCCACAGCATGCAGAAAAGTTCCTGGGCCAGGGACTGAACCCGCACCACAGCAGTGACCAGGGCCACAGCAGTGACAATGCCAGATCCTTAACTGCTGTGCCACCAAGGAACTCTGTAACCTTGTAGTTTTAATGCGAAAAGTTTAAGAAGATTTGATCAAGTTTGTAAAGAGCATTTATGTGGTTATGAGAACCTTGATCTTCCCTCATTTATTTGTTTGGTGTATTCAATTTAAAAGAATTCCTTAAGTGCTCAGAAAGATTTTATTTCTTGGGTTTATAAGTCTGCCTGGTTAGGTATGTGCAATGTGTGAAAGAAAGATTCAGAGATATTAAAATTGCAAATTAGTGGCTTTGGTACATAACGTTAATTATGTACTGTTCGCTGAGTTTATAAATTAATTGGACATGGGCAAAAACCAGTAAAAGCATTGCTATTTTTATCCAAGTCAGTAGATTTGTAAATAAAATGTAATCTGTGAATGACTCTAAAGGCTTAAGAAAACAGCTTAAATAATTTTAATAATAATTTAAACCTAAGACCTGTAACTAGCTTTCTTTTTTTTTTTTGGTCTGTTTTTTTAGGGCTGCACCTGCGGCCTATGGAACCTCGACTTGGGGTCGAACTGGAGCCATAGCTGATGACCTACACCACAGCCACAGCAACACCAGATCCAAGCCACATCTGCAAGCTACACCACAGTTCACAGCAATGCCAGATCCTTAACCCAATGAGCAGGGCCAGGGATGGAATCCACAACCTCACGGATCCTAGTCGGGTTTGTTAACTGCTGAGCCATGAGGGGAACTCCTGTAACTAGCTCTTTTAACAAAAGCTCCTCGTCGGCATTATGAACTGGTATTATGTGTACTAGATTCTTGGCAAGCAGTGTTCTGTTCCCTTTTGGGCACTTAGCTTGGAGTTCTTCCTGCAAACATCTGGAGCTTTAACTCTGATTCCCATATTCTGTATAACCTCACCCAACTTTATACCCAGTAGAGAACTGACATGCTGACATCTGCCAAGTGAGAGAGCAGTTTGGGAAAGGCAGAGGTGGAGCCAAGCCAGGCAGATGCTTAAAGATCAGATCATTTAAGCACTGCTCTCTGGGGGGGACTGAGCCATGTCCCAGAGAAATGAGGTTGGAGGGTGGCTGGGCTAGGGCCCCACCCCGTGCCCTTCCCAACACACCGCCCCATCTCCCCGCTTTCCTTCATGCCCCACCCCCACCCCAAAAGCCTGCTGTTTTGAACGAAGGTTCTTGGTCACTTCAGAAGTTAAGAAGAACGCTCTGGGCATCCATCCTCTCAGCTCCAAGGCCCAAATGTTTACAAATAGTGCTTTATGCAATCTCAGAGACCTGGCATGTTTATTGCCCAGGGTAATTTGCACTTCAGCAAACAAACAAACAAAATCCCCAAACTCTAAATAACATTATTTTTTTTTCTGGTAGGATACAACTTACCTTCTGATTAGAGTTCAAATACATGCAACCTTTATTTATGCCAGACAGTATAATCTAGCTTAAATTGGATATGCTTCAGTTCAAATTCCAACCCCACCATGTACTAGTGATAGGACCTCGGGCAATTTTCATAACCTTTCAAAGCCATTATTTGTTTCTTCACTAATAAAACAGCGATATTAACAGCACATACCTCATAAAACATTAAGTGGGATTTATGCTGAGGCATAATACCAAATGCTCAATAAATGTTCGATAATAACGATAATACGTAAAATGAAAAAAAGGAGCTCCTTTGCCACACCGGACATATAAAACTTATCTGAGAAATGAATGAAGAGAATACATAAATGAATCGACAAATAGATTAAGGTTTTGCTCAAAGAATGGAAATTATTTCTCCTCATGTTATGGCAGAGACTGCTGGGTCTGCTATTCTATGCCACTGGTGCTCTTTGATGGCAGAAACCCTGCCCTGTTTATCTCGGTATCCCCACAGTGCCTGGCACATAATGGGTATCTGCCAGATGGATGGATGGATGGAAGGATGGACAGGTGGATGGATGGATGAAAGAACCAATCAAGGCACATACTGATTTGAGAAGGACATCGCAGGT
Source organism: Catagonus wagneri (assembly GCA_004024745.2). Taxonomy (NCBI): domain Eukaryota; kingdom Metazoa; phylum Chordata; class Mammalia; order Artiodactyla; family Tayassuidae; genus Catagonus; species Catagonus wagneri. The sequence goes on along the minus strand of PVHT020003144.1, from coordinate 3,350,846 downwards.
GTCCTTGTAGGTATTTCTTTGAGTTGCCAGTAGAGGGCGCAAATGCCCTCAAAAATAAATTAGGCAGCCTGGCACAAACTGCGGGGGTGGGGTGGGGGGAGCTTTTCAGCAGAATAGCTCTTTGTAGCACCCCTCAGGACCCCATCTAGGTGCAAACACAACGCCCTAAGAACCTCTCTCATAACCCAATCTTTTTTGGGGAAAAAAAAAATATATGCAGCTAGCAACTCAGCCACGCATAGTCTCAATAAAAGCTCCGAGCCAAAGGAGTAGGTAGGAAAGTGCGCTGAAGTTGGGACCAGGGACTTCTTCTGGGCAGGGGTGCATGGGGCAGGGGAGATTTGCTGCTGTTCACAACCATGCCTCAGCTTTAGCGACAATGAAGTAGAATTGTATGGCTTAAAGGTTTTTTTTTTTTTTCTTTTTAGGGACACACCCCGTGGGCCGTTCCCAGGCTAGGGGTCTAAAAGGAACTGCTGCAGTGCAGCCGCCAGCTTCCACCACAGCCAGGGCAACTCGCCGTCGGAGCCACATTTGTGACCTACACCACAGCTTGTGGCAACGCCAGATCCTTAACCCACCCAGCAAGGCCAGGGATTAAACCCACGTGCTCATGGATAGTAGCTGGGTTTCATTACCGCTGAGCCATGATGGGAACTCCAAGAATATGACTTCTTAACAGGACTCCAGGGTCAGTTTTACAGAAGCATGAGAGAAACAGTTCCCTAATTTCAAGTGGAAAAAGTCATCAGAGGGAAAAAAAAATACTTCTCATTTCCCAGAACAAACCAATCCTATGCCCACCTGCGGTTTTTCCTTGTTTTTACATGCTTAGCTTTACAAATACTTATTATTAGAGAACATTTCAGAAGTCTTTTTTTTTTTTTTTTTTTTTGCTTTTCAGGGCCTCAGCCAGGGCATATGGAGGTTCCCAGGCTAGGGATCAAATCGGACCTACAGCTGCCAGCCTACACCACAGCCACAACCATGGCCACAAAGGATCTGAGCAGCATCTGCAACTTACACCACAGTTCACGGCAACGAACGCCAGATCCTTAACACACTGAATGAGGCCAGGGATCGAACCCCAAACCTCATGGTTCCCAGTTGGATTCATTTCGGATGAGCCACATTAGGAACTCCAAGGACATTTCATAAGTAAAGAATATAGATATTGTATAATGAAACCCCATGCATCGTCACTAGGCTTCAGAAATTATCAGTGTTTTGTTCTCATTTAATCTACCCCCCCCCCCACTTTTGGAGGAGGGAGGGGTGGGGTAATTTTTACTTGCTCATTCTCTGTGCTTGACTCAGGTATTTTTTTTTAACATCATATTTTGGCTAAACATTTTGGAAGATATTTCTTTAAATCCTTAAACTTGCAAAAATACATGAAGAAAGACTCCTTGAGAATTTGTTCTCTGGTTTGACGTTCTGTGGATTTGATTTCCAAGTTCGTTGGAAAATTCCACTGCAAAGATAAGGTCACAGGGGAGGAACAACTGGGGGCCTGGTTCCCACTTCATCCCTTACAAAACTCTGGTTCTAGACTTGGGGGCCCACAAACTGAACTTGTCACGAGGAAGAAGTATAGCCCTTCTTGCCAAGGAGTGAAAGAGACAGCCTCGTGTCCCTGTCATTTGAGATCTCAGCTTTCATGTGGAAAATAGAAAAGTCCGGGCTCTGAGCCGGATGTTCAGCCGCCTACCTGCTTTTAGCAGTTTCTGGCTCAATGCCCCCTTCCTGTTAGTGTAAAAATTCCATTCGAGTAAATGGATTCAGGAGTTCTACCCTTGGACCCTGGATCGTATTACCGCCGGGAAAGAATAAGCAACTACGGAACACCTTGATGACTGCATGTCTTTTCACATAAATGCTGCAGTCTGGTCCGTCCCTCGGTAATTTGGAGGGGTCCCTGACGCGGTGGGGGGAGCACAGGGCTGTGGGCGGAGCGCGGGGCTGTGGGCGTGGTGTGGTGGGCAGGCGGTGCGCAGGCGCACCTGTGAGGGTGGCGGGAGGTGCGGGGCTTGGCTGGGTTCCCAGCCTTCAGGGAGGGGAGGGGCCTGGGAGGGCGGGTCTAGGCACCTTTTTGCCCCCAACACCTCCGCACCATCCTGCATGCGTGTCAGCTCAGGGCTGCGCCCACGGGGTGTTACCGTGTCCACAGGAGGGGCTGTGTGGATGGTGGGGAGGGCGGAGCAGCAGGACCGGCGCTCCAGCCCCTTTCCCCAGGGGGCTTTTCTGCTTCTCTCTCCCCTAAGTGGGTGCCAGTGCTTACCTCTCTCAGGGCAGACTCCAAGGTCGGCTACATTTACAATCAAAGGCGGGGTCAAAAGAATGCACTTTGGGGAGAAAAATAGTCCTGGACTGATTTAAGCAAAATCGGTAAATAATAATAATAACAATTTATCCTTGAAAGCTAAATAGATAAATATTTTATATAAGATATAAACTTCTTCCTCCAAAAAGAATCTCTTGAAAGGATTCAAAGAAGTGATATCTTGGGGTGGGGTGGGTCATAGCTAAAAGCAGCTGGAGTTAAGGGCAGTTAAGAGCGCGCAGAATGCCCCAAATGGCACACCACAAACAGGGTGGCCTGGAGGTGCCAGGGTGCTGAGCTCTGGCCCCCCCGGCAGGGTGCAGATATCATCTCTCATATCTTCCTCCATTCACACTGTGGATGAGAACAAAGAGCAGAACTGCTCCCATGTCTGCCAGCAGCCTGGGCTGGGTGCTGGGTGCGCTGAAAGCAGTTACACAGGCGCTGGGAGTTTAAAACCCCATGGGAGGGAGGCTGGTGTCAGCGCAGGGCGACCAATCACCAAACACATGAACGCAAGTGCAGGTGATGCAGGAAACATGTGCCCAGCAGAGTGAGGGGTGGGTGAAGAGGATGTCGTGGATGTCACACACCCTGGAGCTGGGGAAGGAGGCGGTGGGATTCTTTCCTCCTACTTGGCTGGTGGAGGTTTTGATAACATTTGGTAGGCAGGGCTCAGAAAGGCGGCACGGAGGGGTTTTGGAGGCAGTCCTGCCTGCCCTGAAAGGGTGGACAGAGCCCGGCGGACCACTGGCCCCGGGAGGGGGCATCACCTGGACGTTGGAGTCCTGGACCAGGCAGAGCTGCTCCTGGATCTTGTGGAGCTCTTCCTGCTGCCACCGGATGTTGGCTTGCAGGATCCTCGTCCGCTGCTCCAGCTGGTCTTTGATGGTCTGGAACATGCTGAGCTGTGCTGAAAACTTCAGGGTGGGGTCAAAAAACAACCAGATGAAAGAGCTATTTCAGCCTAGCAGACAGATGCTGCTGCTGCTGCTCTGGGCGGAGCTGCTCACGTTCATTTCCGGTCCCTTACCCATCTTTTTCAGCGTCCCTAATGAATGACCCACTGCTGGGGGCGCTTGCCAGTGAGCAGGAGCTCTGGATGAGGACTGGGCGCCCCAGCGGTCCTCTGTGAGCTCTTCTCAGGCCCACGGGCACCTGCAGGTCTAAGTTATTGCACTGCAGACTGGGAGGGCCAGAGAATTGGGACATGATTTTGTAAGCCGTGCAGGGCTTACTAAGCTGATATTCCACATGGGGTTGGACGGATAGCTGGTTCTGAGAGGAAGGCATGTCAAAAGCAGGGCACCAGAATTTGCAGCATGATATGATCTTGGAGTGCATTCGGCTAAGTGAAACAAGTCAGCCAGAGAAAGACAAATACTGCATGTTATCGCTCACACGTGGCACCTAAAAAAATACAACAAACTAGTGACTGGAACAAAAAAGAAGCAGACTCAGGGATATAGAGAACAGGCCTGTGGTCACCGGTGGGGGGAGGGAGGGAGGGGCAAGATAGGGCTAGGAGATTAAACAGTGCAAATGTGTGAACTGAGCTATAAGGATATGCGGTCCAACAAAGGGAATAAAGCTAGTATTTTATAATCAATAGAAATAGAAAATAACCTTTAAAAATCATGAATGACTATGTTGTATACCTGTAATTTACATGATATTGTACATCAACTATCTCTCAAAAAAAAAAAAAAAAGCAGGGCATCAGAGAGCCCCCCCCTTTTTTTCGCCTCATCATCCAATTGACATGCAAATGACAATGTGCCTGTGACAGCTTCGCATGTAATTCTGGGTCCTATCGATATTCTAAATCTGATCCTGGCAAGTGGGGCTCTTGTGGAACAATTTGCAAACCAGCTTGAACTCGATGGTGCTCTGAACCCGCCTGGGCCCACGGAAGCCTCGTCACCCTTCCTCAGGTTCCCCAGGCTTTCCTGCTGCCTCGCACTTCTTGGAAATTTGCATCCGCAAGAGCTGAGGAGGAGTTCCTGTTGTGGCTCGTTGGCTTAAGGACCTGCTCTCTGCAAGGATCTGGGTTTGATCCTTGGCCTCGCTCAGTGGGATACAGATCTGGTATTGCTGTGGCTGCAGCTCCGATTTGATCCCTGGCCCTGGCGAAATTCCATATGCCGCAGGTGTGGCCATGTTAAAAAAAAAAAAAAAAGCTAAGAAGTCCAATCCTTCCGTTCATCCTAGGGGTACTGTTCGCTGGTGGAGGTGACCGTGAAGAGGGACACTGATACCTAGCATGAACAAGAGCGCAATGTCCCCTGTCCAGCCTCACTCCTGCCTGGGATGGAGGCTGGCTTTAGGAAGACTTCCCAGGCGACCTCTGTCCAGTGTCACCTGTCTGCATCAACACAAGGTGTCTTCCTTGCAGGACATGTGTGGAGAGGAGAGTGGGGGATGGTGAGATGGGAGGTGGTGCTGGCACTGCCTGGGCTGCCTGCCCGCTCCGGGCACTCTGCGGGCTGTCCATGACTCCCAGTTATCGGGGAAACTGTGTTTGCTGGACCGGGGCTTCTGCTCTTTTCTTTTTTCTTCTTCCCCTTCTCTTCCTCTCCCTCCTCCTCTCCCCCACCCCCTTGTTCTTTTGTCTTTTTAGGGCCGCACCGCAGCATATGGAGGTTCCCAGGCTAGGGGTCCAATTGGCTACAGCTGCCAGCCTACACCACAGCCACAGCAACGCCAGATCCGAGCCACATCTGCGACCTACACCACAGCCACAGCAACGCCGGATCCTTAACCCACTGAGCGAGGCCAGGGATCAAACCCGCAATCTCATGGATCCTAGTCGGATTCGTTTCTGCTGCGCCACGATGGGAACTCCTCCTTCTTCTTTACAATGACTTAACCTGTATTCCCTCAGTCTCTATCCCAACCATCTCCTTCACCTCGTTTCTGGCCCGCTGTCACTGGCAAACACCCCCAGGCACTGTCGCTTTTCCTCTGCCCTTTGACCTCCCACCCGTGGCAATGCAAGCACACTGGGAGAGGTCAGAACCCAAGTAGGACACACCCGAGGACCGGAATAACCGACTGCATTTCTGGAGCCGCACCATAACAAGAAAAAGAGCCCGGAAGACTAATAGCGGCAAGAGGTGCCACGTGCGGGGACCCACACGGGGCAGTCCCAGACCCGCAGAGCCTTCCTCATAACACGCCACACAGTGCAGAGGTTGCAGCTCGCTCCAGGTCCACAGCCGGATGCTGGTGGGGCCCGCACTGTGGACCCAGGGCCTCAGGAGGTGGGTGAGGCCAAACGGTTTTGCTGGGAACTTGCCTGCCGCCCCCGCCTCCGCCACCACTTCCACCCCAATCAGAGCAGCTTTAACATCAGACTGCATTTAAAAGTTCTGCTGCTAAAAAGCAGGAGATTAAAAATACCCACGCCATACCAGACCGCATCACAAAAGTCTAATCAGAATCTCGCTAATCAAAGCACCCAGCTGGGATTTTGCCAGAGAAGCTATTTCAGGTATTAAAGTAACAAAAGACAAAAGCTTCTGCGGTAGGTGCTACAGAGTCAGGAGGAGCTGTGCGGTCCAGGTCCGCGGAGGATGCTCCGGGCTGCCCATGGGCTCCCAGGGGAAAGAGTGAGGAGGCCAGCTGTTCCCCAGGGGCTGGCACCGAGCTCCGTGTTAGTTGCTTCTAGTGTTATTCTTATTTTCCCAAGGCATTTCGGGACACCCAAGCGTTAGTCTCTTGTTACATTCCTGATTGTAGCCTTTTAAAAAAATTCGCTGACTTGGAGTTCCCACAGTTGTGCCATGGCATCAGTGGTGTCTCCAGAGCGCTGGGACGCAGGTTCAATTCCCGGCCTGACACAGTGGGTTAAGGACCGGGCATTGCCACAGCTGCAGCATAGGTCACAGCTGTGGCTCAGATCTGACCCCTGGCTGGGGAACTCCATACGCCATGAGGCAGCCAAAAAAAAAAAAAAAATACTGACTATATTTTTTAATTGTATTGTTGATTTACAATATTGTGTTGATTTCTGCTGTATAGCAAAGTGCTTCAGCTACATATGTATACATTCTTTCTTTAATATTCTTTTCGACTATGGTTTATCATAGGGTGTTGAATATACCTCTCTGTGCTACGCAGCAGGACCTTGTTTATGTCCTCGTGTCTAATAGCTTACGTCTGCTAACCCCAATCCCCTTCCCCTTGGCAACCACAAGTTAGTGGCCACTTTTTCTTTTTTTTTTCTTTTCTGGCTGCCTCATGGCATATGGAGTTCCCGGGCCAGAGATCAGATCAGAGACGTGGCTTGTGACCTAAGCCACAGCTGCAGCAATGCCAGATCCTTAACCCACTGTGCTGGGTTTAAACCTGCCTACCAGTGCTCCCTAGAAGCCACTGATCCCATTGCACCACAGTGGGAACTTCAATGGAGTTTCTGATAAAGAGACTTTTTTTTTTTGTTTTAGGTCCACACCCAAGGCATATGGAGATTCCCAGGCTAGCGGTCGAATCGGAGCTACAGCCGTCGGCCTAAGCCACAGCCATAGCAATGCAAGATCCTAGCTACGTCTGTGACCTACACCACAGCTCATGGCAATGCCAGATCCTTAACCCACTGAGCAAGACCAGGGATCGAAACTGCAATCTCATGGTTCCTATTTGGATTCATTACCACTGCACCACAATGGGAACTCCTTGATAAAAAGATTTAGCCTAACTTAGAGACACATTAACCACAGGCTGTGAAGCCAAAACCACCACTTACCCAGATAGTCAACCCCCAAATTTTGGATTTTGTTTTTGTTTTATCCTTTCCTTGAAAGGATGCTGTAGTGATTGCATCAATGAGGGGGAAGAGCGAACATTTCAGAATCTCCTTGTTTGCATGAATGGGTTGAAGAACTGTTTGACTCGAAAGGCCAGTATTACGTGAGAACATCTTAAAAATATGGCTACTATTAAGTATAATATTCCTAACAGGCTGAGAAGTGTTACTGTCCATTAAAATGAAGTTTAATATAGGAAAACTTAGAATTCCAAAAGGGCCTCAATCACACCACGACATTATAAAATAAAGACATTCTTTCCAGTGCAGGACCCAGAAGTTGAAGGGACTCTCATCTCATGGGCCTTTAGATTAAAGTTGCTCATTTCATAGTGTGCCTTGGAAATTTGAAGAGAAAAAAAGTTCCTTTTTTTTTTTTTTTCCTAATGAGGATGAATATAGATCATTTTAATTAGTCAGCTCTGGATGGGTAGCTTTTACGTCCTTACTTACACCTAACTTCCGGCAAGAAGCACGTGCTAGCATGCCGTCTTTCTCATTCCAGAAAAACATGTGAGGTCGCTGTTAATGGGACGTATGTTCGGAAAGAGTTTTCATCAGCGGTGACACACCTGCCCTGAGACAGACGTCCACACTTTGGCAAGAGTGCGGCCAGGGACACGTGCTGGTGAACTGCCCCCCTGGGAACTCCTGCGTCCAGAGGAGAGGCAAAGGTCAATATTCCATAAAAGGATTGAAATCAGAGCTCTGGCCAGTCAGCTCGGCTCAGCTGCCCCATTGTGACCACAGGCTGAATGGCTACTGTTTCTCTCAGCCTCTGGCGGGGCCTCAGCTTGTCAGAAATCTTCCAAACTCCCTGCCGAAGCACACACCCAAGTCCCTCTTCCCTGCTGACCTTCTGATCTCTCCATCTGGTAACTTCCTGCCCATTCCTCCAGGCCCAGCTTCATCGTCACCTCCTCCAGGAAGCCACCCTGGACTTCCTCAGGCAGAAGGCTTTCTTACTAGGTCTACAAAAACACACGCCCTGGGAGTTCTCTGGTAGCCTAGAGGGTAAGGACTTGGCATTGTCACTGCTGTGGCTCGGGTCACTGCTGTGGCATGGGTTCGATCCCTGGCCTGGGAACTTCCCCATGCTGTGGGTGTGGCCAAAAACCTTCCACATGTCTATCATGGTGGTTTCTCTGTTTACAGGCCCATTGTGCCCTTGAACTCTGAGTCGAAAAGTGAGGGCTGCATTACGAGTATCTCTGCACCTTTCACAGCCTCTTGCTGACTGACCCGAATAGTAACTCGCTGAAAGCTGTTTAAACAGGGAAGGAATTGCTCAGCAAAGCCCTGATCCTTTATTTTGAAAAAGCCCCAGTGTGATATTTATAGTACTGGACACATGGTTTTTAGATCCTTGCAGAATCTTCCTATAACACTTGGCCTTTTCTAAAATGTCATGGCCAATTAGGGGTTGTAAAAAAAAAAGAAAGGAGCATGGAAAAGTGGCAGAGAGATGAAGAAAGGTTGTTAAAGGGGCTGAGAGACAGACACTGGAGGGGAGAAGGACGGGCAGGGCGGGCGCAGGGGCTCGGCGCTCCCCACCCGCACAGGGGAGGGACAGTCCCCATGTGGGAGCCTTAGTCTGGACCCTGAATGTCGGCGCCGACACACCCACACCCTCAAGAGATGCCACCATCCTGTCTTGGGGAAGTGTCACCCCAGGTTTCCCTCGTCCAGAGTCCCAGACTCACCTGTGCCATGTGGGCAGGTGAGCTCTGCAAAACCGTCTGGGGCAGGAGCTGCTGTGCAAGGTCGCAGGAGGTCGGGACAGGCAGGGGAGCCTGGGGAAGAGAGAGGGGCTTCGCTGACAAACACAGCAGCTTTGGGGCCATGACAGAAATGCGGGGCGCTGTCTCACCCGGCTGCGTCCTCTGGCTTCCAGAAGGCCCTCTGCCCTAGAGCAGATCGCTTGCTCCTGGAAAGTACACGCTCCCCGGAAAAGGTGGGGCCACAGGCCGCGCTGCTGCCCTTGTGGGGCACGGAGTCAGGACCGCCACTCGTGGTGAAGGATGTGGGGCCTCCCGCAGCTCCACGCCGGCTCCCCCCACCGCCCCCTGCCTTCTGTTTAGTCTCCATTCTTGGTGTATTTGGTCATCCTTCTCCGAAACTGATAATTTTTTTTTTTTCCTCTTTAGGGCCGTACCTGCGGCACATGGAGGTTCCCAGGCTAGGGGTTGAATCCGAGCTGCAGCTGCCGGCCTACACCACAGCCACAGCCACAGCCACAGCCACACGGGATCTGAGCTGGGTCTGTGACCTACAGCGCAGCTCACGGCAACGCCAGATCCTTAACCCAGTGAGCGAGGCCAAGGATCGAACCCGCATCCTCATGGATACCAGTTGGGTTCTTAACCCGCTGAGCCATGACGGGAACTCCCCAAATCGATAAATTCTTAGCAGTGTTGTCTAACGGAAAGCACGGGGACTAATAACGGTGTTGGCTCTGCATGGCCTTTCCGCCGACCGCTAGAGCAGATGGACAGACTGCAGTACGTGTGTCTCTCCGCTGACTCACACAGGCAGGGAATGTTGCAGCAATTTTGCCAGACTCTGCCTGGAATCTGATAGAGAAGGTCCCGGAAGGTCAGCTGAGTCACAGACCTCGTTCCCGGGTCCCTCGGGTGGGCCAGGGGACGGCGGACGGGGAGACAGAGTGGAGAAACGAGAAACCTCAGCCTCTTTTAAAACGTTCCTCTTTTAAAAACCTTTTTAAAAGAGTTTTAAAACTCTTAAAATTCTTGAGAGTCAAAAGAGTCTTCTGAAGTTTTTCCCCAACTGCCCCAGCCCCTGGGGACGATCAAAGCGGCCCCGGCGGAGAGCCGGTCCCCAGGATGACTTCAGGAGCCAGCGCAGTAGGGACAGAAGAACTGTGCCACCCACAGTGGCAAAAATCGGCGTCCAGCCAAGATCAGAGGAGTGGCCATCACAGCTCACAGGCCTGGCGGACGGTGGCTGGAGACAAGGAAAGTGGTCTTTGTCACGTTCTGTTTGAAGGTAGAAAGTGTCACCCAAGCTGTTCAGTGGGGAGTGCGTGACTTTTGTGGTGACAGCAAGAAGGAAGGGGACACTTTCCGTCCCGTCTCCAGAATGGCCTTGTCCAGATGGGTCTGACGGGTTTAGTCACTACCTGGATGTGGACCCTAAAACCTGGGGATACTTCTGCCATGGAGAGCGAGGTCTGTGTCCCTTTCTGTGGGTGAGCTTGTGGCTGCTGGGACCCAGAGGCAGAGCGGAGGTGACCCTGTGGGACCTCTAAGGCAAGGTCGTAGGAAGCCATGCAGCTGCTGCCTGGCTTTCGTGGAAAGCGCCCTTTCCAGGCGTTTCCTCTTGGCTCCCAGTGGGTGGAGAAGCCCAAGGCCTGGAGAGGCCCACGCCAGCCCGCGGAGCACGCTGTCCGCTGGGCCCAGCCTGCAGCCGGGGATGCGGACACCGGGGCGTGACGCCCAGCACTGGCTGGGGAGGCCTCTGGCACCAGGCTGCAAAGAGTCACCGAAACCCGGCCCTTGCTGAGTTCCTGCCCCAAAAGCCGAGACATGGAAGATGGCTCTGGCTCTTGGCCACTGGGTTTGGTGTGGTTTATTCCATGGTGATGGCTAACGGGAAGTATTTTGTCCGCGATTTTGCGTGCAGCCAGGGAGCTTCCTAGGCGTCTGCTCGCTCCTTGCTGTTCTGGAGAGGCTGGCATACGTCAGGGACACTGTTGTTGACACCGAGCCTCTCAAACATTTTCACTGGAGGGAAATGGGATCCCAAACCGGAGACTCTTAATCATGTGTCCCCAGGCTTGCGGTTTTGAGCTTTACCTTTAAAACGCCTTTGGATTTTATACTCTATGGACATACATCCATGTGAATTTTGGAATAAAAATATTTCAAATTTGTTACCTCTTAATCAAAATGTTTCAAATTAGTTACCCCTTAATAAAAATATTTCAAATTAGTTACCCCTGCTTCGCTTCCCAGCCCCTGCTGCTGCCCATGCTCTCTAGGTACAGTTGGTTTTCTGGGAAGATGTGGCACGCAGTCCTGCAGGCTTGAAAAGTTCAAGGTCACACACATACCGGCATGGGGGCTGCCTGGCTGAGCCCTGGCCCGGGGAGCTCTGGGGCTGATCGTGGCAAAGCCGCGGTGCTGGCGTCCGGCCTCAGCTTGCTCGGAGTGGCTGCAAAAAGGCAAGAGTTACCTCTCCAGCGTGCACACACTGAACGGCTTTCCTAACAAGAGAGGACAATGAGCACGCTATGCACGAAACAAGGGCCTGACTGGAACCTGACAAAGGAAACCCAGCAGGAATGGAGGTGGTTCTGAGAAGCACGAATGTCCCGCCAGCCCCAACCTCACTTGGGAGCAGGCAGATGACAGCAGGCCATCTCCAGAGTCCAGCCACCTGCTTGATCACACCCGCCCCCCCCAGGTCTTCATGTCACCTGTCTGTGTCACCTTCATGTAGCCATGGAGGAACCTGAGCGTGGGGAGGTGGGAGGCTGGAAGCCAGTGGTGGGGGAGGCAAGGAGTGGGGACCGAATGGCAGCCTCTGCTGGCAGAGTCACACTCACAGAGGGGCTCCGACAAGGCCGTGCGCGAGGATTTGTGGGAACTTCTTGAGGATGCCGACGGTGAGTGGCTGGTGTTAAGGCCCGAGGTGCCCACGTCGAGTGCGTTAAAGTGCTGCTGAGGTTCCAGGTTGGAGCCCTTGTCCTGAAACACACACGTGCACACGTGCATACATGCACAGGCACAGTCCGTATTTCAGCATCAAGATCATGGCCACGAATCATGTGAATTTTGTTATCTCCTAAATGGGCAGAAAACTTTGGAAGGTGTTGAGAGAAATACTGTAACCTTTTATAGATCATTCCAAACACATTCGGGGGGGACTAATGATACAGATATGGAACCTAGCATCTTTGAGGAGCCGGCAGCCTGTAATCTGTCTTTATTACACTTTCTCACCTCGTATTTTGAAATTTTCGATTTTCCTAACTGTCTTGGCTTTTTATTTTTTCCTTAAAATTGTCCCTTAGTGTCTAGAATCCTCACTTTCCCAGAAGTAGGGGGAGAGGCAGGATTCTAGAAACAAGGCTGCAGGTGGCACCGGATTATTACTGCTCCAGTGAACAAATACCTTTGGACATTCCTGGTCACCGTCTCCCCACCGCTCTTCCTCTGCAACCTCGGGGCCCAGATCGGAGAACAGGTTAAGAAAGGGCCAACAGTCTGCTATCCCAGAGTGGAGACCCGGTAAAGGGCCAACAGTCTGCTGTCCCAGAGTGGAGACCCGGTAAAGGGCCAATGGTCTCCTATCCTGGACTTCTGCATCCTGACTGATGCCGGTCCCCGGAATGCCTCTGACTCGAGCTTAGAGTGATGAGAACGCAGCTGCGGGTTTCCAACCCCAAGGAACCATCTTTCCATCCTGCATATCTTAGGTGTCAGAAGCCCAAGAAAATGATGACAATGCTTTTTAAGCCAAAGAAGAAACATGGTGCCGGAGCCAGGCTCCTACCTGGTCACAGAAGGACAGCGGGATTCTCGGGCTGCTTGGGCGGGCTGGGCCACATCCCCCGGGCTCAGGTCTTAAATCGCTGTGTGTGACTCTGGATGCTTTGTCTTTTGAGTCGTGGCCCCAGTGAGGGGGAGCCACTCTGTGTGCCCGAGGGCTGAAAAATTGCTACGAGAACTATCAGCCTTTGTGCAAAACAGAACCACAGGCTGTGCCTGGGCTTGCTGCTCAGTGGTAATTTTGAGACCCTGCCGCTTCGTCACAGAGCCTCCGCCGGGTCACACCCCTCAGAGTGGGGTCCCTGGCCCGTGGCTGCTGGCGAAGTGCGTGCTCCTGGTCAGCAGAGGAATAAGGACAGGAAGTGAGGACAATAAGCGCTGACAAACTTCTAATGGCCGTTTGCCATCACATCCAAGCAGGGGGATTTGCAAGTTACAAAGCATCCGTGAGGTACAGATGTGAAATTAAAAAACCAAACGGTCCATTACCATTGACAGTTTGAAAAGCGTGGTCCTGGGAGGTTTTACTTTAAAGGAGCTTCTTAATCTGGCTGCCTGAGATCGTATTTGTGTGTTTATACATATGTGTGAGTGTAGGAGACGTTCCCCTGGGCTCTGTGATTCCCAGAGGACTGGAAACCTCGACAATGCTTTTCCGACTGGCTGATACACACTAGGCCTGTTTTTCAGCTGTGATGGATGGCGTGTCTAACACCTGCCTAGTAACAGCTTAATTCCGTTCTTGGACATGATGCCTGATGCGCTGCGTGACAGAGCTGGGTAATAAATGGGCCCACAAAGACGGGGGCGCCGGATCTGCGTGCTGGTAATGAATCACAGTACAACCCATCACCACGCAGCCTGCCGGCTAGGGAGGCTCCACAGAGACGCACTGCTCTCTGGTCTTTAAAAGGCATTTCTCCCTCTTCCCAACTCAGTTCCCGACGGACCAGAGTTGCCTTTGCTGGACCACTGCGGCTGTGGCCATTTCCGGCCAGAGACTCTCGATTCTAGGTCATGGGCAGGCCGAAAATTGAACCCTATTTCATCAGTTCTAAGAGGCCCTTTTTCTCCCATGCTTTGACATATCTGAAACCGGGATGTGCCCTTCAACTACGGATAAGAAATCCTGACTTCTCAGATTGGCAGCATTTTCTCTTTCTTAGTGGAGATAAAATAATGGCAGATCTTACAATTGGTGGCTTCTCAGCTTTGATGAAATACAACCCTCCCTCTCTTTCTTGCTTCCTCCCTTTGTCTCCCACCCTGTGTACCTGCTTGAAGCATGGCCTTTGAGAAACAGGGCGCTGGTCTCCTGGCAAGTCTCCACTGAGTTGCCAGACACGCCAGGAGCAGGAGATGAGGGCAGCCTGGCCAGAGAAATACCTCCCCATACCTCTCAGAGCTCCCTGTCCACGCACATGCCCGGACACAGCAACGGAAAGTCCGTCCCACCACTGATGCCCCAGAAGGTGTGCGGGTTGGGGGGTGAGTGTGTGAGATGCTCATCTAGAAGCAGAGCGAGGGGGCTCAGGCTAAGGGGAGGGCAGGGCACTTGGACCATTCCTCACCTCAGCGGGATGACGTGGCCACCCCCAGCTCTGCATCCGTAGGAGGGACACGGAGCAGATGTATTACAGGCAGACCTCGTTTTATGGTGTTTCACTTTGTCACACTTTGCAGACAGTGTGATTCCCCCCCCCTCACACAAACTGAAGGTTTGTGGGAACCCTGCATTGTCAGCTACTGGTTGGCATCTTTCAGCAATAAATATTTCTATTTTGTTTTGGCTTTTTGGGGGGTGGGCACACCTCAGGCATGTGGAAGTTCCCAAGCCAGGGATCAAACCCTCACCAGTGCAGTGACAATGCCAGATCCTTAACCCGCTAAGCCACCAGGGAATTCCGATAAAGTATTGTTAGGAGTTCCCGCTCTGGTGCCAGGGGATCGGCAGCGTCTTGGGAGCACTGGAACGCAGGATCGATCCCCAGTCCGGCACAGTGCGTTAAGGATCTGGCGTTACTGCAGTTGCGGCATAGGTCGCAACTGTGGCTTGGATCTGACCCGTGGCCCAGGAACTCCATATGCCATGGCGACGGCCAAAAAAAAGGAAAAAAAAGGTATTTAAAGTATTTTTAAATTAAGGTGTTATTTATTTTAAAAACCATAACACTATTGCACACCACAGGCCACTATATAGTGTAGACATAACTTTCAGATGCACTGGGAATTAACAGATTTGTGTGACTCACGTTATCTCGCTTGATTGCAATGATCTGGAAGCGAACCCACTGTATCCGCAAGGTCTCCCTGCACAGCCCTTCTCGTGAGGCAGGAAAGCCGCCAAGCCATGCTTTGAGTCCAGAGGCTGTTTCTTGCACAGCTCTGCGAGTTCCCAGCCTCGGTGGCTCATGGACATTAACTACCTTCTCTGTGTGCGTCTGCCTCATCTGGGGAACCAGGACAGAAGCAGTGCCCGCCTCCCAGGAGCCTCATGAGAAGTGAAGAACCAAATACCCCAAAATCATGTTGCACAGGGGCTCAATAGCTACGACCCGCCTTTTTTAGGGTTACTCTTTTCGTGATCGCAGCTCATGAAAGATTCCACTGAGCCAAACTTTGCCTTTATCCACCCTCTGCTGGGGATCAGAATACCTTTAGTGCCGAAGGGTGGACGGTTTCCAGCGGTGGGTCTTCCAGAGCCAGCTCCTGCCTCCTCTCTACCCGGACCTCCGCGTAACTGCTCGGGAAATCAAGAGACCCCGCTGGAGGTGGGACATCCCAGGAGGACATCAGCAAAAGGGGCTCGTGTGCTGTGTCCAGGGTCCTTTTGTGATACCCCTCCAGGAACAGGCGCCCCCAAGAAGGTCAGCGCTGCTACTTGTCTGAGGATGCAGTTTCTTCCTGTGCTTAATTCTGCTGGAGTGACTTCTAATGTGACAGCCGGAGGTATTTTCCTTTCAGGATGGTATTCCCTTCTCCTTCATTTCTATCCTACTCTGACCCCCAAACCTCCAAACATAACTGTACGTATGTATGTATGTATGTATGTATGTATATATGTACGTATGTATGTATGTATTTATCTTTCTAGGGCCACACCTGTGGCACATGGAAGTTCCCAGGCTAGGGGTCAAATCGGGTCTGCAGCTGCTGGCCTACAGCACAGTCACAGCAACACCAGATCCAAGCCACATTTGAGACCCACACTGCAGCTCGAGGCCACATTGGATCCCCAGCCCACTGAGGGAGGCCAGGGATCTAACCCTCATCCTCATGGATACCAGTCAGGTTCTTAATCTGCTGAACCACAACGGGAACTCCCACAATTGTCTTTAGAAACATATAATAATCAGAACCCTTTCTTAAAACCTACTCAGTTTGGACAAAGTGACTCGTCACTTTCTTTTAGTAATTACAGACTATGATTACAGACTACAAAACTCCAGGAAGTTTTCTCTTGACTAAACCTAGAACTATCCAGACCCAGACTGCTGATTAGTCTATGGACCCACTTATTGAAGAGCGTGGATAAATCCATTCAGTGGGGTGATGGCCGAGGCACCCAGCTGTGGTTCAGCCTCCTGCGTGGAGATGAAGGGTGGGAGGGTCCCCGGGGAGTGGCAGCAGGTGCTCGGGACTCTGGGATGCCTGTGACCTCCTTTCCTCACCAGGTGGCTTCCTACTTTCTCTGAGAATCTCTCTCTGGGGTTTGGGAGGTGGAGGATGGAGAGGAAGAGTGGGTCCAGGGCAGAGTCCATGGAACAAGGTGCTGATGTAGCAAACGGACCCGCTGGCAAAGGCCCAAGCAGAGGGGGCACTGGCCACAGAATCAGAACCCCTGGCTGTGGACGTGCCCACGGGTGGGCTAGGGAACCAGGATCGGGCCCCTGAGAGTGGGCATGTTTGAAGATCAGGGCCACTGGCCAAGAAGTACCGGCATCTCCTATCTCTCCCCTTTCCCCACTTGCTAAAGTTAGAGGTTTACTTGCTGACTACATATATGCATGTGTGTATGGACAGTGTCTACCCACCCATGCATCCATCATCCACCTGTTCATCTATCTTCCGTCTAGCTATCAATAATCTATCTATAATCTATTACCTATTAGTCACCGATCTGTCATCTACTATCTATCTACATATCCACTTATAATCTATTATCTATCAATTACCTATCTATCCATCATCTATTATCTAGCAATCACCTATTATCGATCTATAAATCACCTATTATCTACTTACCAATCATCTGTTATCCATCAATAATCTATTATCTATCAATCACCTATCCATCATCTATTATTCATCATCTATCATCTATTATGTCTGCATATCAATCACCTAACATCATTATCTATCTATAAATCTACTTATCAATCATCTATTAGGCGTCAATCAATAATCTATTATCTATCCATCATTTATTTATCTATCATCTGTTAATCTATCACCTACCTGACCTACCCATTAGCTACCTGTCAGTCCTCTAGCTCTCATGTACCTGTATGCATAACGCAGTACGAATGCATATGTGTCTCTCCATCAATCATTTGTTACCTACCCTCTACCTGTTATGTACATATATAAAATGCAGTCTTTTTTTTACTTTCCTCACATGCTCTCCTCTAGTTCAGTTTAAAACAGAATTATGTTCTTAAAAATTTGTAGTTGGGAGAAAAAAAACCTGAATAACATATCTCCTCTCCTTTCGGGACCGTGACAGTCTGCAGGCAGCACCTCTGAAATCCTAAATGCGCTGCCTCCTTTGGGAGCCCCGCCCACCCACACTGGGCTGGGGGCTCCTGGAGGCCCCAGGAACCGCCGGAACCCTCTCCCACCGGCACCCTGGCTCTGGTACCAACCCGGGCTCGGTTGCCAGCAGGGGTTCTCAAAGCATTCAAAAGAAAGGGGATTATGTCTTTGAGTTATTTAGAGGCGAAAAATTTAATTTTCTTCTCCAAACAGTGACAAGGGAAGGCTGAGGAATGGATGAAGATGAGGGGAAAATATGTAAGTAGGTCACTGAAACGGGTAACTTACTGAGTAACGTCCTGGCAGCCTGGGAGAGCTCGATGAGGCTTTCAGAGGGGCCTGACTGGGCTCGGGAGGCAGTCTGGGCCCTGGGAGATCAGGGCTGGGTGTGCGGCCAGGAGGGAGCTGAACTCTGGGATCACCTTGCTCACTGCAGAGCAGAGCAACCAGCCCCAGGCTCGCGCCTTGGACACGGGGACCACCGAGGCCGCCGGGGCTCAGGCCAAGCTCCTGGGGGGGGGGGTTGTCCCCTGCCCTCCCACCCCCGACCCGCACCTGACCACCGAGTGCGTGCACACGATGAACTCGGGCTTGGAGTTCCACTGGTGGTAGGTGATATAGTAGTGCGTCTGCAGCCAAATCCACTGCTGCCCTTTGGTCAGAAACCGGTAGCAACAGGACTTCCCTTTGCCAAACTGCATCACTGTTAACAGAAGACAGAGTCTGCATATAATAAACACTGAGACAAAAACGCTCCCTCTCCTCCCCGCCTCAAATCGATGTTAAAAAGACCAGCTTTCAAAAAGGCAAGGCCGCACACACATCAGTCATTTCCCCAGTCGTGATGGGTTTGAAGTGACAGTCAAGATCACAGTACCCAGTAATGACTTCTGAAACAAGAGGAAGGATCCACCTGCTTTCCCAGCTGCTCAGAGGCTCCAGAGAGCCTGAAACCGGGGCAAATTCTCCAAGTGGAGTTTAATTAAAGAGAGGCCCTGGCTTTCCTGGTGCTCAGCTTCCGCTGCAGGTGGAGTGTCTTTGGCGCTGAAGAAGCGCAGCCCGGGAGAACTGGACCGAAAATAGACCTGACAGCTGGCCAGCTTGATGGATCTCGTGGCCGCGGCTCGGCCGTGCACCCTCAGCCCATGGGGTTCTCAACAGAGCGCCGCCCGCAGGTGCTTTCCACCGTGCCAAACCCACGACGCAGGCTGCGTGGAGCCCCTGCGGTTAAATGTGTCCTGGTTCCCTGGGGACGCCAGCGCACCTGAGCCATCAGCACATGTGGAAGGCTGAAACCCGTCGCGGGGCAGAAAGCTGGACCATGGGTCCAAGGAAGAAGAGTTGGGTGTCACTGCCTTCGTGCCAGGAATTTAGGTGCCCCTTTATGCAAATAGTCAAGGGAAATCCTAACTAGGAGACGAAAGCAAGCGGCAGAAGGAGACACCGACTGGGAGAGTGTGATGCATGCAGGGAGGGAAGCCAGGCGGGTAAGGGCAGGGGCTCCAAAAAGCAGTGATGTCCTGCCCCATCACGGGGATGGGTCTCTCAGACCACGAAGGTCGGTCTACACCCAGGGTGGCCTCGAGCCACTGGAAGAGTCAGGAGCAGCCAGAGGCTTGAAGTAGCCATTCTTCTCCCATTCCATGGGCCCCCAGAGCACTAGGAGCTCCTGTTAAAAAAGGATGCTCTGATTGCACAGACCTAGGGGGCGGGGCACTAAGAGGCCATACGTGTAGCAGACTCTTCGCTCTGCCCAAGGACTACCTTTGAGGAGAAGGGGTTAACAGTTCAAAGATGAGCCTTCAAACCTAACAGCAGATCCTCATCCAGCTTAAGCCTGTTTATTTTTTGGCCACGCCCAAGGCATGTGGAAGTTCCTGGGCTGGGGATGGAACCTGTGCCACGGCAGTGTCAATGCCAGATCCTTAACCCACGGAGCCACCGGGGAACTTCTCAAACCTGTTCTTGCATCAACAGGAACCGCAGAAGAGTTCCCGCTGTGGCACGGTGGGTTAAGAATCCGACTGTAGTGGCTGGGGTTGCTGCAGAGGTGCAGGTTCGATCCCCAGCCCAGGGTGGTGGATTAAAGGATCTGGGGTTGCTATAGGTCAAAGCTGTGGCTCGGATTCAGTCCTGGAACTTCCATATGCCGTGGGTGTGACCACTAAAAAAAAAAAAAAGAGCAGCGGAGGAGAAAGTGATAATGATTCTATAACATCTAGCAAGGCGCAGTGTTGGCCGTCAAGCCATGTATCAGGAGCCGTAGGCCGCTATTACTGGAAATGTTCCTACTCAAAAGTAGCCCTTGGCACCAAATGGAATCGTTAATTCTTGACTCCTGCTAAGGAAGAACCCAGATATGCTGTGGTTCTCCTTCCCCCACCATGAGCCCCACTTCCTGCCCCTTTGCCAGCAGGGAGCCTTTCCTGATCCCTGTCCCGAAGTGGGGGTGAAAGCCCCTCCCCTAAGCCCCCCGATATCTCTCGCAGATCCCCTTCAATGCACCAACACCTGATTTGTCACTGCTGGTGTTTTTCCATCAAACCTTGCTCCTGCAGGGCAGCAAGGAGATTCTGGTCATCTCGACGTCAGGGGCCTAGATCAGTATCTGGCCCGGAATTGGGGCCCACACATGTCTACTGACTCAAGAAGAGTTACGTGAATTCAGCATTTTTGTCTTTGAAATGCATCGCCTGACTTAGAAAAGCAAGGTGAACAAGCAGCGCCTTAGTTTCTTCCGTGAGCGTGCGCATCTGCTCTGCGGGGACTGGGAGGGGGCTGGGCAGCGGGCAGGCGGAGCAGAGGCGATTCCAGGAGAGAGCAAGACATGGGGGGTGTCCAGCCAAGGACCCCCACCGAAGCCTAGATGGTCCCTGAGGAATCAAAGTCCTCTGCCTCTGAAGAAACCAAGGAACAAGCCAATTTCTGGGCCTCGGAGTCCCACTGTCTGGGCTCCGTGGAGAGAGCCTGTGCCCTGGGCTGGGGCCGGCGGGTGGTACTCACGGTGCTGGTGGCACCTGGCCAGGAGCTCGAGATCATCGACATGGTAGTAGTCGTAGCCCGAGGTTCCCAGGACTTCAAAAGGCAGGTATCCTATGATGGGAGGGGCTCTGCCAAGGACAATGGGGTCATTCGTCAGAGAAGAGGCACCATGGGGCTCACAGGGGCCTCATTTCTCAAAATAAGGGCAGGGAAATAATTTTGCAGTGGTCCAAACCGGAGAGGCCGTGTTTTCCAAAGTGCTCATAGTTTGGGGCATTTCAGACACTCAGGTGCCTCGGGAAAACCTGGCCCCGTAATCATCAATGTCATTGCTACTGCATAATTAAAAACAGCTATAGATTGGAGTTCCCATCGTGGCACAGTGGAAACGAACTCGACTAGTGTCCATGAGGATGCAGGTTTGATCCCAGGCCTGGCTCAGTGGGTCAGGGATCTGACATTGCCGTGAGCTGTGGTGTAGGTCACAGATGCGGCTCGGATCCAGCGTCGCTGCGGCTGTGGTGTAGGCTGGCAGCTGCAGCTCCGATTCAACCCCTAGCCTGGGAATCTCCATATGCCCCAGGTGCGGCCCTTAAAAAAAAAAAAAAAGCTGCATTGGGTCAACCCAACCCCAAAAAGAAAAAAAAAAAAAAAGAAAAAAGAAAAAAAGAAAAAAAAAATCTAAGAGTGGTAAGGGGAGATTTCTAGTTCTTAAACTTGTAAAAAATGTTATAAAAGAAAAAGAAGATTGGGCTAAAGGGACAAAAAGGTGTTGAAAGAAATGACTTCCTGTCACATCTGCTCCTGGTTCATGGGAACTGGAAAGGGTCTCCAGTAGACTGGGGGTGGGTGTACCCCAAGGCTGTCCCGGGCTGAGGCACCTGGCTCTCCCAGGATGCTCGGACCCAAACCCAGGACATATCCATGGATGGGGCAAATGCAGTCAAGGACGGCAGCCCCTTGGCTGGGGGCCACTAATCCCACTGCCGGAGAGCCCTTCTCTTTGAAGGGACCCAGCCTGCTTTCCTCCTTCCTAGGAGAGTCTGGCTCATGCACACAAGCCCTTGAAAAGAACCCAACCCAAATATGTTTTTCTTTTCACAAACCTGTGATCCAGAAATAAAAATTTCCATTCCAAGCTATGCCTTGAAGTGAATTCCTCTAAAGGCTCGTCAACGATGCACATTTCCTGTGTGAGCAGGGAGAAAAAGACTGCTTGGGGTGCTAGATGCTCCCCCCCCAACCCGGTCTGTTCAAGAATGCACGGTCGGTAACCGCAGTTAAGATCGTTTAGAGCGAGTCTCCAAGTTGTGTTGGACTGAATCTCATCATCTGCAGCTAATTTCGGGATTAGCCAATGCTAAATTTATTTCACAAGCTGGAGAAAAATACCTAAGAGCCAAAATGTCATACCACTCCCTTCCCATTATTGAGACGTGCGGGAAACATGTGGGAAATGGCTTTTCATCTGAATTTGAATTACTAATTTAACTCAACACTCAGGCCATCGATGTGAAAGCAATCACAGAGCAGAGATGCCAGAGCAAGCCCTCGGTCTGACTCAGTTCTCACCTCTGCTCCGCCCTGAGTGGTGTCAAGGTCAGTGCGAAGGGTGGGAAGTATTACAGAGTTCTAAAAGTGCATCTGCCGGCCGAACAGCAGTTGATGCTGGCACTCAAACAAAACGGCCGGCAGGAAACTGAAGTTAGAGGAAAGAGCTTGTGGGGTTGTCGCCATCCCGAAATGAGACATTTAACATTCTCAGCTTCAAGTACATGCTCTTATTCTGTCCCATGGAGATGATGAATTACATGTAACTAAACGTGACTCCATCATAAGGGGGCCGCATGATCAGTTCTCTCCAGGTACTTGCCTTTAGGAATTGTGGTGTTGCCAGGCGAACAGTGGCGATGAAGCAGACTTCCTTGCCCAGGGGGACTCGGCAAGGCCTCGAGAGGGCGCTGTCAAAGCCGTTACAAGAGGGGCTGGGCGCTGGGCGGAGGGGAGGAGATAAGGTCAGAAGCAGCTCGGCAGAGCCCTACCTCGCACTGCCCAGAGGCATGGGGTCCATGAACTGTCTCATTCCCATGGCAACTCAGGAACAATGGTGCTACTATTAGCCCCATCGCACAGGAAGCTGAGGTTCAAGGCCAAACTGAGCTGGAATACGAGCGACGCACTACTCTCTCACGTTTACTCGCCCTGCCTCCCCTGAGGTGACAGTGCTGAGAAAAGTCCCCTGCAACGTGAGCTGACAGCTCCATTCTGCAGAAGGGCCTTAACGCTCACACCAGCCAGTGTTTTATTTTCCTACCTTTTAATTTTTTTTGGCCGCACCTGTTGACATGTGCAATTTCCCTGGCCAGGGACCGAACCCACGTCTATGGCAGCGTCAACGCCAGGTCCTTAACTGGCTGAGCCATCAGGGAACTCCCAGCTGGTGTTTTAAGGGTGAGTTCCATCGTCAGACGGTGTTTCTGATACGGACGGGCACAGGGGAAGCGGGGGTCCTGACACACGATGACACCCCTGCCCCTAAGAGTACCACAGCTGGGCTTCAGGGGCTTCTGCCCCGAAACTGCCCCTCGGACCCCGGTCTGCAAGGGCTTGGCCTCGGCTACTGAAGAAACAGCATCAATATTCAGGGGGATTCCCACAGGTCCACAGCGTCTACAACAAAACTCGATGCCCAGGCGACAAAACCTACTCGACACATCTTCCGCATCCCCGTAAGTCTGGGAAGGCGTGACTTCCCTTATTCTACACACGAGGCAACGGAGGCTCAGGAAGCTCATCTGTATTAACCAAGTTCACTCAGAGTGGAAACAGCGCAGGGACTCCGCCCAGGTCCTGGAACACCAAGTCCCGGGTTCTAACAGGGCAGAGAGGGGGCTGCTGGGCTCCCGCCCACAGGATGCTGAAGCCACACCCCCAGGGGCGGGGCCGGGGAGGTACCACTTGGCATCAGCGGCGGTTTCCCTGGGAGCCGTACACCTGTCTTCAGGTGACTGCGGGAAACTGCTTCACTTTCTGGGTCAGGGAAAGAGCCTGCTATTTTAGGGGGAGTTTGCTGGGTGGAAAAAAGGGTTCTGATAAATTTGAGAAAAGTCAGCAGACTGGGTTTACAGAATTTTCACCACGTTCCCCAGGGCCTTCTAGGTGACTGTGCCCATCCCAGGTCACCTCATTCATAAACTCAGGATCAGACTCAGGCATCGGCACTTTGTAAAGCTCCCCAGATTTACTAACATGCAGCCAAGGTTGAGGATCACTTTTCGAGACCATCTATACTACTTCCTTGTGTTTAAAATGTAGTTGATATCTCCTAACTTCTGAAATTGCTAATTAAAATGTAGTTATGGTTTCCAACTTGAGGACACATAAAGCATCAGAAAACGAACTGCTTTCTAAAATGACATCTGCAAGACTTTCTCTGGATTTTGGCTTTCTAGTCTTTTTTTTTTTGCTTTCTAGGGCCGCACCCAGGGCATATGGAGTTTCCCAGGCTAGGGGTCGAATAAGAGCTGCAGCTGCTGGCCTACACCACAGCCACAGCAACACAGGATCTGAGCAGCATCTGTGACTTACACCACAGCTCACAGCAACTCTGGATACTTAACCCACTGATCGAGGCCGGGGATCGAACCTGCAGCCTCATGGTTCCTAGCCGGATTCGTTTCTGCTGCGCCACAACAGCAACTCTGCTTTCCAGTCATTTTTTTTTGTCTTCAGTCTTTGCAGGTTTCTAAGCGATTGTACCCATACTGGGTCTACTCCCTAACATGAAAAAATTCATTTTACCAAACACAGCCTCCGAATGCATTCACCTGAACACTAAGAAGTGTTTTCAAACATGAGGAGAAAGTGGGTAAAATAAAAAAGAGTGGGCCCAGAGTTTGTGTCGTGGCTCAGCGGAAACGAATCTAACTAGCATCCATGAGGATGCAGGTTCAATCCCTGGCCTCGCTCAGTGGGTTAATGATCTAGCATTGCCGTGAGCTATGGTATAGGTCACAGATGCAGCTCAGATCTGGCATTGCTGTGGCTGTGGCATAGGCCAGTGGCTACAGCTCCGATTCGACCCCTAGCCTAGGAACCTCCATATGCCTCGGGTGTGGCCCTAGAAAGACAAAAAAAAAAAAAAAAAAAAAGAGTGGGCTCGAGAGAATTTGTTAGTCCTCGGCTTAGATCATTGCAGATTAATTTGCAGGGTGAACCAAGGAACTTGTCAAGGGAAAGGAAAACAATTCCATATAAGGGAAGGGTCTGCAGATGTGAACATCTGCATAACTTAAAAAAAATGTTGAAAAATTTCCCAGATGTGAAATATCCGCTCTGCTCCAATCTGAGACATGGGCCGCCAGATAACAACTTAATTAGATTCTTTCTTCTCTCTCTGAGTAGCTAGACCTTCCAAGCAGACTTCCCAGGACCTCCCAGGAACTGAAGAGAAAGTCTCTCCAATCTGTCTCTACACCACCAGCCTTGTTTGAGTGACCCCTTCGGCTGCTCAAGTCACGTGCTCTCTCGGTGAGTGCCTTCCCGGTGACTTACTGTGAAGAAGCGTGGAGTAGGGAACGCCAGCCCCTGATGCCTTCTTCCAGGGGCAGAGCCCGGATCGTGGAAGTGACGTGGATAGACTGTGCCGCTGGCCTGGCTGCCTCCCAAGGTGGTTTGATCTGTTCCCTGATAACGTGGGCAGCTTTCAAGGTGAAGATGCAGCCGGGAGGGCAATGTCGTGACTGCTGAGAGTCTGCACTTGCTCAGCGAGATATCTGACAGGCCCAGAACTGAGCTAACTCCTCTTTTCTCCTTTTTTCATTGGAAAATGTAATAGAGGAGTTTTACTAGTTAGTAGGTTTTCAACTTCAAGAGACAGAAAATCCAACTAATAGTTGCTGCAACCATCAAGATATTATTATTCTTTTTTTAATAAGAAGCCCAGAAGTAGCCTCAGGAATGGTTCACTGTTCCGTGTTCCAAAACTCCTTTTTTTCTTTTCTTTTCTTTTTAGGGCCACAACCTTGGCACATGGAGGTTCCCAGGCTAGGGGCTGAATCGAAGCTGCAGCTGCCGGCCTACACCACAGCCACAGCAATGTGAGATCTGAGCTGGGTCTGCGACCTACACCACAGCTCACGGCAACGCCGGATCCTTAACCCACTGAGCGAGGCCAGGGATCGAACCTGCATCCTCGCGGATACTAGTCATGTTCTTAACCCACTGAGCCATGACAGGAACATCCAAACTCCTCTTTTAAACAAGTTTCCCCCACGAGACCTTAAGCAGGTGAGGGCATGATCAAAGGTGAAAGTGAATCAAGGCTGACGGTTGTGACACGGGACAAGGGGGAGACCACGGGGCAAGGACACTTTACACTTTGTGGTGGCTGCCCCTGAAATGACTTGTACTCTCGCTGCGAGCTTCTGGCCTGTTCTAGAGTCCCCACGAGCGGCTGTGTCCGGGGACCACCTGGTAACCTGGAGCCCTTACCGGAAGTTCTCCCACACATCTCATCCCGAGGTAGTTTGGAAACAGTAATTAAGGATTTCATTAACGATTTCAATTTAAGCCACAGAAAAGCTGTATTTAATTACAACTGGCTTCCCAGCATCTCGGAAGGGTTACCACCCCATGCAGGCACAGCACCATCGGCTTCATCGCAGGCGCGATGCTTCTGGATTTCTCCCATTTCCCGCCACCCGGCACACTCACACACACACACAACATTCACGCCTGAGCATAAAAGCAATTACCGCTCGCTACGCGGCCCCCTGCCCCGCCACCCCAAGCCTCAAGAGGGATCTTAACTCTTGCCCAAAGCTAAAGAGCTAGGCTTCCCTCGGCAACGGGAACTGGGCAGAGGTTTCTCTGTCTCCAGCTCTGCGCTGGCATCTGGCCGCCAGCAGCCGTTTAGCATGTGTTTACTGAATGACTCTCACGAGTTGACCTTCACCTCATGGCCACACCACAGCTCAAAGCCCACTTTGGGAAGAGACCCTCTGTGTCTCGCCTGCGACCGTCCCACAGGCCTTGAGACCCCAGGGTGGCTGTCCTTCCACAGCCCAGCCCGGTGCTGCCGCTGCCTGGCTCGCTGATGCATGAACACTGCTCGCGCAGTTCCCATTGTACCTCCATGGGTTAAGGACCGGATGTAGTATCCGTGAGGATGTGGGTTTGATCCCTGGCCCTGCTCTGTGGGTTAAAGATCTGGTGTGGCTGCAAGCTGTGGTGTAGGTCGCAGAAGCAGCTGAGATGCGGCGTTGCTGTGGCTGTGGCGAAGGCCGGCAGCTGCAGCTCTGATTTGACCCCTAGCCTGGGAACCTCCATATGCCTTGGGTGCAGCCTTAAAAAGAACCCCCCCCCCCAAAAAAAGAGTGAGGTCCCTAAATCTCACTTGTGATAAACATCCAAAATGTTTGGGCTGGAATGTTAGAATGTTGAGGGAAAAGTGATTCTCTTCACCTTCAGGAGAACGCCCCTGCTGCTAATCACGCACTCTTGCCAGACTCCTTCTTCCCTCTCTCTTCACAGCATGCTTCCCCCGGCGTGTGGTGAAAAGCCAGCCAGGTGACTGGCCCTCAGCAGAACAGCAGCAAAGTCCTCCTGTGCCCTGTCCGGGCTGGGGCACCTCCGGGCTTGCTGGCTTCTTCCTGCCTCGCTTCCAGTCCTGTTTGGCATGTGGAAGAGTGATGCTGGAGAAAGGCTGAGAGCCACACGGGGACCCGGGGGTTTGTGATGTGCTGGATTGAAAAATATTGACTCTCAGGGGAAAATACACGCCTTACTTAAGTTGCTTCTTTCCCCCGGCATTCACCCATGAATGAACACCAATGCAATGAACACGCGCATGTCGGGGCCAGAGGCCGCCACGGCACGCGTCAGATCTCCACTGGACAGCTGGGGTACACGGCGCGACGTCATCCTCTGTCCTCCTAGCTGGTGTCTTGTGCATATTTTTATCACAATTACCGGACAACCTGTACAAAAGCTCCCTGCTCCTGCGCTGAGACAGGCAGAAAGATGTGGCTGATAAGGTCTGACCACTTCTCGCTCCTCCATTTCAACAGAGGCCCACGCAGGACCAGTCCTTGGTAACAATTCGTTCTTGACGAATAGATTCCTCTGCGATCTAATCTGTCAGCAACGACCACGGCTGCAGAAGGACCGGTGTCCCCATGTCCTGGTGCAGGGGACACTCTGCCTCTCACTCTTGGGGGCCTGGGACAGACAGACTGCTCCTCCACGAAGCTGGCTTTCTGTGTGAAACTCACACCCTCATTTCCAGTGAGGTCTGGCGGGCCTGCGGCTGGTTCCCTTGGTGGAGATGCCTCGATGAGTTCAACTCAGGAGAGAAACAAAACAAAACCCCCCAACCCCCAAGCCATCAGGGGAGGCCGCCTGCAGAAACCCCGCAGAACGTACGGAATCCAGGATTGAGAGCTGGAAAGGCTCCACGTCCGCCAGCGTTTCAGATCTGCTTGTGCGGGCAGAGGCGAGTAGGTGAAACGAGGGCAGGGAAACTTTCAGCCTCTGCTCTGTGGTTTCTGGAAAGCCCAGAGTGGAATGTTTGCCGATGGTGACCTATTTGGAACCACACCAGCCACTTTTGAAATACTGCTTTCTGGATTTCCGTCAGAGGCACATTTAAATCCAAGCGTGGGGGAGAAGGTCGGCCCATGGAGCGGGCGGCCTTTGTCCTGGCATCAAGGTCTTTCAGGAACCGGGACCTGCTTGTTAGGACCCCTCAAGCCAGGACCGCGCATTCCGCCTCTGACTGAAAGTCATCTAGAGGGTTCCCGCCCAATCGGAGTGTAGGGCCGGGGCTGCGGGACCCAGGTTGGGGATAGAAAAGCCTCCTCTGTTCACTTGGAGACATTAAAAAAAACGGGAGGCTGTGTGTGTGTGTGCATGTGTGTGTGTATATATGTATGTGTGTGTGTGTTTTCTTTTTCAGAGCTGCACCTGCAGCCTAAGGAGATTTCCAGGCTAGGGGTTGAATCGGAGCTACAGCTGCCAGCCTACACCACAGCCACAGCAACACAGGATCCGAGCTGCGTCTATGACCCACACCACAGCTCACGGCAACACCAATCCTTAACTCACTGAGCAAGGCCAGGGATTGAACCTGCCTCCTCATGGATGCTAGTCGGGTTCTTAACCCACTGAGCCACAACAGGAACTCCTGGGAGGGTATATTTATTTGAAAGCATTAAAAAAAGTCTGTTACTACCGCTGTATAGCACTGGGAACTATATCTGGCCACTTATGATGAGCATGATAAGGTGAGAAAAAAGAATGTACACACATACGTGTGCCTGGGTCAGCTGGCTGTACAGTAGAAAACTGACAGAACACTGTAAACCAGCTAGAATGGAAAAAATAAAAATCTTTAAAATTAAAAAAAAGAACCTATAAATCTACTTCATTCCTTTAAAAATAAAAATCTGTTACCAGAAAAACACAGCCCCGAATAAAGGAATGTGGCTTCAGCTCTGTTCTGGAAACAGCGGGCAGAGCAGAGGCGGGCCAGGGGCTGCTCTGACCAGTGGTCTCCCTGCCCACGCTCCAGGCCACACGGCCAGGGTCGGGGGTGACCTTTTACAGGGTGAGGATAAGAAACATGATTCCCCCTTCCTGCCCACACTCCTTCAGGAAGCTTCTCACAGAGCAGGGCACAGATGGAAGGGAAATAATTAGAAGAAAATTGCTTTCTCATCCCATTTCCTGACGGCTAGGTCCTCGTGTTGATTAAAAATCAAGGTTAAAGTTGGGAAGTCCTGGGAGCTGTGGCGCAGCGGAAACGAACCTGACTGGTATCCACGAGGACGTGGGTTTGATCCTTGGCCTCGCTCAGTGGGTCAGGGATCCGGCATTGCCATGAGCTGTGGTGTAGGTCACAGTCACGGCTCGGATCCCGCTTTGCTGTGGCTGTGGTGTAGGCCGGCGGCTGCAGCTCTGATTGGACCCCTAGCCTGGGAACCTCCATATACGCCACGGGTGCGGCCCTAAAAAGCCAAAAAAGAGAAATCCTGTCTGCCTTCCGGTCCCTTCCCCTTGCCTCCAGCATCTATGGCAAATGCTGGGGTCCTGAAGATGGACCAGGATGTGCCATCACGGAGGCAGGGAATTCAATTTCACTTGAGTATCCGGGCAACGGTGGCTGTGTCTGCCCCGGGGAACGGGGGCCAGAGAGCAAGGAGACACGGTCCACAGGTGAATCTGGAAACACCCAGTTAGAGAAGGGACGCTGGTCCGCACGGCAAAGGCGCTCTGTCCTCCACTCCCCGGCCTCCCAGGGTCACGGGGCCGGACGATCCCCAGCAGCCAAGCAGGTGGCATCTCCAGCTACATGACTTAAGGGTCTCCTCTCGCGCTGGTCCCACTCTCTCCTCCCTGCCCCAAGCCTGTGCATTTGGGCCTTTCGGCTTAAGGCCCGAGGACTCCTATGGATGTGAGTTTGGAGAGGCAGCCAGCACCTGTCAATCCTGCATCCATCTTTCTATCAAATGCGTTGAGCTCCAGCTGGGAAGAGGGTGTCAGGGACCCCCGGCCCCCGTGAGGGGCCTGGGTAAGGACATCAGCAAGGGGGCCAACTGGGCCCCCAACACCCAGAGGGCCCAGTTGGGAGGGGAGCTCAATGAGGAGTGAATGGAGGCCAGGGATCAACCTCCTGACCACACGGTGCTGGGCGGGAGGCTGCCAGTGTAGACAGTCACCAGGTGCCAGAAGGCACACGCACTCCAGTTCACTGATGGGCTTTTAATCTTTACTTTGGACTTAAGGCCAAAGAAGTGCGGGAAGCCTGCCCGGAAGCTGCTCCATCCCTGCAGTGTGCTCCTGGCTGAGCCACAGTGACCTCTGATCTGGGCTCCCAGAGACGGGCGTTGCTTTGGCCTGAATCCTGGCCGCGCCTATGGGCCAGGCTCAGGCCGGGTGGGCCCAGGAAGGGGCGTGGTGAGTCCACAGATGAGCAAACGCCCCCATGCTTTCCCATCCATTATTTTCTCTCGACAGGCATCAAGTATGAACGCACCAGGCAATACTCCCCAAACTAACTAGCCCTCCAGACCTCACAGGACTTTTCATGGGTATGGGCCAACGTAGGGTTTCCTGCTTTGTTCCTGAAAGTATGAGCAAGTATTCTATTTTTTTTGGGGGGGGAGGGCAGACATGCAGAAGTTCCCAGACCAGGGATCAAACCCGTGCCACAGCAGCAACCTGAGCCACAGCAGTGACAATGCCAGATCCTTAACCTGCTAGGCCACCATACAACTCCTATATTTCCTCCGTGCTTTATATATTGCTTTTCACCCTGTGCTGCCTGGGAACTCAGGGAAGGCGCACGGGGGTGGTTTGTGCATTAATCGTATTTCTGTATTTGGTGCTTTGACCTTTGGGGCCTTGCTGACCTTAGAGGGGCTGCTCCTTGCAGGTTCACCAATTCCCGGAGACAGTGAGCCACTCACTTCCACTGTCCCTTTCAGTTCAAAACCACCCATCCAGAGCTCCCCACGCCCACCGTCTCCTCTATCAGGTGCTCACATGCTGGGCCACCATCCACCTGCCCTCATCACCGCTGGGTGAGGATCAGACAACGAAGGACAGACCCTATACCCAAGAGCCTGCTGAAATCATTCAGGCCAGCCAACTCCAAGCCTGCTTACTCTGCCTTGTCCCCTCTTTTCCACAGAAAGCACAACAGAGGCCCGTGCCCACTTCTCCTCGGCTCCCTTGCCCTTGACCTACGCTGGTGCTTCCCCGTGTGGCCCTGCCTGGCGTGTGCTACTCCTGTTTCTAGGGATCTGTGGGTACAACCCTCCTCCTTCATCACAGCCCTTCCACATCTGTGTGTCTCACCATATTTGATTTAAAACAAATCTCAGGTACCCTTAAAGGAGGCCAGTACACGGATGCAGGACATCTGAGGTGCACAGGTGCAGACATCCTGGACCGAAATGAATGTGGGTCCCCCACATCCCACCTGTGCACCTCGGACAGAATGCTCTTATGCATCCATTTCCTCCTCTCTTAAGATGAGATGATGCCACACATCCAGAGGAAACTGTAATTTGAAAAGATACACGCACCGCAGTGTTCATAACATCACCATTTCCAATTGCTAAGACAGGAAGCAACCTAAATGTCCACCAACGAGGAACGGATAAAGATGTGGTGTATATGTGGTGTGTGGTGTGCAGTGTGCATATATAATGGAATCACTTTTCTGTACACATAAAACCACAACAATGTTGCAAATCAGCTATACTTCAGTCTTAAAAAAAAAGTCGGTATGGTGCCATTAGTGTCATTTCATGAGACAGCTGCCAGGATTCCATGAGGCCATGGGTTCAGGACCTGAGTCCAGGGCCCGGTATGAGGAAACACTCCTAAGGTGAGAGATTTTTGTTATCCCATTGTTCAACTCTTATCAAGAAGTAAACCTGCAGAATCAAATTTGAATGATTTTTTTTTTCTTTTTATAGCCACACTTACAGCATACAGCCACAGCCACAGCGATGCAGGGTCCAAGTTGCATCTGCTTGGACCTACACTGCAGCTTGCAGCAATGCAGGATCTTGAACCCACTGAGCGAGGCCAAGGATTAAATCCACATCCTTATAGACACTATGTTGGGCTTTTAACCCACTGAGCCACAGTGGGAACTCCTGAATGATTCCTTATGTTAAACCATACTTTAGAGGTCAAACATGGTTGAACGTTGGTGACTTCACAGAAGTCAATCATAGAAATTCACGCGTCTGACATTTTTTGGCTATTTTAGTCAAAGTAAGAATTATATTTCACCTTTTCCACAACTACACGTAGGAACTCTTGTCTCACGAAAGCTCCCCTAACTCTGGTTTGCTTAATAGGCTCTGGAAAGAGCCTATTCTGGTTTTAAAGTCTTGGTTTTAAACTTTCCACTTTCAAGGCAGTGTGTTTATAGCAGTAACAGTTTCAAAAAAAAAAAAATCACACATAACTTCCACACATTTTTCTCAGGCAAACAAACACTGTCTCAATCTGAAGTGAAAATAAAGCCTAGCTGGTTAAAAAAAAAAAAAAAGTCCTAGGTAGTCACAACGAAGCCTGCCTATTCCCTTGAAACCCTCTAAAATGATAGAAAGTTTCAAAGAAATGATGTTCCGTAGCATCTTAATGAGAGTCGTGACAACGTAAATTCACAGGATAACGCTGCTCACCAGCCAGTCACAACCTGGTACCCTTCTTAATGCATGCGTGGTTGTCATGGGGACACAAGGAGGTAGCATCCCATAATTCCCACCATCTTGGTGCTCTGGGTGGGGGAGGGGACTCGCCTTGCACACAGCAGGTGGAACGTTAAGGCTATAGTACACATTGTAAGCAAATTCCAAACCACTGCTTATATTAATTCAAGGATAGAATTGCCCAGAAGAGCACCATAAGTAAGAGGGGTGTCATTAAGGTTCCCATGGAATGGCCTTTAGTACTCCAATGCAGGAGTGGTTCTCCAGGGCCTTGACCCTTTGCACCAGAACTGCAAGTTCTTTTCCCAACTGTGCGGTACGAGCCCTACTCTCAGATCTCTTTAACAAAGCTCTTCCAGGGACGCCTGAGAATTCCCATGGTGCCAGGTGCCTCACCCAGGGAACTGCTGCAGTCGGGCTGGTACCAAATGGAATTTTCCACAAGGTACCTCTTTTTTTTTCCCTCAAGGTGCCTCTAGGTCAGTTTCTTTCTTTGCCTGTGCGGTTCAGTAAACATCTGTCTCGTGAGGTTTAGAAAAGCTTTCAGATGAGTCAGATTAGACTTGGGCAGGTCTTGGCTTCATCTCGCTCTATCCAGATTTGATTAAGGGCCTCCTGGCGTTTGGGCACATTGAACCCTGGATCCATGGAGCCCACCGTCCGGGCCTAAGTCCTGAGCACGGGGCTTGGGGTGTCACACTCTTTAGGAAACAGGTGGTGCCTTTTAAGCAAGGCAGGTACGTTTATGCAAATACCACGCAACAGGGACGGGCTAAAGCCGGAGGAAAGATCCTGGTTAGCCTTGGCATCAGGACTGCTGTCACTTTGGCTGCTTCTAATGGAAACTCTGGGAGTAATTCGACAGAGGTGGGGGCAGGGAACAGACTCCACACAGGGTCTAGTCAAATAACAGCCAGCGAAGCAGCTATCACCCTCACGGGCTCCCTGGGTCACCTACCGGCCATCCCCTCACCTCCACAGCTCACCTTTTCCTACTTGTTTTCCTTTGCTCTTTTTCTGCTTCCCTCTTCTCTCTCTCCCCATCCCCTTCGTATCAGCCCTTCCTTCTATATTACCCCCCCACTCTTGTGTTTTTACGACATGTCAGAAGCTGTGACATGTTAGAGCTTTTGGTTTTGTTTTTTTGGCGGTGCCCATGGCATGTGGGAGTTCCCGGGCCAGGGATCAAAATGTCGCTGCAATTGTAACCTGCACTGCAGCTGCAGCCACGCCGGATCTCTAACCCACTGCACCACACAGGAACTTCCTGCATTTTTTTTTTTTTTTCCCCTTTTCAGGGCTGAACTAGTGGCATCTGAAGGTTCCCAGGCTAGGGGTTGAATTGGAGCTGTAGCCTTCAGCCTACGCCACAACCACAGCAATGTGGGATCCGAGCCAAGTCTGTGACCTACACCACAGCTCATGGCAACACCAGATCCTTAACCCACTGAGTGAAGCCAGGGATCGAACTTGTATCCTCATGGACCCTAGTTGGGTTCATTAACCACTGAGCTACAGAGGGAGCTTCCTTTCCTGCACTGGGTTTTGAGGACCGCGGCAAACTTAGAGCAGGCCGCTGTGTGCCAGGCTCCACGATGCGGCTGCACGCTGGGACTTGTTTTTCTGAATTTCTGGCATCAAGCCCACATGGGTTAAAAGTAAACCAGAGTGGAAGTTCCTGTGTGGCACAGCGGGTCTGGCATTGCTGTAGCTGTGGCACAGATTCGATCCCTGGCCCAGGAACTTCCACATGCTGTGGGTGTGGCCAAAAAAAAGTAAACCAGAGTGTTCAAGTCTAGTTTAGAGTTGCAGCCTGAGCTCAGGCAATGCATTATCTGGGTAATTTCGGAAAGCACGATTTTACTGCTTGGCTTATGCTGTGGGATAATTCACCTAACGGAGACGGCTGATTCTCGTAAAAGGCCCGTGTCCTGTGCTCTAGAGCGAGGCTGAGCAGAAGGCCTGTGTACCAGAGCCATGAAAACAGGCTCCCGGTTCTGTAAAAAGGAGGGTACAGATGTTCCCACCGTGGTGCAGCAGAAACGAACCCAACTAAGAATCATGAGGTGGTGGGTTTGATCCCCAGCCTTGTTCAGTGGGTTAAGGATCTGGCTTTGCCATGAGCTGTGGTGTAGATCACAGATATGGCTCGGATCCTGCGTTGCTGTGGCTGTGGTGTAGGCCGGCAGCTGCAGCTCCTGTTAGACCCCTAGCCTGGGAACCTCCATATGTCACGGGTGTGGCACTAAAAAAAAAAAAAATGGATGCAAATGAAGAAGCCACGTCATGATGAAGCCCTGTCTGGCTGTGCGTAGGCTGAGCCTGTAATTTATTAACTGTAAGTTGTTTCTCACAGCACAGAACTATTCCATTAGCCTGAAGATAAATAAACGAATAATGTGTGCGTCGGTGGGACCCCGAGAGCTGGCATAAACAGGTGTGGGGTGTGCTCTTCCCCACGGAAGGTAACGTTTAGGAGCACAGAAACACTTACTGGGAACACAGAAATCCTAAGGCAAATATGGAAAGCACATAGCCCCCAACCCCCAGTGACATTCCCACCCCCACGTGCACGTTTGCATGATAAAAGCCACTGCTGCAATTATGTGACAGTGAAAGCTTACCATTGTTGTAAGAGCGAAAATTTCCTACAAATTTTATGTATTCATATGTTGGAAATTCCTTTGGGTTCAAACTGCCTCTGAGAAGATGGCAATAAAACTCTAAATCGTTGTCAGCTGGGCCGTTAAAGAAAAAAAAGAAGAGAAAGGCAGTTACACAAAGAGCGTGACACCAACTCTAGACTAAACAAGCCGCATCTTGGTGACATTCACGGGGTTGGGTCAGCACCTGGCCAGGCTGTTTCTCTCATCACACCTGACTCTGGGACACGGGTTTATTTATAACCTTTGCAGGATAGGTTTTTCTTTCCCCCCCTCTGTGGTTTATAGACATTTTGCATTCCATTCTTGGACCCTGTTAGTCTTAATTTGCTCACAGATGTCTGTGGTTGGTTCTGGCATTACTGATTAGTTCTGCTTGTTTTCATATGGTCTATTCAGATAAAGCCGCTCCTATCGTCCATAATCAGATGTACAACAGGACAAGTTATTCTTGGAAAATGGATGAAGGCTCAAATAAGTAAGAGGCACCTTAGCTACTGTCATCTATGTATAAGCTTCAGCCAGTGACCAAGGCCAGCTTTTTATCCAGGTTGCCAATCTGAATAAAAACCTTAAAATTCCACAAACCCCACAAATGTATATAAATACCCAGATGACAGCCTCAGAAGAGAATTTGGACTTTTGATCTAATTATTCACAGTTTTTAGTTGGTTACTTAGTATCGTGCAAGTCGAGCTTTGTAATGTCCTCCAAAATAAGCATACCGCTCACTGATTTTTCTACTGTTTAGGACTGAAAGGCCACCTCATGGGGAAAAAGGAGGATTGCTTGTACCACATGCAAAACAGGCTTTGTGCTTTCAAACTTTCCACATAAAAGTTACATGTCTTACCTATTTCTAACTCCAGTTTTAGCTTTAAACTTAAAACATACCTCTAAGGATCTTGGAAGTGTGCTGAGTCACAAGGAAAATTATTCTGAAACTTAGTCCTCCCTTCTTAATTCAGTCTAACCTCCTCTGAAAAGTAACATTCTTCCCTTTCTGTCTTGCAAAACCAGTGGAGTTAAACTTACATTTTAAGTATTCTGGGGAGGGGGAGCCCGTCACAAGCACATGGGAAGAAAGCATCTTATACACTTCTGAATGTTCTTGTTCTGGAAGGAAATTCAGCAGATTCTGATCCATGACATCCGACTGAAAAAGAAAAGAAAACAAAGGTACACACTCCACGAAGACGGAAAACAAAAGCAAACAACGAAAAGCTGAGACAACTCAGAACCCGTTTCTGCAATGAGAAGTTCGAGATCTGATTTTCTGGGAGGACCCCCTAATTCCGAATTGTAATCTAAAATGGTTTAACCCCCTCAAATGTAGGTATGCAATTGTCTCTGGGCCCGAGAAAGATTTAAGACTTCATTTAAGCCAGACAAGCCTGAAGACGAACCCCGTGTGTGGACACTCGCACGTTTCGGCCGGGGCAGCGTGGCCGGCGTGGGCCCCAGCATGAGGCCCACCTCTTATTTGAAGGCCCCTGAGGGCTCATGGGTTCCTTCCCTCTGGGCTGGCAGATGGCTACCTGTTTATTTTCCACAGGTCTCTCACTGAAGGAATTCGACTTTTTTTCTGAGGACTTGGGCATCAGGGGTACAAAATAAATACAGCACAGGCAGAACGGTCTGTGACGCTGGAAATGCCCTGCAATCTGCACTGGCTGTTAGGGAAGCCACCACCCACATGGCGTCTGAGCAGCTGAAATTGGGGCTGGTATGACCGAAGACAGAATTTTCAACTACATTTATTTATGTATTTGTTTTGCCTAGCAGGGCCGCACTTGTGGCATATGGAAGTTCTCGGGCTAGGGGTCGTAACAGAGCTGTAGCTGCCAGCCTACGCCACAGCCACAGCCATGCCGGATATTTAACCCACTGAACAAGGCCAGGGATCGAACCCTCATGCTCACGGTTACTAGTCAGGTTCATTACCGCTGAACCGCAATGGGAACTCCACATTTAATTTTAATTATTTCCATTGAAATTGAGCTAGCCACAGGGGGCCAGTGGCTCCCCTACCGGATGGTGGAGGTGGGAGATGGTGGTGGGGAGAGAAGAGATATAAATAATAATGAATATATTTATTATATTACTGAATATACCTAATATAACATATATATTATGTATTATATTTAGTGTATTATTTAGATATTATATAATAATACATAATTCAGTCATCCCATCCCCATCCCACCTGTCATCTGAACCCGCTGGGGAAGGGGCCTTGCCCAGGTGGGAAAACATGGTCTGCACACACTCTTCAGTTTGTATATCCAGGCAACTCACTCACAGCAATGCTGGATCCTTAACCCACCGAGCGAGGCCAGGGATCAAACCCGCATCCTCATGGATGCTGGACGGATTCGTTACCGCTGAGCCACGACGGGAAGTCCCTCAAGTCACCACATTGCTTACAAGCTTTTGCCGGTTTCTGACTGCTCCCTGATGAAACCTGAACTTCTCAATTCACTCGTCAGGCTCTGCACAACCCACCCACAGGTCCCGGCCCGTCCCCAGCCCTCCTGACTGTCTCTTCTCCAGGTTGGCTCTTGCTCCGGGCTCTTCCCCAAGGCTGCACCCTCAGGCTGGAACATTCTGCATCCTCTCCCCCTGTTTACCCACTCCTGTGCCTCCTTCAGGTCCCGGCTTTGAAGTCACCTCCTCTGAGAAAGCACCCAGGACAGCCCCTCGCCCAGGATGAGGCCGCGGCCGCTGCACTCCGGGCGTTGCACGCCTGTCATCTGAACCCGCTGGGGAAGGGGCTCTGCCCAGGTGGGAAGGCCTGGGAGGGACCTGCCACATCACAGCAAGGCAGGTGCAGGCCCCAGAGGTGCGGTGTGAGAGCCGGCTCTGCCCTCCCAGCCGCTCTTTGCTCAGTGGAAAGATGAAGGGGCTGTGAGGGTGCCCTGGGGTGACACAGGCTGATTGGAGCCCTCTGCTGATATAGGAGCCAAGGCAAATGCCAGGCCCGAGGGGGTGTTTAATACCCATTCATGAAAGGGATTTCATTTTTCCTGTTCTTTCATGTGATGACGGGTGTGCCCTGCCCGCCTCACCCCTGTACCCCCGACGTGGACAGTGCTGGCCTTCACGAAAGAAAAAGATCCTAAAGAACTTGCAGGGAGCTCCGTGACGGAAATGAAAGAGGTGCCCGGAGAACACTGAGCCTGGGGTGCAGACCCCAAAACGAAGGCATAGGAGAGCCGCCCAGGGACGGTTCCTAGGGGGAGGTCCCCTTGAAGGGGGACAAGAAGGCACCTGCCAGGAAGCCTGGGTGCTCCAGGCAGGAGCCTGACAGCGCAGCGGGGGAGGGGAAGTGGGGGCAGAGTCGGAGCTGAGCCTGAGTGTCAGGGACCCACGGGTGGGCGGCTGGGGAGGATGTGGGGGGAGGGAGGGCAGGACTGCATTTCAGATCCTCTGGGGCCTGAGGAGGGAGGGAGCAGGGGTGGTCCGTGTCTGAACCAGCCCAGGGAGGGGGACACGCAGAGGAAGGGGCTCAGCCAGCATCACGGAGCCCACACCGACTCCAGATGCCGCGGGCCAGACAGCGCTTCCCGCCCCGGCAGGAAGCAAGCCAAGTGGCCCGCGGTGGGCCCCCAGGGGTGTGAGGGTCGGCCGTGGGGCTGAGTGGCCGATGAGGGACAGGAGAGGAACGAGGGACTCTGGCAGCTCCGGCACTGCCGGCTGGGACACACACGTTCTGATCTCTTTGGTCCGAGACTCCGCAACCCCCCCACTAGCTGTGCTTTCTCTGTTCAGCCCGGCCTTCTCTGTCTCAGTGCCTTCGGAGGCTCTTGATTTTATTTTAAGCCCAATCCCCTTAGTTTTTTAGAACATGACTAATGCTCACAGCTGACAGCAGTCTTTCTTCTTAAAGACGGTTCAGATACTTGAAAGCGAGAACTAAGCCTCTCCACGGTCTTTTCTCAGAAGCCCCCTTCCCCGCTGCTGGGGGTGGCAGAGAGCAGGGCGGGGGTGTGGGGGGGCACTCCTGGCCACGATGCTCCTTGGGCAGGGGGTTGGCGGGGGGGGGGGCTGGGGCACCCCAGGCTGCAGGTTCCGCATGGAATAAACACTGGAGGGAGGCGGTGGGGCAGGGGAGCTTTGCTGGGGAGACGTGAGGATTCTGAGTTTACACTCGCAGAGGGCTCAGAGCACGCTCTTGCTCTGTCTTTGCTGTTCTGTGACTCTTATGCCATCTCCCTGCGCTGGAAACCAACACAAACACTGATAATTTGAAACATTAAACCCTAGTGCTTACAGGAGAGTAAATGAGAGTCTGCCACTGAACGGTCCCTTGAAAGCGCTGAGCTCTGTTTACTAAAATGATGGCAATTACAGAGGCAGGGGGAATGCGCCATCCTCGGGGCGGGATCACGGCACCAGGAACAGCGGTTACCTGTGGGAGGCAGAAGGTTCTCGAAGCCAGCTTCCCGCTACGGCCCTGGCTGTTTTATCAAGAGTCTGGCCTTTCCTGGGTTTGCTGTCAAGGCCTGTCCCCTGCCCACAGCACCTGTCCTGCTGAGGCTCCCGAGGGCCTGGGGAGGAAGGAAGCACATTCCTCTTTCTGGCTTTGAATGAGCAGCATTGGTGCAGCTGCAGCCGCAAGCAAGGCCAAGGGTGCACAGGAGCCGACAGGCGGGCCGGCTGTGTGGACAGACAACCAGCTCAGGACGCACCCCCCACCCCCACCCCCAAAGTGGCCGCGGCAGTTCCGGCGGGAGCACTGCCTGCCCCAGCGCTGTTAGAAGCCGGACAGGTGAGAAGAGGCAGGCTCCAGAAGGACCGGCTCGGGGGAGCCACATGGGACCGACGTGCTTTGATTGGGTTTAGACTCAGAGTCAGACTGATGGCCAGTCAGGAAGACTTTCCAAGGACAGCCCAGAGAACGGCTTCGAGCCTGGAAGAGTGAGAATTAATTCAAGTATAAAAAGTGCCCACTCTGACGACTCTTCCTGTTCATCCGAAGACCCTCAAGAGAGGGAACGGCAAGCCATCGAGTGAGAGACGAGATGCGGGACACACACACACACCTGTGCTGTCAGGCCTGGGTGAGAGTGCAGGGTGACACGCTGCCTCGAACTCTGGAAAATCGAAAGGACCTTCCTGACTGACTCAAATCCCCCTCCCACTCCAGCCAAAAGTTCCTTCTTTTTTTTCTGTCTTTTGTCTTTTTAGGGCCGCACCCGCGGCATATGGAGGTTCCAGGCTAGGGGTCATCAGAGCTGTAGCTGTTGGCCTACACCACAGCCACAGCAACACAGGATCCGAGCCGCGTCTGCGACCTACACCACAGCTCACGGCAACGCCGGATCCTTAACCCACTGAGCAAGGCCAGGGATCGAACCTGCATCCTCACAGATCCTAGTTAGATTAGTTTCTACTGAGCCATGATGGGAACTCTGAAAGTTCCTTCTTGCCACTGAGAAGGTCCCCTAATGAAACAACCCTCCTTAATGGGGTCCAGGCACAGTTACTGCTCATCCTGATGAGGGGTGACAGTCCCCAGTCTGTGTGGCATGCAGTACCCTCGTCCCTGGGGCTGTGTGTGTGACTAATACACTGCCCATCTCTGTCCAGTATCAGTTGTCGTGTACTCGTCCCTCTCACCCTGTCATCCAGAACGCGGCAAGGACACCTTACAAACCATTACACAAAAAACCCAGATAATCCAGCAGGAAGATGTCAAATACCCAAACAAGCATTTCATGAAAAAGAAAAAGGAAATCGAAATGGCAGAGAAACTATGCAGAGACACTCAGTCTCCTCGGCAA
Source organism: Catagonus wagneri (assembly GCA_004024745.2). NCBI lineage: Eukaryota > Metazoa > Chordata > Mammalia > Artiodactyla > Tayassuidae > Catagonus > Catagonus wagneri. Next base: position 3,309,784 of record PVHT020003144.1, on the reverse strand, counting down.
CTGGAGGAAAAGCAAATCAAAACTCCAGGAAAGATGTGCACACGCTAGGTTGACAAAAAGCGACAGTCCTGACAATACTGAGTTTGGGTGACGTGGAGCAGCCAGAACTCTCTCCCCCGCAGGTGGAGGGGGGGTTGGTGCCGTCACCATGGAAACAGCTCTTCACCTAGTAAAGGTGACCTCACGCAGTCTGCCCTCTGAAGGATGCTTGAAAATGTTCACCAGGAAATATGTGCAGAGTGTCCACAGACGCCCCGTCTTAGAGTTGCACGCTGGCCAGGGGCAGGGCTTATAGCAGGTGCCTACAGCCAAGAGGACAGGACAGCGCCACCTACTCTGGACGGTGTGAGATGGACAAATCTCAAAACAAAGCTGAGCCAACAGGAGAAGCCACAGGAGTACCTTTCCTACGATGGTTCGAGTTTCCATAAAGCTAAACGCAAGGTCACACTAAAATACAGAGTTTAGTGATGAATTAAAAGTCGGTAGAACTGCAGAGAGAAACCAGGACACAATGATCTGGAAATAGTTCTCTCCAGGTGGAAGATGGGGTGTGATGAAAAATGAGCAGACGGACCTTCTGGGATCCTGGTCATGCTCTGTGACTTCCCCTCAGCCACTGCCTTGCATATGTTTGTGTTCACTGTACCATTAAGTTAAACACAGAGCATATGTGGGTCCTTTTTTTTTTTTTTTAGGGCTGCACTGGAGGCATATGGAGGTTCCCAGGCTAGGGGTCGAATTGGATCTGTTGCCGCTGGCCTATGACACAGTCACAGCCACAGCCATGCCAGATCTGAGCCACATCTGTGACCTATACCACAGCTCACGGCAATGTTGGATCCTTAACCCACTGAGCGAGGCCAGGGATTGAACCTGCGTCCTCATGGAGGCTAGTTAGATTTGTTTCCACTGAGCCAAGACAGGAACTCCCGGAGCATATGTTTTATACACACCCCCTCAGGTATGATATACGAAGATCAAAAGGCACATAGAAATCAAACAAATCTAAGTGCGACCTTGACCCTTTTAACCTGAGGTCAATTCTGAGCTGCAGACACACCTCCCTGCCAGCCCCCCCTCCTAGACAGAGCACCCCTCCCTGGTCCACCTGGACCCAGAGCCACCTCCAAGGCAATGACCTAGACCAGGTGGAGTCTACCGCAGGTGAGGGCAGGTGGGTGATGGAGGTCAGAGGCATGCTTTCTGGAAAGTGCTGCACGGCCAAGGCCTTGCTGCTGTGTTTCGAGGTACTGTGAGCCAGTGCTCTGTCTCCCCTCTCTGTGACCTCTCCTCCCTGCCACGGCCCCCGCCCCAGGAACTTGCCCCTGTGACACTGACCTTGCACTACTTGCCAGAGCTTTCACTTGGAGAACCAGCATTACGTGCAAGGGTTTTTTTGATGTGTAGATTTCTCCAACTTTATGGTCACTTTGTGTCTTAGATTTTGGGGGGGGTATTGTGTTATACACGCCTGTAATTCTCACTTCCGAGAATTTTGTGATCATGCCGAGCCGTTTGTGATCGCTCTTGATGCAAGAGTCTCACTTACAAAGCCAGCCCCTTGTTCAGGGAGCTTTCCAGGCACATGGCTACCGTGCTCGGGCTTTGGGGACGGGGCTTCTGCCCAGTGAACCTGGTGTGGCTCAGCACATTAGGCAAACACTGAATTCGCTGACAAATCAGAAAAGCAGTCTGGGAGGCTAACTTTTTAAAAAGTAAAAAAAAAAAAAAATCCAAACAGGGAGTTCCCCTCGTGGCGCAGTGGTTAACGAATCCGACTAGGAACCATGAGATTGCGGGTTTGATCCCTGGCCTTGCTCAGTGGGTTAAGGATCTGGCGTTGCTGTGAGCTGTGGTGTACACAGCTCGGATCCTGCATTGCTGGGGCTGTGGTGTAGGCCAGTGGCTACAGCTCCGATTAGACCCCTAGCCTGAGAACCTCCACATGCTGCCGATGCGGCCCTAAAATGACAAAAGGCAAAAAAAAAAAAAAAAAAAAAAATCCAAACAGGAACACAGACTGTGACAGCTCTGGGTGTCATTTCATCCTGCCTCAGCTGTACTTTCCCAGTTCTGTCCCAGGCCTGCCATTCACACCCCTTAGATCTTTTCGGAAAGGTTTTCGTGGCAGAAGTCCCTCTAGCCCCTGGTCCTGCATCAGGGCGCTCGGCCACCACGCTCGTCCGTACTTTGACTGCCTGCGTTAATTCTGGGTGCCAAAATGTGCAGGCGTCACCACCACAGATAAGTGCTGACTTCCTCTTAAAACCATTTTCTGCTTTGAGCTACTATTTTCTTCTTTCTTTTCCCTGTCAAACTGGAAAGGAAAGTTCTAGGATCTTTCATCAGGCAACTGTGTTGCAAAAATCCATCATATTAACTTTTGCCATTTCTGAGTTTCTAGCAGTAGGAAGGACAGAGAGCGCTGGTGCGACGTCTGACAGACTCAGAAGAAGAAAGGGATCCTCGCTGCTCTTCCCCTCCTCACCCCACCCCTGACGGGCCCCTGAGCCCAGGCCACACAAGGGAACACAGTGGGACGTACCACCTGGCAAGCCAGCCTGTGATGCCAACCCCGGGGGTGCCTCTGCTGCTGGGGGCCTGTGGCCTCCTGCCCCCTGCCTTCCAGGTCTCTGTTAGCCAGGCCTCACCCAGAGGCTGCCTCTTCCACAAGACCGGCCATCGCCTCCCAGGGCCTCGTTCTGGCCCTTCCTAACACCACCCCACCCTGAGAACATTCAGCTTCTGTCACACGGAGACAGAATCCGTCATATGGAGATTTCTTTTTTTCTTTTTAGGGCTGCACCTACGGCATATGGAAGTTCCCAGGCTAGGGGTTGCCGGCCTACACCATAGCCACAGCCATGCCAGATCTGAGCCACATCTGCAACCTACACCACAGCTCACGGCAATGCTGGATCCTTAACCCACTGAGCGAGGCCAGGGATGGAACCCGGGTCCTCATGGATACCAGTCGGGTTCGTGAACCGCTGAGCCACAACAGGAACTCCCCATATGGAGATTTCTGAGTCATGGGTAAGCACCAAGTTCTGGAGTCAAAGTGCCCAAGTTCAAATCCCAGCCCCCCTTGTGCCAGCTGCCGGACCTTAGCCGCTCTGTGTGTCAGTTTCCTCACCTGTGAAGAGGACTAAGTAGCTATTTCATAGGGTCATCATAAGGATCAATCGGGACAAGAGGAGTTTATCTTCTAAGTGCTTTACAGATATTAATGCATGGAAGGGACTCTTTGTGGGGCCCGGTACACAGTAAGTGCTCAATAAACATTAGCATCTTTCCGTTAGGCTCCAATGACTTAACAGGCAAAATCTCTCAATAAGATTATAAGCCCTTAAGGTTAAAGAATCTCGCATGTGTTATATGAATCCCCGTGTCGTCTGTGGACAGGTCCGGGGCTTGAACTGAGTAATAAGCCAGCCTGGACTGCAGTGGACTAAACCGAAGGTGGAATTCCTAAAGGGCAACCCAAATCCTTGGCATCAGAAAAGCAGGAGAACAGAGCGGGGAGGAGCTTGGGCTCTGTGTTCGGTTGAGCCTGGTGTCAGTCCTGCTCCGCCCCTCACTGGCCAGGCCACCTCGGTCTTGTCCTCTGTCTAGCGAAGGTGACAGGGCAGGTGTATGCTGCCTGGTACGAGGAAAGCCTCATGTCCACCCACTAGCGGGGGTGCCAGCGAATGAATGGTAAGTAAAAAGGGGAAGGAAGGTGACGGTTTGGGTACAAGCTGGACAAGGCAGACTAAAAGCAAGCAGAGGTTAAATCTGGGGCTCACCCATCCTGGGCTCACCCCCACTGGGGGTTCAGGGCTGACGCGGTGCGTGTCTGGGCTTAGGGCCATGGGTAGGCACTTAATCAACGTTCAAATGAGTCTGGTACATGAGAGTCCGGGTCATTTCTGACCCTTTCAGAGTAAGAAAATAATTTAGAAAGGTGATTCTAAATTGCTCCCTAAGTTGCAATCAGAAGACTTCCCCACTTACTTTCTAAGTTCCCTCCACCACGCATGGCAACTGGGCAATCAGATAACCCCAAGAGCAGAAAGCAGAACCGTGCAAACCCTGTTTCCCCCCAGCAGCTCTGGGCTCCTTCGCTGGACGTCCAGGAAGCTCCACGTCCTCGCTTTTTTCCATCAGCGCCTCTCACCGCCCCATCCTGTCCATTTGACACAAAACCCTCCTCCCGAGCAGCACCCGCCTCCTGAGATCAGCCCACAGACGCCGGGCGGATCGGACGGGGTGACTCGTGTATCGCTCACATCGGCCTTGTCACTACGCTCACCTGAGATCAAAACCAAGATGAAAGTCCGCTCCCGACCCCTTGGAGCAGAGCAAGAACCAGCCTCTTCCACGGCTCTCTCACCGCACCCTGGAAATGGCGTGGGAAATGGGCCGAACCGCAAAGGTCAGACGGATTTGGGGTGAAGAAAGGATCTATCTGCTTGCACAGTAAAGCGTGCTTTCCCGGGCTACAACACTCGGCGACCCGCAAAGGGAAAACATGGACCACGGCCTTGACCTCCGCAAGCATCCTTCGCAGAAGCAATGGGAGCGGGGAGTGGCTTCTGAGGAAAAGTAGGACCCAGGATGCTGCGGAACCCTGGGCACGAGTGGACTGGACTCATCACTGCACGGGGGGCAGGCTGCCCACAGAGCGGGGGACGCCGCCGCGGTCCTCCAGGGCCCTCCTGGCCCCGATTTCCTGTGCTCGGCAACCCAGGGCAGGCTGTTCCCTCATCGCATCTACTGCACATCGACCCAAGTGTGGAAGAGGGGGCCGTGGGGGCTAAGCAGTCTGGTGCAGGCTTGTGGGGAGGAGAGACAAGACGAATTTTCCCAGTTAGTCCCACAGGATGCTGGTACAGCTCCGGTCCAGGTCAGGCTCTGTGGGAATAAACGGTGGTGCCGCGCAAAAAGGAAGGCTGGCCAGATGCCTCCCAGAGGCCGTCAAAGGCGGACCCTCCACCAGCCACGTGCTGCTCCGTGGGGCGGTGCATCCTGAGTGGGTACCAGACAGCCAGCGAGGTTCAGGCCCAGAGGAGGGAGAGTGAGGGAGATGGGCGGGGGAGGGCAGGGGCGGGAGGGGAGAGCAGGAGGAGGAACAGGAGGGCCGTGAGCACCTGCGCCCCCGCCTCTGCACCCTCCTACCTACTCCCTGGGCTCAACCTTGTCACTGAGCCCCTACCCCCAGCAAACGTCACAACCTACTGCATCTCAGCCAGGCCTCGGGGATGCCCGAACCCTGTCCCGTCTCCAGACTGCAGTGCACATTCCTCCACCAGCTCTGGGCCCTTTCCTTCCCTGTGGGTGTCTGCCAGCGTCGGTAAAGGCTCTGAGCTCTGCTGACTGCGCCCACAGCCCAGGGCTCCTGGCTGGCTTCTGGGGCACTGAAGGTTAAGGACCTGCACCACGGCCCCGCGGCAGGTCTTGCTTTGTTGAGATCACGGCACCTTGCCGCTGGGTCCAGGACCACATGGGCCTGCCCCTGCCCTCCTTCCGGACGGCCCCGGGGCTTGGGCTCAGCCTGGTCGAGGGCACTCCCTGACTGTCCTCACACACAGGCCCCCGCGCACCAGCAGCACCCCGCCTGCCCCCCAATCTGAGCTCTGAATTGTCTTCGAAGAGAGAGGATAACACGTGGTGGCGAAGGCCGTCGGGGCAGAAACTCACCGGCAGATGCCCAAGCAGAGGCGTGATGCTGTCAGAAACATAGAGGATGCTGCCGTCCGTCGTCACAGCGATGATGAAGCCATCTAAGGCCTGCGGAAAAGGCAACAGTTGAGGGCTCCTCGGTCAGGCTTTTACGGAGGAGGCTGTCCCCGAAACCAAGGACCCCGGGTTGTGACACTGAATTTGTTTTGTAACCTTTCAAGTATTTCCACGACTAGCCTCCCAGCAAATTCTGTCTTGCACACAAGATGGTTTTTCTTTTCTTTTCTTTTTTTTTTGGCTACACCCATGGCCTGCAGAAGTTCCCAGATCAGGAGTTCCCTTCATGGCTCAGTGGTTAATGAATCCGACTAAGAACCATGAGGTTGCGGGTTCGATCCCTGGCCTCGCTCAGTGGGTTAAGGATCTGGCGTTGCCGTGAGCTGTGGTGTAGGTTGCAGACGCGGCTCGGATCCCGCGTTGCTGTGACTGTGGCGAAGGCCGGTGGCCACAGCTCCTGTTAGACCCCCTAGCCTGGGAACCTCCATATGCCACGCGTGCAGCTCTACATAAAGGCAAAAAGACAAAAAAAAAAAAAAAAGAAGAAGTTCCCAGATCAGGGACAGAACCCGAGCCACAGCTGTGACAATGACAGATCCTTAACCTGCTGACCCACCAGGGAACTCCACAAGATCGTTTCTGACACAGAATCTGTGGATCCCAGGCAAAGCGCTCGGAAAGCACAAAAAGACTCGGTGAAAAATGTGATTTCCTGGTCCCGCAGAACAAAATTCAGCCTAAGTAGTTTTTCTTTTTTTCTTTTCTGGCTTCCCTGTTAGCATACAGGGTTCCTGAGCCACGGATCAGATCAGAGCCACAGCTACAACTGACGTATCTTTAAACAACTGTGCTGGGCCGGGGATCAAACCTGCACCCTGGCACTGCAGAGATGCTGCCAATCCCACTGTGCCACAGGGGGAACTCCTGCCTAAGTCATCTTAATGATACTTGTACATTTGGACTGAATCAGAACTATCGTAATTACCATCAAAAGCTGTCAGTGAGGAGTTCCTGTTGTGGCGCAGAGGAAACGAATCTGACTAGGAACCATGAGGTTATGGGTTCAATCCCTGGCCTTGCTCAGTGGGTTAAGGATCTGGCATTGCCACAAGCTGCAGGGTAGGTCGCAGACACGGCTTGGATCTGATGTTGCTGTGGCTGTGGTGTAGGCCGGCAGCTGTAGCTCTGATTTGGACTTCTAACCTGGGAACCTCCATACACCATGGGTGTGGTCCTAAAAAGCAGAAAAAAAAAAGGAGTGATATTTTACAGTTCCTAACCCCCTATCCCCGGTATCACTTTGAGCTCATGATAAACATTTACTAAAAGATATCAGAACTGACAGAAGCTTTAGAAACAGCAAGTTTGCCTGCTGGTCAGGGTAGAAATCTGCCTGCGTCCAGTGTCACAGAAATACCTCCTGAAAGATGGCTTTGCAAAGAATATTTGAATTAATCCACCCAAGTAAAAAGTAAGGCCTGAGGGGCGAGCGCTATGTAAGGGCAACTGCATCCATAAGCACAGATGGTCCTGGGTATCGGTGCGGGGCACTGGTCCCAGGACCCTGCAGACACCGAAATCCTCGATGCGTGCATTGTTCGCAGAATCTACAGATCCCGCATTCTCAGGTGCAGGATCTGCAGACTGTATCTCAGCATGTCTGAAAAATGCTTAAACGTTTTGATCGAGAATGGGTGCTCATGACAGAAAGGCAAAGATGCAGGCTGTCAGTGTTTTCTCACAGACACGTCTGGCTGTTTCCAGATTCCTTAGCAGGGGCTCAGATCACGTTCATAAGACACACGCGAAAGTGGATTTCTAACATTCAGACCAGAGAGTGGGGTCAAACAGGCAACTGGCACAGTGAGGAGACAGAAGAGATTAAACACAAAGCCCGTCTTACCCAAAACAAGTCTGTGACGAGGTAAGAGGCCCAGGGAGCGCGTCGCTGTACCTGTCCCTGTTTCCTCACTGTCTGTGCCACTGAAATACCATCTGTCCCAAATATGGAATATTTCCACTTTGCAGGGGGAAAAACCCCAAAGTGGAATATGTGTTTCTGGAAATACGTGTTTAGATAGTTCCAGAAACATCTTGCATGCACTCAGTTAGACCCACCCCCCCGGGGGGTGACACAGGTTTTTTCAGGGTGGGAGGCTGGGGCCGAGCGCACTGCAGCAGGAACCGGAGGCAGCGCAGTCAGTGCGTGGAGCTGGGGGCACTGTCAGCCGGTGCCAAGCGGCACAGGGTTCTTTTCACCAGGACGATTAACACGAGGGCCAGTCATTACTTCGTAGGTACTGCAGGGTTTAGGACTGAGGGATATATGAAAGCACATTTCTGAACTGGACCTCATCCTCCTGGATTATATCTATGGCTTCAACTTTGCCCCCTCTGGGGACATCTGGGAAGGTCTGGAGACACTTCTGGTGGTCATTTCTGGGGTCGGTGCTCCTGGTGTCTAGTGGGCAGAGGCCAAGGATGCTTTGCGACAGCTCACCTACAACACACAGGTGTCTCTGCGGTAAAGAATTATCAGGTCCAAGAATGTCATTAGTCCCAAGATGGAGAAATCCTAGACTAGATGGGTCTTGGTAAACACAGGAGTATATCCTCCTCAGTTTTCTTTCTTTTGCCCACAAGTATTTTACCAAATTTAAAAGCAAATCATATTTGCAACACTTCTGGAGGTGAATTACTTTGAAAAGCTGTGGGCCCTGTTGATGACGTCCGCTGGACTGTTTTGGAAAGAGCAGAATAGAATATCAGGAAAAGGAGCAGCAATACAAATTATCTTCTTGCACAAATTATCTTCTTGCCCTCTTTGGATCTGTAAAACGAGTGGGTGTTAAAAAGCTGAAGGTATTTATAGATGAAGATAACGCTCATCAGCCCATTGGCATTTTCCATCGAACACACAGAGAACTGCACTGAGTCACTGCCTTAAGAACGCGTGTTATGGTTTTAAAAGTCCCATCGGCAGCACTTGAGAGTGACTCAATGGAACGTGATAGAAAAGCAATGTGTCCCTCCTGTCGCAGCAGGGACCTACTGTTGCAATGGCAGAGTCTCGGGGATTGTGGAAACGCCACAATGACCCGGGTTTCACACCTGCCTCACGTCAGAGGGAAACGAAACCGCTCTTCCTGCCAATTCCTGGTTCTGATGGAATGTTTCTCGTCTTCCCTGGGACAACCTCTGGGCCAGGAGAAAAGACAGCTGTAGCTTTTCTGAATAAAATTCAGAAATACCACACACTCCCCCTAAGTGCCAGTCAACAAGACTGCTTCCTCTTTGGGGTTTACTTGTTCCAGTGCTTAGAGCCACCATCGTGGCCAACACAGCTGGTCCACCACCAAGTTACTGTCGTTCTTTGAAATTCCGCAACGCTCAGCGTTCTCCTGGAGTGTGGTGTGGGGCCTTTTGGGGAGAAGGAGGAAGAAGGAGGGCTTCACATTCAGAAGGCAACAGCAGCACAGCTCCCTGGGGCCAGATGCGTTCTGTCCTGCGTTCTGTCCTCATTTAAGAAGGAGCCTCTTGGTTTCAAAGACACGGTATCTGGATTCCTCATGGTCCCTGAAATGGCTCTGCAGAGAGGAGGGGGATGTGCAGCTGGAATGGGATGCACATGATGGAGAAGTGCATCATGGGAAATGAGAGCATCTTCTTGTGGGGGATCACCCTGGGGAAGGTTTGAGGCTCCAGTTCCCCATCACCTGGTCCGGGTCTACAGGGGAGCAACAGGGTGGAGTAGAAGCCTAAACCAGTCAGAGACAAATCTAAAGTTCTGGTTGGTGGGTTTCCCAGATGCCGCAAAGCTGCAGTTTACCCAGAAGGCTTGCTTAGTACACAGGCTTAATTTTGAGTCCAATTCATTCATCTAGCATGATTTCCTTTCTTTTTTTTTCTTTTTAGGGCTGCACCCATGGCATATGGAAGTTCCCAGGCCAGGGGCTGAATCAAAGCTGCAGCTGCCTGCCTAGGTCACATCTCAGCAACACCAGACCTGACCTGCATCTGCAACCTACACCACAGTTCGCGGCAACGCCGGATCCTTAACCCACTGAGTAAGGCCAGGGATTGAACCTGTATCTGCATGGATACTATGTCAGGTTTGTAACCGCTGAGCCAAAATAGAAACTCCCTATTTCCTTCAGATTAGCTTCAAGGAGTCTACACTGGGAGCAGAAGAAAGTACATAAAGTATACCCATACAAATCTAAAATCTTCTTCCTCCAAAAATCCTAAGTTTCCTAAGTCTCATTTCAGCCCCGATTTGTATCCATTTCTAACTTTATAAAAGTCTTGTTTCCTCATATTTTTTTGATACCTTGAAACTTACTGGGGAAAAAAGGGTTGTATTACAGGCTCTTAAAATGAGGCTGGGTTCTATAGGGTTCTGGATTTTAATGACTTCTCCCTAAGAATTAAAAGGTAAAACGGTTTTTGTGAAGTAGCATAACGATACATTAATTCAACATTATATTTCACAAGTTGCTCTAAATTTAACATACTTAACATGCACTGCTTCTGGAGAAAGTTCTGTATTTTCTTTAAATATAGTTCACTTGCAGATTTAAGTAGCGTTCACTTCATGCAAATGTTCATTAATGCATTTATATTTCATAATATTTGGACATCTTCATTCTGGCATTTTCCTCCTTCCGTACTTTCTGTTTTCTGCAGAGTTAATCTATGTAAATTCAAGTTTACATCAGTCTTATGTAGGCACATAAGACGGGACAGAGAATGACGTAGCCACTCTGTAAAACTCTGCCAGGAACGACAGACACAGCTAGCGTCTAACTCCCTCTGGCTCAACTCATCTGCCCTAGTTTTCTTCTGCTAATTCAAGGGCCCAGACACACTGCGTCTGAGGCTTCCTCTCCACCCACTGTCATGTCCACGCACCCCCAGTCTCATCCCCAGTTTAGAAGTCAGCACCGGCCGGATGTTTTCGCAGCAGCTCATCCTTATCTATACTGAGAAACACGGTGCTGAGGAAGGCCATGCGCTCAGATCAGCCAGATTTCCTCAAATACAGCCCAGCAGATGGGCGAGGGCACTGAACTCTCTGAAGGGAGATGTGTGAGCATCTTTCCTGGTACAGAGAGAGTGTATTATGCTGGGTGGGGAGGCAGAAACATACCCACATGCCATGTGGATGGAATAGGAGCTCAAGTTAAAAGCATAATTTTCCCTTTCTTTTCTTCTTTTTTTAGGGTTGCATCTGCGGCATGGGTTCCCGGGCTTGGGTTCTAATCAGAGCTGCAGCTGCTGGCCTAGGCCACAGCCATGCCAGATCTAAGCAGCATCTGCAACCTACACCACAGCTCACGGTAACACCGAATCCCTTAACCCACTGAGTGAGGCCAGGGATGGAACCCACATCCTCATGGATACTAGTTGGGCTCTTAACCTGCTGAGCCACAACGGGAACTCCTAAAAGCATAATTTTCAAAGAAGAATTTTGCTTTCAAAATGTGTCCTACTAAGGAAAAAAATGTAATCATGGCATTATATTCGACATAAATAAAGTGCAAAGCTGTCATTTTCCTCTGCCCTCCCCCTCACTCTCCCAACCTCGACTCTGCCCTTAGTGTGGTGGTGTGAGTGGCTCTGTCCTGCAGGCACCGTGGCAATGGTACACACTCATATTGAGTTTGGGGCGTCTCGATTCTACCAACTTTGGAGCCAAACCATAAGAAAGAGCAGGCAGGTTTCAAGAGGCTGTCTGTTCTCAGCCCTCCTTCCAGGGTGAAGAACGGCTGTTTACTTTGGGCACAGGGTCTTATCAGGAACAAGCAATCCATTAAGCTAATTGGAAAGTACATTTCACCTCCAACATCAGCTGGGTGAATTCTTCATTACTGAGGAACGAAGGTTTCCAGTCCTGCTGAATGTCACAAATTTCTGTTTGTGCTGAGACTTCTAAAACAAAAACAAAAACAACATAAATAAGCTTTTAGATTCAAAGGCACCTAGAAATTGGAAGTAACAAATGAAGCACATGACAGCTCTGTGTGAAACTGTGTGAATGTGTAATGAAAGAATGTGTAATGTGTATTGATCTTGTATTAATGAAAGAAGTTGATATAAGGCATATTATTCTGATTACTAAGGACTGGGACTTTGGACAGGATGGGTTTAAAAATGCCCTGACATTTCCGCGCCCCTTCATGAGGTTTATGGGGGGAAAGCACCCCACGCTCTGCATGAAGTGTAGTTCCAGCTGTTAGCAGGGTGCATGATACCCTTGAACGTCTCCGTGATAAAGCCCACTCTTGGTGGCTGGAGTTGGGTAGCCGCCACCTATCAAGGCGGCAGTAACAAGGACAGGGATGGAGGGGCCTGGCCTTAGGCTGCTTCTTCATAGTCAAGGTGAAACTAAATGCATTAGGGAGCTGGGATTGTCAAAGTTCCAGAAACATCTCAGGCATGTAGTACATAATCAATGTGTCTGTGCAAACTTTCATTCAAAAAGAAACACTCGGGAGTTCCCATTGTGGTGCAGCAGAAATGAATCTGACTAGGAACCATGAGGTTGCAGGTTTGATCCCCGGCCTTGCTCAGTGGGTTAAGGATCCGCCATTGCCGTGAGCTGTGGTGTAGGTTGCAGATGCGACTTGGATCCTGCTTTGCTGTGGCCATGATGTAGGCCAGCAGCTATAGCTCTGATTCAGCCCCTAGCCTGGGAAACTCCATATGGCCCTAAAAAGGAAAAAAAACAAAACAAAACCAAGAAACCATAAAAAAGCCCAAAAGATGCACATACTCCTATGTTCATTGCAGCACTATTCACAACAGCCAAGACATGGAAACAACCTAAATATCCATCAACAGATGAATGAATTAAGAAGATGTGGTACATATACACAATGGAATACTACTCAGCCATAAACAAGACCAAGATAATGCCATTTGCAGCAACACAGATGCAACTAGAGATTCTCAAATTGAGTGAAGCAAGTCAGAAAGAGAAGGACAAATATCAAATGATATCACGTATAAGTGAAATCTGAAATACGGCACACATGATCCTATCTGAAAAACGGAAACAGAACGTGGACAGGGAGAGCAGAGATATGGTTGCCCGGGGGGAGCGGGGAGGAAGTGGGATGGGCGGGGAGTCTGGGGTTGGTGAATGCAAACCGTTACCTTTGGAGTGGATAAGCAACGGTGTCCTGCTGTACAGCACAGGGAACCATGTCCGGTCCCTTGGGGTGGAACGCGACGGAAGATGCTATGAGAAAAGGAACATACATGTGCGGGTGGCCGGGTCACTGTGCTGCACGGCAGGAACTGACGCACTGTTGAGTCAACTATATTCTAAGAAAAATTAAAACAATTTTTTAAAAAAGAATATATTTTCCAGCATTTCCAGCTACTGAAGTATAATGTGCTATACAAATACACGGTACCGTGTTGTTTTCAAGGCCAGAATTTATCCTTCTCAAAACTTTTTGGGGTTAATTTGCACTTTGCCTGTTTCACGTTAACTACCTGGTTCTGAAGATATTACTCATATTTGTAAATTTCACAGTCATGGGTCCACATAGGACTCCTTAAATGCTCTAGTTCTGCCTTTTTTATCGTGGTTGATTGACATTGGTTTTTGCTATTCACGATTTAGAGTAGTTTCATTCTGCTTCACCACTTGGTAATTTCATGTAAATTCTTAGGATTTTAGTCAAGTTTGGGAAAACACCAATCAAGGTTCTGTAAGATTCCAGGTCATTTCACCTTTTTTTGGTTCACTGACTAATCTTCAGGGCTCTTTTTCTCATTGTTAATTTTAATTTTTATACAATTTTTCAAGGTTACTCTCCATTTATACTTATAAAATATTGACTGTATTTCCCGTGTTGTACAATACATCGTTGCTCCTATCTTATACCCAACATTTACCTCTCACACCTGCACCCCCATATTGTCTGTCCTCCCTCCAACTGGTAACCACTGGTTGGTTCTCTGTGAGCTGGCTTCTTTTTTGTAATATTCACTAGTCTGTCGTAGTTTTTGGATTCCACACATAAGTGATATCACACAGTATTTGTCTTTCTCTGTCTGACATATTTCACTTAGCATAATGTCCTCCAAGTCTATTCACATTGCTGCAAATGGCAAAATTTTGTTCTTTTTTAGGTCTGAGTAGTATCCACTGTGTGCGTGTTGTGTGTGTGCGTGTGTGTGTGTGTGCGCGTGTGTGTGTGTTGACATACATATACCACATCTTCTTTATCCATTCATCTGCTGATAGACATTTAGGTTGCTCATGTCTTCTGCCTTTTGGAAAGAATTTTGCTGTATTACTGAAATATCTCTGATAAGACTATTATGGGTGGTGCAAATGCTATACTGAATAGATTTGTTTTTCCTCCACTTTTTTTTTTTTTCTGCTTTTTAGGGCCACACTCGTGGCATATGGGGGTTCCCAGGCTAGGGGTCAAATTGGAGCTACAGCTGCCGGCCTACACCACAGCCACAGCAACTTGGGATCTGAGCCATTTCTGCAACCTACACCATAGCTCACAGCAATGTCAGATGCTTAACCCACTGAGCAAGGCCAGGGATCGAAGCCACAACCTCATGGTTCCTAGTCAGATTCGTTTCCACTGCGACAGGACAGGAACTCCTTTTCCTCCAACTTGAATCAGTGTTTTGCTTCCCTTTATGTAGTAAGAGTTTTCTTTAGGGATTATTTTCTTGGCACTAAGAAAAATCCAAGTACCTATGATTCATCTCTTGTCTCAAAGTGAATCATATGCTGTTCAACGACTTCCTAGAAAATGTGAATTGTTCAGGCAGATAATCAATAAACTTTCAAGTAGGAGAGACATTCAAAGCCCTTCTCCTTTGACCCTGCGTGGAGCTTGGTGAATGCATCCTGCCATCTGAGTGAATGGATCTGAATGAATCCAGTTTCTGGTGAGCAGAGATGCTGTGAAGGGCTGCGTTTCACGTGTGACTCTGTAAACTTCTATGACCTCAGTCCCCCAACATTCCCTGCCATGCCTGGCTCTGCAGGGAAGAGTCCTTGCTTCTCAACGTCAGGAAGCAGCACTGACATTATCATACACAACTGCGTTTCTTTCACGATTTTAAAGGAGCACAAGAAAGCCGCTGACAGTTGTTGGTCACTGAATCAGGAGAAACCCAGGAAAGGAAACCGTGTTAGCGGGCAGTCAGCCAACAGTGCTGATGAGGGCCACCAGCAAGGGTCAGAGTGGGGACCCCTCAGAGCTGGTGCTACCAAGGGGCTGCACCCAGTGTATTGCATCCTGGGAAGCAGAGGCGGGGTGCTCCATACAAACCTGGCCAGTTCTTGTTCTGGGGTGCCAGCTGAGGCAAGGAGGGGAGGGTGAAACTTTCAGTTCCTCAGACAACTGGGTGCCACCTTTTGACCGTCGAGCTAAGAGGTGGGCCAAGGCTCTGCTGATCAATTAATCCCGCGAGAGTCCCGCCCTTTCCCCAACACAGACGCTCCTCTGCAAAATTTTTCTGACCGTAAGATTAATTGTGTGTCCAGAAATCTTTCTGGCAGCCCACATTTGATTTAGATGGGGTCCACCCAACTTAATGGTGAAGGAAAATGAAAGCCCCATTTCTTTGACATAAGTAACTTTCAGATCATTTGATATGACTGGGTACTTTCTAAACAACAGCATAATAACACCGGAAGCTGCCATTCCATTCTGATTTTCAACAATCTGATTACAGCCCTTGCAAGTTAAGGGTCCACTCACAGTATGTTAAAAAAAAAAAATCAGGTTAGATATAATGTCTCAAGCAGGTTAAACTGGGAAATAGAAGTCAGTGTTATAGCCACGTCTCCACTGGCATACATTGAGACCAACACCATACAGGTGACAGGGCAGGATTAGCAAAACAATAGTGTTAACACGGTTTCTAAGAGGCAACAGAAGCGCAACCATCTGCGAACAATTTCTCAGGGCACACTGCAATTAACACTGGAGCCTCCAAAGTCTACTATAGTTTTTTTTTTTTTTTTTTTTTTTGCCTTCT
>PVHT020003144.1:3250428-3287092 GCA_004024745.2 Catagonus wagneri | reverse complement strand
TCTCAGCCTTCTTAAAACTAGAGTTGATGTACAATGGTGTGCCAATTTCTACTGTACACAAAATAGTTTATTTAAAAAAAACCAACATACTAAATGCCTCATGTCTACAGAAGAGATCCAGGCGTAGCTGTCCCCGAGATGCTGAGGCTCCGAGGCACCTGAGGCTCCCGGGGACTCGGCTAGGAAAGCGCGGTTACAGCGGCTGCTCACCTGGACAAGGAAGCCCCTCCCCCCGAGCAAGGCCGGGAAGCAGGTGGCCCAGAGGCCTTGGTCCTGAGTGACACACCGCGGGCCAGGGGCTGGCTCTCAGCTCCACGCTCCACACGCCCAGCCCCTCCTCCACAGCCAGCTTAGGCAAAGCTGACCGAGAGCTGGGGAAGCCGAGCTCCCCCGTACAATCCACCCCGGATGGACTTGTTCCAGAAAGTCAGCTCAGTGAAGGGGAACAGGGGCCCCAGTTGCAGGGTCCATCGCACTTGCTCTATCTGCTGGTCTAGGCACCTGCGGCCCTGCAACCAAGCGCCCAGGACAGCTACTCACCCACCAGGAGGCCACTGGCCAATATGTAGTCAGGACAGGATGCTGGTGGCTTATGACACCTCGGCGGGTTCCCCTCAGAGGGATCCACCTCCCTTGGAGTAGGTACCGTACCCCCAGGTGTCACAGTCAGTACACATTCTGCTCCCCAGCCAGCGCTCGGAAACGTAGGCGCACATCCCAAACATCCTTTTCCTGGACCCCAGGGTGGCCATAACCATTCTGCTTGTTGCTACTTAATCACACAGAACCTTTCTTTCTTTCGTCTCTTTCTTTTTTCTTCTTCCTTCCTTTCTCTCTCCCTCTCTCTTCCTTCCTTCCTTTCTCTTTCCCTCTCTCTTCCTTTCCTCTTTCCTTCCTCCCTTCCTTCCTTCCTTCTTTTTAGGCTGCACCAATGGCACATGGAAGTTGCCAGGCCAGGGATTACAACCTATGCCACGACTGAGCTCCAGGTCCTTAACCCACTGCCCAGCCGGGGGTGGAAGCAGCAACACCACCGAGACAATCGAGGTCATTAACCCACTGTGCCACAGCAGGAACTCCAACCTGTCTTTATTCCAGCCCACCCATTCACAAGCCACCATTTGCTGATTACATCTCCATTTGGGCTGCTTCCTTGCTAACACTTGGAGCAATTCTTCAAAGCTCACCTAAAGGAGTTCCCACTGTGGCGCAGCAGAAACGAAACCAACTAGGAGCCACGAGGTTGCGGGTTCAATCCCTGGCCTCGCTCAATGGGTTAAGGATCTGGCATTGCTGTGGCTGTGGTGTAGGCAGGCAGCTGTAGCTCCTGTTAGACCCCTAGCCTGGGGACCTCCATATGCCACTGGTGCAGCCCTAAAAAGACAAAAGACCAAAAAAAAAAAAAAAGCTCACCTGAAGTTCACGGCTACTACTCTTACCCCAGGGTCTCTTCCTTCTCCTAACTCTTCTCTCCTTCCTACCTCTCCTTGGATTCTGGGGAGGACCCAAGACCCTCAAGGAGTTTCTAAAACAGCCTTGTTCGGAGCCGAGTAACTATCCTCACACCCGCTTTCTCACAACCACAGAGACTGACTGCGGGTGTAGCAGTAAGACGCCGAGGTGCCTTTTGGTTAGTCCAGGGTAAAAAGCAGTGTCCAAAGACATGGGAGTGAAGAAAGGCATCTTTTTAACTTTGCGAGAGACTGTCTATGCATTATAAATAATTTTTTGGCCTAGATTTGAAGAGTGACATGCAACCTCCTTAGCCCAAAAAAAGCTCCATTCCTGTCCTAGTTTGCCCATTATAAATTATTTGTGAGCCGATAACATCCAGCTCATTATGACTCTGTTCTCTTCTTCAATGGGTGTAATGACAGCGAACACAGCCTGGCAGAGACGATGATGAAGGCTTATATCGTTAGTGACAGTAACACAATCTTGTTTCTGTCAGCCTGCGCCCGGGACTCACTATGGTGCCGGCTGGAAATCGGTCAGTGTCAGCTGGATCCACAGCTCAGAGGCAAGAGAGGAAAAAAACAAAAAAGCCTTGAATGACCTTATTTCCAATAAGGAGGTTTGCTCACAGGCCCCAGGACCACTACATGTAAGGCGCTGGGAAAATAGGTCGAAACAAACAGACTTCCGGCTTGTTTTTTCCTTGAAGGCATTATTTCTGTTCAATAAAACCCACCCATTTTATGCATGCAGTTTGATGAATGCTGGTAATGGTGGAACTACCACCAAAACTCAGAGGTAAAACAGTTCCTTCATCCGAAAGGTTTTCTCCCTGCGTCTCTGCTATTGATCTCCCCAGAGCCACAGGCCCAGGAAACCACTAGTCTCCTGTCACTGTAGTTTTGCCTTTTCTAGAACTGTGTATAAATGGAATCAGACAGCACAAAGTCTATGACTTTCATTCAGCACAAAGTTTTTGCGATTCATCCATATCTTCGCATATTTTACTATTTCATTCCTTTTGCCAGCTGACTAGTATTCCATTAGGCTGTTTTCAGAATTGTGTTGCTCTGGTTGTACAGCCTGGGGAACGCAGCCAATTCCTTGAAATAACTGTAAATGGAAAGTGACCTTTAGGAATTTATTTAAAAAATTTAAAAAGTTTAAAGAAAGAATGATGCTGCTTTTATATTCATATCCATGTTTTTGTGTAGATCCAGGCGTACATTTCTCCTGGGTAAGTACACAGGGGTGAAATCGCTGGGTCATATGATAATCGCGTGCTTTATCAGTGAAAGATAACTACCACACAGTTATACAAAGCGCCTGTCCTGTTTTTGCATTTCCATCTGCAGTGTATGACCGTTCCCAGTGCTCCACGTCCTTGTCAACACTTGGCATTGTTGGGCTTTTTTCACTTTAGCCGTGGTAGTTTCGACTCCTTGCAGTCTTAATTGGCACTGTTCTGATGACTAGTGATGCTGAGCATCTTTCACATGGGTAATGCTCTTCTGTATATATATATATTTTTCGTCTTTTTTAGGGCCACACCTACAGCATATGGAGGTTCCCAGGCTAGGGGTCCAATCAGAGCTGTAGCTGCCGGCCTACACCACAGCCACAGCAACACCAGATCCGAGCCGCATCTGCAACCTACACCACAGCTCACGGCAATGCCGGATCCTTAACCCACCGAGAGAGGCCAGGGATTGAACCTGCGTCCTCATGGATGCTAGTCAGATTCATTTCCGCTGCGCCATGTTGGGAACTCCTCATATATCTTCTTTTGTGAAGTGTCTGTTCAGATCTTCTGCCCATTTTTCAATTGTGTTGTCTGTCTTCTTTTTATTGAGTTTAAGATAGAGAGAGAAAGAGAGGGAGAGCAGAGGTCGAGGAAGAAAGGAAGGGCTGTATTTTAAATAAACTTTGGGAGTTCCTGTTGTGGTGCAGCAGAAATGAATCCGACTAGGAACCATAAGGTTGCGGGTTCGATCCCTGGCCTTGCTCAGTGGGTAAAGGATCCGGCATTGCCGTGACCTGTGGTGTAGGTCACAGATGTGGCTCGGATCCTGTGTTGCTAGGTCTGTGGCATAGGCCAGCAGCTGTAGCTCTGATTCGACCCCTAGCCTGGGAACTTCCATATGCTGCCGGTGCGGCCCTAAAAAGCAAAAACCAAACAAACAAAATCAAACAACGCAAATATGCTCTGACATAAGCCTCACCCTTTGATTTGGAACGCAGGGCTCTAAGAACCCCAGGTTATCCTTTCTGGTGTCCCTCATGGGACAGTGGTTACACAGATAGCACTTGCTGGGCACTTGCTATGTAACAGCACTATTTTAAGTGTCTGGCATGCATTCATTCCTTTACTCTTGGCAATGGCCCT
Source organism: Catagonus wagneri (assembly GCA_004024745.2). Classification (NCBI taxonomy): domain Eukaryota; kingdom Metazoa; phylum Chordata; class Mammalia; order Artiodactyla; family Tayassuidae; genus Catagonus; species Catagonus wagneri. The sequence goes on along the minus strand of PVHT020003144.1, from coordinate 3,283,251 downwards.
TTAAGGCAGGTACTGTTATCATTCCCACTTCACAGGGGAAGCTGAGGCACTGAGAGGTTGCATAACTGGCTGATGTTGCAGAGTGACGAAGCGGTGGAGCGGGCTGGCTCGGGTGCCCATGATGCGAAGCACTGTTACCCCCCCCCGCCTCCTTCCACAGCTCCTCCAAAGCCACCGTGACGGGATCTGCACGGAGCTACATACATGTTCTGTGAGCACGAACTGAGAGTGACAAATTCTAGCTCCTTGAACTTACAGCACAGAAACTAAACACACTGCAGAAAAACGGCATTGCATGCTAATGAGATGACGGTCTGGGTGTTCTGGGAAGGATGCTTCAGAAAATCAAGAGAAGATTGAAAGCTCAGCTCCAGCTCCTGCAAGAAGCAGCCCTCCCTACTGTTAGGGTCATTTGTGGTCGTTGGCCTCCTTCTCTACAGAGCAGGGTTGCATTTCCCTGCCTCCTGCAACTTAAAGCCTTAGGACTTGTCTTGGCCAGGGAAATGGAGGTTAAAAATGGCATGTGTGTGTTCCAGGTAGAAGGGTGAAGAGTCAAAGTCAAAGCCGCCATGATCCCTTCTCTGACCTTGGCAGTGTGAGAGATGAAGCCTCTCCCAGTTAATATTTTTTAACTCTTAAAATGAACATATAGTAAACTCGGCTGTTATCTTTTAGGCACAGTTCTATGGATTTTAGGGCACATAGATTCACATAACCATCACCACAGCCAAGAGGCAGACCGGCCTCCTTCCAGATCCCTCATTCTCTCCACATCTGTAACCCCCGGAAACACCTGTTCTCCTCTCCATCACTTTTTTCTCCTTTCAAGGATGTGCTATAGGAGTTCCTGTTGTGGCTCAGCAGAAACGAATCCAACTAGGAACCATGAGGTTGCGGGTTCGATCCCTGGCCTCGCTCAGTGGGTAAAGAATCCAGCGTTGCCGTGAGCTGTGGTGTAGGTTGCAGATGTGGCTTGGATCCTGCATTGCTGTGGCTGTGGTTTAGGCCGGCAGCTGTAGCTCCGATTCGACCCCTAGCCAGGGAACCTCCACATGCCGCAGGTGCAGCCCTAAAAAAGACCAAAAAAAAAAAAAAATACAACCATGCAGCACGTAACCTTTTGAGCTGGCTTCTACCTAGCGTGTTGCCTTTGAGGTTCATTAAGTTGCTGCATTTACAAACACCTTCCCCTTGTCATTGCTAAGTAGTTTTCTATCGCATGGATGTAACAGCTGGTGTATCCATTCACCTGCTAAAGGAAATTCGGGTGGTTTTCCATTTGGTGTTGTGATGAATAGAGCTGCTGTAAATATTTGTGCGTAGGTTTCTGTGTGAATGTAAGTTGTCAGCTCTCTGAATTAAGTAACCCGGGGGTAGGATGACTGGATCACATGGGAAGGGTACGTTTAATTTTCTAAGAAACCATTGAACTGTTTTCCAAGTGGCTGTACCATTTTACCTCTTGCCAGCGATGCAGGAGGGATCCAGATGTTCCACATCCTCAAGGGGATTGGTACTGTCAGGTCTTTTGATGTAAGCTCATCTAAGAGATGTACAGAACTAGCTCACTGGGCTTTCACGTGCATTTTTCCAATGGCTAGTGATGTTGAACATCTTTTCATGTACTTTCTGCCATCTGTATATCCTCTTTGGTGAAGCATCCATTTATGTCTTCCGCCATATTTAAATTGGGTTGTTTGTTTCCTTTCTATTGAGTTTTGAGTGTTCATTATATGTTCTGATACAAGTCCTTTGTTAGATATGTGATTTGTTATTATTTAGCCACCTTGCCTTTTCATTCTCTTAATAGTGTCTTTTTATCACAGAGTAAGTTTTTAATTTTGATGAAGCTCGAGTTAACCATCTTTTTTCCTTTTATGGATTGTGCTTTGATGTCAGATCTAGGAACCCTTGGCCTAACCTCAAGCCATGAAGATTTTCTCCTAAGAGTTTCATGCAGTTTTACATTTGGATTTATGATCCATTTTGAGTTATTTTTACAACATGTAAAGTTTAGGCTAAAGTTTGTTTGCATGTGGCTGTCCAATTTTTCCAACTCCACCTCTTGGAAAAGACATTTCTACACTGAATTACCTTTGCGCCTTTGTGAAAAAATCAACTGCTCAAATTTGTGTGATTTATTTTCTGGGTTCTCTATTCTCTGTGCTGTTCCACAGAGCTATGGAGTTTTCTTTTCACCAGTACCACACTGTTTTGATTACTGTAGTTTTATAGTAAGTCTTAAAATTAAAAACGTGACTCTTCTAACTTTATTCTTCTTTTTCAAAATTATTTTGAGCATTCTAGTGCCTATGTCTTTCCATTTTCATTTCATAACCAACCTGTCTTTATCTATAATAAGTTCTGCTCGGCTTTTGATTGTAATTGCTTTAAATCAAAGCAAAGGGCAAGTTTTGGAAAACTTATATCTTTACTCTGTTGAGTCTTCCAATCCATAAACACAGTGTCTGTCCATTTATTGAAGTCTTACTTGTTATGAGCACTTTGCAGTTTTCACATATGTATATCCTATATGTTTTATTAGATTTATAACTAAGTATTTCATTTTGGGGGATTGATTACAATTTTTTTATCTTTTTAGAGCCACACCTGCAGCATACAGAGGTTCCCAGGCTAGAGGTCGAATCAGAGCTACAGCCACAGCCACAGCAATGCCAGATCCCAGCCACGTCTGCGACCTACACCATAGCTCACAGCAATGCTGGATCCTTAACCCACTGAGTGACACCAGGGATTGAACCTGCATCCTCATGGATACTAATCTGGTTCTTAACCCAGTGAGCCACAATGGGAACTCCTGCATTGTTTTTAATATCAGTTTCTAATCGTTTTCACAGCTAACCTATAGAAAGACGATTTGTGTGTTTTGACATTATAGGCTGTGACTCCGCTAAATTCACTTATTAGTTATAGGAGGTTTTTTAAATTTTTTGGTTATGTCTCTCGGGATGTTCTATATAGACAATCATGTCATCTGTGAATAAGGAAGGGTTATTTCTTTTTTCCAATCAATACACCTTGGTTTCTCACTGGCTCATTACTCTGGCTGGAAATCACAGTATGATGTTGAAAAGGAGTCATGAGAGCAGGTATCTTTACCTTGTTTACCATTTCAGGAAGAAAACATGCAGTCTTTTGCCTTTAAGCATATTAGCATGGTTTTATATAAATACCCTTATGCCTTTTATATAAATGCATAAATAGGAAATTCCCTATTTCTATTTTGCTGAGAGTTTGTATCATAAATAGAAGTTGAATTTTGTCAAATTCCTTTTCTGCATGGGTTAATATGATCACGTGTTTTTGGTTTTTCTTCCATAGCCTTCTAACCTGGTGGATTATACTGACTGGTTTTCAAATACTGAATAGCCTCATGCTCTCTAGATAAAATTCTACTTGGTCATGACATACTTTGTAGACAGATATATAGACAGTTGGATAGACAGGTGGATGTGATTTGCTAATGTTTGGTTGGAGAGTTTCTGCATTTATGTTCATGAAGAACACTGGTCCATAGTTTTCTTGTATTGTCTTTTTCTAAGTAATACTGGTCTCACAAAATAAGTTGGGAAGTACTTCCTTCTCTGCAAATTTCTGGAGGAGACTGTGCAAAACTGATGGTATTTCTTCTCTGAATGAGTGCCAGAATTCATCAGTGGAATTGTCTGGGTCTGGAGATGTATTTTTCAAAAGATTTAAAACTACAGGTTAAGCTAGAACAAACAATTCAAAAATTTATATGGAACCATAAAAGACCCAGAATTGCCAAAGCAATCCTGAATAAAAAAAAATAAGCAGAAGGCATAACTTTCCCAGAAATCAGACAATATTATAAAGCTACAGTAATCAAGACAGTGTGGAACTGGTACAAAACAGACGTATAGGCCAAGAGAACATAATAGAAAATCCAGAAACAAACCCAGACACCTACAGTCAATTAATCTCTGACAAAGGAGGCAAGAATATAAAGTGAGAAAAAGACAATCTCTTCAGCAAGTGATGCTGGGAAAACTGGATAGCTGCATGTAAATCAATGACACTAGAAAACACCCTCACACCATGCACAAAATAAACTCAAAATGGCTTAAGGAGTTAAACATAACACAAGATATCATAAAACTCCTAGAAGAGAACATAGGCAAAACATTCTCTGACATCAACCATATAACTGTTTTCTTAGGTCAGTCTTTGAAGGCAACAGAAACAAAGACAAAAATAAACCAATAGGACCTAATCAAACTTACAAGTTTTGAACAGCAAAGGAAACCATAAAAATACAAAAAGACAACCTACAGAATGGGAGAAAATAGTTTCAAATGATGCAACTGACAAGGGCTTAATCTCTAAAATATACAAACAGCTTACACCACTCGACAGCAAAAAAACCCAACAACCCAACTGAAAAGTGGGCAGAAGACCTAAACAGACATTTCTCTAAAGAAGATATACAGATAGCCAACAGGCACATGATAAAAAATACATTCAACATCACTAATTATCAGAGTTATGCAAATCAAAACTACAATGAGGTACCACCTCGCACCTGTCAGAATGGCCATTATTAATAAGTCAACAAATAACAAATGTCAGGGAGGATGTGGAGAAAAGGGAAACCTCCTATTCTGTTGGTGGCAATACAAATTGGTACAACCATTATGGAAAACAGTATGGAGGTACCTCAGAAAACTAAATATAGAACTACCATATAACCCAGCAATCCCACTTCTGGGCATATATCTGGACAAAACTTTCATTGAAAAAGATACATGCACCCCTACGTTCACAATAGCCAAGACATGGAAACACCCTAAATGTCCGTCAACAGATGACTGGATTAAGAAGATGTGGTATATATACACAATGGAATACTACTCAGCCATAAAAAAGAACAAAATAATGCCATTTACAGCAACATGGATAGAACTAGACTCTCATACTAAGTGAAGTCAGAGAAAGACAAATACCATATGATATCACTTATATCTGGAATCTAATATATGGCACAAATGAATCTGTCTACAGAAAAAAAGCAAACTCGTGGACATGGAGGACAGACCCGTGGTTGCCGAGGGGGAGGGAGTGGGAGGGACTGGGAATTTTGGGTTAGTAGATACAAACTATTGCGTTTGAAGTAGATAAGCAAATGTAATCCAGTGGAGATCTGGGTGTATAGCACAGGGAACTATATCTAGTCACTTGTTATAGAACATGATGGAGGATAATATGAAAAAAAGAATACACACACACACACACACACACACACACATATGCATAGCAGAAATTGACAGAACACTGTAAATCAACTATAATAAAAAATTAAAAAAATAAAACTACAAGTTCAATTTCCTCCTTGGCTATAGGACTCTTTAGGTTTTCTATTTCATATTGTAAAAGTTTTGATAGTTTATAACTTTTAAGTAATTGGTTCCCCTCATCTAAGTTGTTGAATTCACGCAGGTGCAGTTGTTCAGAATTCTTGTATGGCCTTTTTAATGTCTGAAGGGTGTGTAGCGATATTTCCTTTTTAAAATTCCTGATATTGGTAATTCACGTCTTTTTGTTGTTGTTGTCATTCATGAAATAGCCTTACCAATTTTATCGATATTTTTAAATCACCTTTCAGTTTCACTTTTATTTATCATTTTTGTTTTCAATCTTATTGATTTCTGCTCTTATAACTTCCATTCTTCTCTTCATTTTTTTTTGTCTTTTTTTTTTTTTTTAGGGCCACAACCATGGCATATAGAGGTTCCCAGGCTAGGGGTCAAATCAGCTCTACAGTTGCCAGCCTGCACCACAACCACAACCACAGCAACACCAGATCTGAGCCTTGTCTGCAACCTACCCCACAGCTCACAGCAATGCTGGATCCTTAACCCACTTAGCTAGGCCAGGATTGAACCTCGTCCTCATGATTACTGGTTGGGTTTGTTACTGCTGAGCCACAAAAGGAATTCCCTCTTATTTTTGAGTTTATTTTGCTCTTTTGTTTCTAATATCTTAAGGCAGAAACTTAAGTTGTTTATTTAAGGCCTCCTCTCTTTTCTACTATGAGCATTTCATGCTACAGCTTTCACTTTTAGCACAAATCATGATATGTTACAATTTGACCTTTGTTATGTCCCAAATATTTTATAACATTCCTTGAAACTTCCTTTTTGACCCTTGGATTACTCAGAAGTGAATTGTGAAAAAAGTGCCATGTATTTTTTCCCCTGCTGATTTCAGTTCATTTAGATTTTCTTACATTTGTTTTGTGAAGCAGGATTTGATTTATCTCAGTGAATGTTCAGTATGTACTTGAAAATAATGTGTACTCTGTTACTGTTGGGCGGAGTGTTCTACAAATAGCAAGTAGATTTTGTTGGTTGATAGTGTTTTTCAGATCTTCTATATCCTTGCTGAATTTCTACCTACTAGTTGTATTACTGAGACAGGCATATTAAATACCTGTCATGGTTCTTCAGGCTGTACTTTATGTATTTTGAAGCTCTGTTATTAGGTGTATACACATTTAGAATTGTTATGTATTCCTTTTTTTTTTTGTTGTCTTTTTGCCTTTTTTTATGTAAAGCCGCACCCGCGGCATATGGAGGTTCCCAGGCTAGGGGTCTAACAGGAGCTGTAGCCGCCAGCCTTCGCCACAGCCACAGCAATGCGGGATTCGAGCCACGTCTACAACCTACACCACAGCTCACGGCAACGCCGGATCCTTAACCCACTGAGCAAGGCCAGGGATCAAACCTGCAACCTCATGGTTCTTAGTCGGATACATTAACCACTGAGCCATGAAGGGAACTGCAGAATTGTTATGTATTCTTAATGAATTGATTCTTCATGATTATATAATGTCACTCTTTATTCCTGATAATTTTCTTTGGTATGAAGTATACTTTGTTTTGTAATAATACAGCTACTCTGGCTTTCTTTTAATCAATTTATGTGGTATATCATTTTCCATAGTTTTTAACTTATTTATGTCATCATATATGAAGTGAATGTCTTGTGGACAGCATAACAGTTATGGCATTTAAAAAAATCCAGAGTTCCTGTTGCGGTGCAGTAGAAATGAATCCGACCAGTAACCATGAGGTCGCAGGTTCCATCCCTGGTCTCACTCAGTGGGTTACGGATCCGACACTGCTGTGTGGTGTGGGTTGAGGATGTGGCTCAGATCCTGTGTTGCTGTGGCTGTGGCATAAGCTGGCAGCTGCAGCTCTGATTTGACCCCTAGCCTGGGAACCTCCATAAGCCATGGATGTGGCCCTATAAAGCAAAAAAAAAAAAAAAAAAAAAAAAATACATTATGAAGATCTTTGTCCTTTAATTGGCATGTTTATGCCATTATATTTATTGTAATTATTTATATGTTTGGATTTAGGTATGCCATTTTACCAGCTGTTTTTTGTTTTTTCACTGTGTTTGTTCAACTTTTTGGGGGGAGGTTGTTGTTCTTGTTTCTCCCTTCCTGCCTTTTTTTTGGGTTTATTCCGTTTTAACTTATCTATTGTATTTTTATTTACTATATTTCTTTGTAATTTTTTTTAGCAATTACTCTAGGGATTATAATACAAGAATATCCTTCCAGAGCTACTTAGAATATTTTACCAAGTGGAAGGTGCAAACTTTACTCCTCACGGTGCCTTTACCCTCCTTCCTTGATGTTGTGTTTATCTTATACACACTCAGGCAGACCTAGACACACCGAATCAGATCTAGACACACGGAATCAGACAGGATTATGGCTCCCTCCCTCAAATGTCAGTCTTTCTATTACATTTAGGCAGATATTGCCTATTTCTGTTACCCTTTCTTTAGATCACATATCCCAAGTTTCCATCTGGTATCATTTCCTTTTTGTCAAAAAAAAAAAAAAAAACTTCCTTTAGCAATTCTTTCAGAACAGGTCTCGATAAGAAGCTTTCTCAGTTTTCCTTCATTGGAGAATGTCCTCATTTACCTTCATTTCTGAAGGATATTGTAATCAGATGTAGAACTCTGGGATAAAAGTTCTTTTCTTTCAACATTTAAAACATATCCTGTCACTACCAGAGGCTCTCATGGTTTCTGATGAGAAATCTAGGGCGCTATTTAAATTTGTCCGACGCGGCCAGTCTTGGACCTTGGGTGGTTGTCCCTCTCGCAGTTCAGATTTCAAAGCCTACGGTCCACGGTAAGGTCAGATCCATGTATGCTCAGCGTAGTGGTGAGCCCAGGAACTCACAACATCTTTATAAGGTCGCTTTCCTGAGCTCTTCCTTCTCTGAGCTCCCTGACAAGTATTTTCTGATCCCAAGGCTCCCTTTGTGCTCCGATGATCAGAAAACTGATTCTTTACTTATCCTTTTCTGCCTCAAACTTCGTACAGAAGCATCTTCATCTGGGGCACGTGGTAGGAAGATGGAGAGGAAGATGAAAGCAACAGGGTTGACCCCACTTGCTCAGAACTGAGCTCCTCTGCTCAGAGACAGGTCCCCTCCCTCTTTTACGTTCCTGTGGGTTCCTGTTGCCACTTGCTGCTGCTACTGCTGCTCCCACTATCAGATTGCTTCCAGGGTGCAAGAAAACAGATGAGAGAACTAAAAAGGGCAGAGTCCCCCTCTTTGTGCTCCTCGTGTGGTCCGAGAGGACTTCTGGTCCTCTCTCTGATGGCACACATGCCTGCTTCTGGATTTGGGGCTGCCTTGAGTCTAGGCTAGGGGATTCTGTAGGGAAGAAGACGGTGAGCTCCTTGCCAGGTCAGTGGTACCTCCCATTCTGGTACCCTCCATCCTGCCCCCTATTGACTTTACAGGGCCCTCAAATAGCTGATCCCTGCATTCTGCCCTGATATATGTGTGATGGATGTCCTTAGTGTGATGGAAAGGATGGAGGAGGCAGACTTTATCTTATTCCAACCCAGAATCCCCATACATCTGTTCATGCTTTTCCTAGTGAGTACATAACAGACTCACAGGAATCAAAAGGTAGGAACAGATTCTGAAAGCCTGATGGCAGGGTCTATAAATAAGGCTTTCATAGGAAAGCATATTATAGGGATGAGCCGGACAAGATTTACAACAGACTTCCTCTCTGTGTATGTGTGTGTTGTTTTTTTGTTTGTTTGGTTTGGTTTGGTTGGGCTTTTTTTTGGCCATGCTTGTGGCATGTGAAAGTTCCAGGGCCAAGAATCAAACCTGCGCCACAGCAGTGACCTGAGCTATCTCAGTGACAACACGGGATCCTTAACCCACAGAGCCACCAGGGAACTCCACAACAGACTCTCAGGAAACCTATTTCTGGGTGGTTCTTGGGGAACAAGGAAGATGACAGATAAACTGGGCAAGTCCTCCTGCCCCTGGCATGAGCGTGTCACTCTGGGGTGAGCTGACACTAAAAAGCATCAAATAGAAACCATCACTGCAAATCACCACAGGGTTCTCCTAAACCAGTAAAACCCCTCTCCCACGCTTCCCCAGCCCTGGGGGGAGATGAGGGCACCCAGGCTGACTCAGCCGGGGCAGCTGGGGTGAGGGGACAAGCGTGGGTGCCCAGGGCTCTGGAATTCCAGAGGAGGGCTGTGCTTGCAGCTCAGGACCTAAGGGAGATCCAGCGCAGCAGCCTGAGTTCCGAGAAGCTGGCCACGTTTGAGGTGTGTCAAGGGGACTCCAGGAAGGGCAGGCGAGGACCATGGTTCTGAGGCCAAGTGTCGAGGAGCAGAAATGTGCATATGTGCACATGTGTGCATAAACACACACACACACTCACACACTGCTTGGATTTCTCCAACAGATAGAACATTGAAGGCCCTTCCGCGGGTGAATTTCATGAGAGAGACGTGTATTCAGAAACCAGGCTCAGTGCCTCTTTCCCGTCCTTCTTGGTGGGGAGACGGTCGCAGCTGTGCACACCTCATGTGCAAGGATGGGCCTCACCCAGTTACTCAGCAGGCACGGCTGTGGCTGGGATGGGGACCAGGTCCTTCCAAGAACCTGCAGCACGACCAGCAAGGCAGGGGCCTGTCTCCCATCGTCCTGGGTGAGGCTTCGAGGCAGGAATGGGGAGTCTGAGCAGGTGAATGCCAACACGCACCCAAGGTCTGTGTGCTTGGCTTCTCTCTCCCTTCAAAGCACAGGACATGCGACAGTGGCGCAGGTACCCTTTTCTATCTCCCCTAAGGGGGAGAAAGTAAAGATCCCTGCATCAGAACTCCTGATCCATTCCTGAGCCAGACCAGGAATGAGGATAAAATCCGTGAAAGGAGGGAAAATGAACGATGACCGCGAGCCGGCTCTTCCTTTTAATCCACTTCACGCGCAGACCAGTCGGGCTGGCAAGGCTTGAACCCAGTCCAGCATCCAGCAAAGGGCCCACAACCCTCAGAGACATTCGTTCTAGGGTCTCTGCCTCCCCTTCAGTCCCCAGGGCCCATGTTCTGCACTGGCCTCCGCAACGGGGAAACAAGATGCTGGCTGCGTCCGGTGCGCTTGGTAAATGGAGTGAAAGCTTATCAAATCAAATGCTCCCCAACAACGCTGGGCAGTGACGGCCAGGACTGGGGACAAAGGCACCAGCGGGCTCCCCACCCTTGCTGCCAAGAGCAGCACGGACTTTGAATAATAGGTATAATGACGAGTCGGTAAGTATGCAGTTCCATGAAGACGGGCTTGTTATCGAGCATGGCAAGGAGCTAGAGGCATTTTATGAGGCATATTATGTTCGCATTACAATCACCCTTGGAGGTTGAAGAGCCGCTGGTTGCATGAGAATCGGGATAGGACAGTACAGCTCCGCCGCGGGAGCTTTCACTAGCAGACTTGACTTCTCACCCTACTTCAGCCACCTGTGCCAGGAGGGGCTGGGTGCTGCCCCCACAGGCCTTGGGGTCCTCTGATGACATAGAAAGGACATTGATATGCTCATTCTGAACCACAGAATTCAAAATTCCCTGAAACTCCCCTCATCAAAAGATGCATTCTGAAGTTCCCGTTGTGGCTCAGCTGGTTAAGAACCTGACATAGTGTCCATGAGGACGCAGGTTCTATCCCCGGCCCCACTCAGTGGGTTAAGGATCCAGTGCTGTCATGAGCTGCGATGTAGGTCGCAGATGTGGCTCGGATCTGGCATTGCTGTGGCTGTGGTGTAGGCTGGCAGCTGCAGCTCCTATTCAGCCTCTAGCCTGGGAACTTCCCTACGCCCAGGTGTGCCTGTAAAAAGCAAAAACAAGAAAATAATAAAAGATAAGTTCTAATTCCTATCCGTTTGAGAATGGCTGGTTGGCCTTAGTGACTTGCCTCTAGTGAGTAGCAGGGACCCTGCCTGACTTCCAAGACCAGGCACGAAGCGGACACACCGCTGCCCAGACGCCCCCCCCGCCCCCCGTGCTCGCCCTCAAGCCCAGCCACGTGCTGCGAGGAGGCCACACTGCCACGTGTCAGCCACAGTCCCAGCTGAGCGTCAAGGTCCACTGCCAGCCTGCGGGTGACCTGCCAGCCCTTAGAGGGCTCTGGCCATCATCCCTGAGCCGCTCCAGCTGAGACCGTGAGCAACAGGGACAAGGCTTCCCCGCCAGGACCCACCCACCCTGAAGACCCACCAGCAAAATAAATGCCTTCGCTTCAATCCCGCACATTCTGGAGTAGTACATTACACAGCAGCCGACATCCAGAAGGGTTAAAGCCCGAAATAAGGGCTCGCTGAGCCCCACCTTCCTTCCAAGCGGGGGTTCTGGCCGTTCTTAACTGGGCCAACTGGTTCCACATTACAGGACGGGACAGGGATTGGTAAGGGTGCAGATGAGCCCTCCCACATCGGAGTACAAGAAACTGAGCAGAACAAGCCTGTCTGCGAAGGTTATCTGGGTCAGACCCTAGACTTCCTTTGTAGCCTCCACAAAAGTCTTTCCTTTTGGACGTGACCTTGGCGTGTAGAAGTTCCTGGGCCAGGGACTGAAGTAGAGCCATGGTAGTGACCCAAGCTGCTGCAGTGACAATGCCAGATCCTTAATCCGCTGCGCTCCAACAGAACTCCCCACAACAATCTTTTGTCACCCCTGAAGCAGAGGGGGTGACTGCAGAAGGAACTCAAATGTCACGTATGGGCTCACCGTCCACGTCCAGACAGGTGACTGTGACCTGCGTTCACACTTAACATCAATTTTCAGTATCCCCGACATTAAGACCAACCTGTCCATGAAAGCGAACTTCAGTGGAGAATAAATTAGTCACTGTGTAAAGTAGATAACCTACAAGGACCCAGTATAGAGCACAGGGAACTATATCCAGTATCTTTTAATAACCTGTAATAGAAAATGTGTGTGTGTGTGTGTGTGTATTATACACACATATGTGTATGTATACACACACACACATAACTGAATCACTTTGCTGTATACCTGAAATGAACATTATAAAACAATTATACTTCACTTTAAAAAATTTTAGAAAAGAAAAGTTACAGTCTGATCAGCCACATTAACAAAGAGCTTATCAGAGTGTTCCCATTAAAATTTGACAGCAATGTAGAAAAACTGATAGGAGATATGTCAAAATGTGAAGTGTCTGCCTCTAGGTGGTATGATGATAAATCATTTTCACTTACTTCGTTCAACATCTCAGTATTTTTTGAATGTCATTTTGGTATTTTTTTTTCTTCCCTCAGAAAACGTACCATATATAATGGGAATAAAGCTGACATACCTACTGCCTAAGACAGCACTGGGCTAAGGGTCTCCCACGGTAAATCAGGAAGGATTATTTCGAAAAAGGGAAGGACTGTAGCCAGAGAAAGTTGTTAGGTTGTCACTATTTTTTTTTCCCTGCAGATATATTTTTTTAAATACAGGATGACAGAAAATGAGACATTTTGTCTGCATATGTGCTAATTGCAGCCATAGCCCCTTGAGTGTGCTAAGAAGTCCTAAGACATACCAAAAGGGAGAAACAGTAAACAGCACGGCTCACCCATGCTCTGGGAGGCACTTCCTGGGACTCTGGCATAAAGCAAGGTCCACTCAAGTTCAGTGCAGTAACCTCCTGTGTCCAGGCCTGGGTCACCCCTCCTCATTTCCGTCTCCCAGCAGTGTCCCCGTGCACCCAGGCAGTGGGGTCTGGGGCCACCACCGAGCTCAGGAGCCTTTGGCAACTCGATGCAGAAAACGTTGAGCCTTCAATGGGAAGCTGGCCTAATTCCCTAGTGACTCTTACTTAACGGTTATGGGGGGGGTGGCGGGGACAGTCGGGGGGCAGGATTTCACAGGAGCACAATCCTTAAGAATGTGTCACTGACATTCCAAAGGAAGACATTTTTCTGAAGAAAGCCTGTCTTTCCAAGATGGCGGACTCCTGAGCCTCCTTCTTCAAGTTAAAATTTGTTGGAAGGATTGAAAGGGATTTTAGGAAGTTGCGCTTGGCCACAGATGCCCCCGAGAGAGGTTCTGGGTCTCCCTGAGCTGAGACATTCCCAAGTTTCAGCTCGGCGTGCCAGGACCGCTTTTCTGTTTCTGACAAGCCTTCCTGGCCAACCAAGGGCCCCCACTAGTGGGAAAGCCAAGGGACCCCACTAGGGGGAAAGCCAAGGGACCCCTCTAGGGGGAAAGCCAAGGGACCCAAACAGAGGGAGGGGGTTTCCGTCCCGGTGACCGGGCCGCCGCAGGGAGAATCAGCTTTCCGCCTGCAGGTACAGGCCACGCTCCCCTTTGTTCCGAACGCAGAGTCGCTCATCTGGAAACTACAGGGTAACAGGAAGGAATCGCGCGTCCTGACACTGCTACGTTCTCGAAACGCCTGCCGCCGCTTTCATCACCCAACAAAACAGAAAGGAAGCTGCAAAATGACTTGACTCCCATGTCTTCCCCGGGTTGGGGCTTACGAGGACGTACCTGACACCCAGTAAGGAGCCTATGAAGGAAAAGCACAGCCAAATTAGCGCGCCAGACTGGCTTTGTTTGAGAGAAACTCCTTTTGTCTCCCCAGCTGGTAACATCAGGACACACTGTCCGGGGTGAGAGTTTCCCCTCTGCCGCCACCGCGCCCGCACTCAGGCACCAGCGGGGCGCGAGCAGAGGCCCTCCAGACCCGCTACGGCCCTCACGGCGCAGGCCGGCCTTTCCTGTCAGACCGACAGGGTTACATGCGGAGAAATGAAACCGCGCGGCCAGGCTCTCGTCCTAACCTCACCGCTCTCCATGAAGAGGGCCCTTGGCTGAGAGCAGAGTTCACAAATTCTGGGTTTTTTTTCTTTTTTTTTTGCTTTTAAGGCCGCACCCCCAGCATATGGAGGTTCCCAGGCTAGGGGTTGAACCGGAGCTGCAGCCACGGGTCTACACCACAGTCACAGCAACTTGGGATCCGAGATGTGTCTGCAACCTATACCACAGCTCACCACAGCTCACAGCAACGCCGGATCCTTAACTCACTGAGCCAGGCCAGAGATCGAACCCGCGTCCTCATGGAGGACTAGTTGGGTTTGTTAACCATTGAGCCACAACTGGAAGAGTTCACAAATTCTGATCAGCATCCTTGTTCTGCCCAACACAGACCCTGCAGGTGTGTTTTTCTCCTTCACGCTTTTTTTTTCTTCACGCTTTTTTTTTTGGTCTTTTTGCCTTGTCTAGGGCCACACCCGCGGCATATGGAGGTTCCCAGGCTAGGGGTCCAATCAGAGCTGTAGCCGCTGGCCTACGCTACAGCTCACGGCAATGCCGGATCTTATAACCCATGAGCAAGGCCAGGGATCGAACCTGCAACCTCATGGTTCCTAGTCGGATTCGTTAACCACTGAGCCACGACAGGAACTCCCACGCTTCTTTCTGAGAAGGCCCCCAACCTGCCTAAAAGCTCTCAGAGGGCAAGGTGATGCTACGTACCCTCTTCATATCTTCCACTTTCTCACATACTCAGCTAAGCAATCCAGACGGGAGGCTGACAGAACGGCCGCTACCAATGGCCTCTCCGTAAACACCCCCAGGGGGGACCCGAAGAAATAAACAGCCCCCATGCAGAAGCTTTTCCTTCTGCAATGCCTGCTTCTGCCAAACCGTATGGATAAGGCTTCTTTCTGGTCCTCCCTCGGCCATTTCCTTGGTGTTGAGACTCAGGATTAGGGGCAAAGAATAAGAAAACTGTTCAGCTGATGTTTCAGAACCAGCTCTCATTCTGTCCAGAACCCTAAGAACCAGCTACTCTTATGTGACGCTCTTGATCCTTATGAACAGAAGGTCACAAAAAAGAATGAAACAGTGCTGTCTATAGCAACATGGATGGACCTAGGGATTATCATACTAATTGAAATCAGCCAGAAAGACAAGTACATGTGATAACACTTTATAAGTGGAATCTCATAAAGGATACAAATGAACTTATTTACAGAACAGAAATAGATCCACAAAGAAAGAAAATAAAAGTATCGTTACCAAAGGGGAAAGGTGGGGGAAGAGAAATTCGGAGTTTGGGATTCACAGATACACACCGCTCTATATAAAGCGTAAACAAAAAGGATCTACTGCATAGCACAGGGAACTATATTCAGTGTCTTATAATAACTTATAATGGAAAATAATCTAAAAAGAATGTGCATGTATATGTGTGTGTGTATCAAACACTTCTGTACACTTGAAACTAACAAATATTGTAAAACAATTATTCTTCAATAAAAAAAAAAGGCAACACGTTAGCAGACTTGCGGCCCTCTCCAAAACATCCACGAGATATTTAGTCCATTAGATGTTTGGTCCATGCCAGAAGGTCCTTGACACTTCGGTCCTGTCTAAGACCACACCATTTGGCATTAACCAAATGTGTTCACGGATGTTTTGAATAGGACCAAGTTCTCGAGGACCTTTGGCGTGGACCAAATGTGTTATGGACGTTTGGGACAGGACCAAATGTCCCGCAAAGGGGAGCACAGTTCTAAACTCGCCACCCACCCTCCTGCCCTCAGAGAAAACGCATGGGGTTGTGGAAATGGACCCTCACTGCTGATGCGATGTCATGTGATTTTAATTATTGCCCAGGAACCGACCGTGTAACATTGGGTTAAAGGAAGAGGCTCACAGGAAAGAGTTCCCTCTGGGTGTTCTGTTCTATCAAGAAATGGAGTCCACTGTATCTCACAATACTGCCAAGCTACAGAAACTTGCTTTCTCGGAAAGTGACGATTCCTACCAGCACTTTCTGCTTCTCTCCCTTGGCTAAGTGGGTGAATCAAAAGGAGCAGCTTCTGTTTACTAATTGTCATGGGGAGTTGCGAGGATGCAGGCTTTAGAGACGGATGCCCGACTGACAGTGAATCCTGGCTCCCACCCCACCAACCCCTACCCCCCTCCCCGCCTGTGTGATCCCTCAGTCTCAGGTTCCTCCACAGTAAAATGGGGCTAAAAAATAACCTATGTCAGGGCGGGGGCTGGGGGGCTGGGGGGTGGCGTTGTAAGGATCAGAGTTAATGCACATAAGATGCGGCAAGCACACAGCTGGTGCCCTGAAGGGTCAGCTTTTCTTACTGACCCTGTGCCGGGGGCTTCCACTGGGCTCCATTCAGTTCCTGCAATAACCCTGGGAAGCGGGTGCTACTGTGAACATCCCCATTTTACAGAAGAGGAAACTGAGGCTGAGAGGTTTAGTAGCTCCTCTGAGGACAGAAAGTCAAAGTGGCAGGATCACAGCCACAGCTGTCTGATGCTACGCCTGTGCACGTCCTATACCCACACTATTCCACTTCCCGATGAAACACACACACACACGCAAAACTGTGTCACATCAGAATTAGAAAGACGTGCTTATGACTGGAACACAAAATAGTAAACGGGGTTTTATTGTTTAGGGATCCAAATGCCTCTCAATCAAATTGTTTCTTTTTCGAGTACAAGGACCATGGTTTTTACATCTCCCCTAAAGAAAACAGCACAAAATTCGGTCCGCACAATAGGCACTCAATTAACACTCACTGGGTTACATGGAAATTCACAGAGGAAAGTGGATCCGTGTCCTGGTTTAGAATACTTGATCAAACAAGCCAAATAAACCACGAATTCCCTGAGGTTTTGAAAACCTTGCCAAATATAGCTCGTATTTTCTGGAGACAATGAGCTTTCCGATGGGAAGCTAAACATTTCTAATCTCCTCAAAAACACCCTGAGTGCAAAGGACTCAGAGCCCACCTCCAGCTGGGACCGGGGGCGAGGCCTCCCGCGGCTGCTCTAAAACCTGCACAACTAGAGGCTTTGGAAGTGAAACCGTTTTAGGGGTGAGTTTGTTTTGTCCTTGTTTTTTCACCCCAAGTGTTAGGAAGAATACTGCCTTAGTGCTGCTGTTCTGGGCCTGAGCTCTGGGTGTTCCCAAACATTCTAAAACCCGTTCCCCCACCTGGCACGAGAAGGGAAGGAAGGCCAGCAGCCTCACTGCCCCGCCTCTGTCTGTGTTTCTAAATAGTCTATCTGGGGGTGCAGTTGTCCTTGGCTCAAAGCAAATGGGGAGGGGAATAAACGGAAAGGAACTGCATACAACTGGATTTCTTTCTCTTCTTCTTTTTAGTGTTTTAGGGCCACACCCGCGGCATATGGAGGTTCCCAGGCTAGGGGTCAAATCAGAGCTGCAGCTGCCGGCCACAGTCAGAGCAATGCTGGATCTGAGCCGCATCGGAGACCTATGCTGAAGCTTGTGGCAACCCCGGATCCTTAACACACTGAGCGAGGCCAAGGATCGAATCCCCATCTTCACAGATGCTATGTCAGGTTCTTAACCCACTGAGCCACAATGGAAACTCCAACAACCGGATTTATTTCTAAGAAGTTTTAGCAAAGATGATGTGGGGATTCCTGCATCAGATGATCTCTGAGTAGGAGAGAGCTTAAATAGTCATTCACCTCTCTTTGATTTTGAGAGAAGCCACGCAGTAGAGACAGGGCTGAGTCTCGGGGTGGGGGCATTAAAGATGATGATGGTAAGAGCCAGACTCCTGCAGACCCCAAAGTCACATCAGGACGCAACTCTCAGTCTAGGTCTGCTGGTGAGACTGGGTTAGTTCTCGTGTGACAAGAAGCGTGTGTGGTCTGGGGAGTGAGAATACAGTCTGATGTTTAGGATGTTTGTATTTAACTTCCACGTCTGCACGGATCAGTGCTTATGACGTGTGACAAGTGACTCAACCTTGTTGAGCCTTCATTTCCTTATCTGTTAAATGGGAAGAATGGTGATACACACCTCAAAGGAATGTGGAGGAGATGATATGAGAGAATGTATAGAAAAGTCTACGGGACTTCAAGGCTTCTCCAAGGAAATAAAACTCAAAAAGCCTCCAACCGAGAAAAGAATTGCCAGACCCTTATCAGCCCAACCTGTCTCACTGCAACCGCTACGAAGTTCCTAAGGACCTCCCCAGCCCAGCAACTTGGCCCACTCCTTCCTGCCCCTACTAGGAAAGGTATGTGGCCCACTCCTTATCCTGCCCCTATAAAGGCAACGTATGCCCCAACCAACCAGCACTGTGTATCAGAAGACCCCATCCTTCCCCAACCAATCAGCAGGTATGTCAGAAGACCCCCATCCTTCCCCAACCAATCAGCAGGTGTGTCAGAAGACCCCATCCTTCCCCAACCAATCAGCAGGTCAACTGGTGTACAGCAAGACCACTCCTGGCAGTCCTTTGTTTTTGGGCTATAAAAGCAGACACAACCAAGCGCCCTGAGTCAGCTCTCCCTGGCTATCAGGAAGCTGCCTCAATAAACTTATCTTTTCTACACCTTGGTTTAAACACGAAAAGTTCTTTTTGCACCTGTGTGCAGAGACCACAACAAAGCCCTTCTCCTGGTACTGTGCACCCTGGAGTTAACAGGGCACACGGACCCGCTCGGACCCACTCGGTGAATACACTGCTGCCCTCTCATTGTTGTTAATGTAACCGAGCTACGGTCCTGTGGGCCTCCTGGCACAGAAGCCTTCTTTGTCCTCCATTTCTTGTTTTTAGGGAATAAGCCTCAGCCTCCAGGACCTTCCCTGAGTTCCAAAGGGCAGTCGCTAATCAGGGAAGGCAGGGGATGCAGGGACCAGGGAGGAGCAGTCAAGAGACAATAGTGCAGCCCTGGGACAGGGTTCTGGTTCCTCCTCAAGGAATAAACATAATAGCTTTGAGCCTTTCTGCAGAACTAAAACCCCCAACAAATAGAAGAAGTACTTGAAGCATAATTCATTCTGGGAAGAAAGAGGACCAGAACCGGTCCTGGGACCACTAAACACTAGCTTTGAAAGACCACGCAAACTTGCCTCTACCCAGATCCTTACCTATGGCCCTATTGTTCCACTTCCCGAACTATAAATCCACCTCCTAACCCCTCCCAAAGAGGGCACCGTCTTTAAGGCGTTAGCCTGCTGTGGCCCCCTTTGCCTGGCAAAGGAATAGAGCTATCTTTTTCTCCTCCACCAAAAACTCTGTCTCTGCGTTTCTGTTTGGCAACGGCGGACAGAGGCTGCGTTTCGGCAACATGAACAGGAATAGCTCGTAAGTTTGTTATTAGGAAGTGTCCTGCATCTTCACAAATGTGTAGCAATTAGTACTCTTAAAAAAAAAAATAAAATGGAGCTTCTTGCTGTATTTTGTAGCTGATTTCCAAAATAACCCAAGAGGAAGGCAAGGCAGAACTGATGACTCTCACGTTGCAGCTGAGAAAGTGGAGGATCAGAGAGGTGAAGGGGCTGTTGGACTTCATCAGGCAGGATGGGGCCGGCAGGAATGCCGCTCGGGTCTCTGCCTCCAGCCCGCTCTCCAAGGAGACCTGAGAGGCAACCAAGAGGCAGTACATCCCAGAGCAAAGACCCAGAAGCTGGTCCTTGACGGAGGGAGCAGGACTCAATTCCAGTCTGGTCTGGCCTATTCATTTACATGTTGCTTGGGACCCACCCAACAACGGAACAACGGAAGGCGGCCTAAGGGAGCCATGGCCCCTGGTCCAGAATAACCTGAGGAATTCTTTGTATGCAGAAGAACACAATGCACGCAAACCTTTGTTTACATTTGTATTACAGAACATCTGCAAATCTACGAAAGAGATTTAGAGTATAATGAACCCCCCAGTGTTGATCCACCAGCTCCAACAATCCTCATTCTACACCAACCCATTCCCTTGGCTATGTCTACACCTCTGGCCATTTTTCTGCCTTTTTTTTTTTTTTTAAGGAAATACTTTGGAAATTAACAACCAATACGAACTCCCTCAAGTGCTCTGCAGATTCAGGTCCAGGAGGACTGGAGTGGCTGCCCCCCCTCCCCACCAGGTGACGGGGAAAGACAGCCACCCCAGGGGCTGCTGAGCTGGGCGACCCCTGAGGACTCTGCCACTTGACGTGGAGGAATCTGTAAGTGACCACCAGGGAGCTCTGTGGAGGGATGTGTGCAAACCCTTCAGCTCAGCAGGCATGCAAGAGGCTTCAGAGGGCCAAGGGCCCGCCACACACAGGCAGGCGCAGGTGCAGAGAGGAGAGAGCCTGGGGGAGTCGATCTAGTCCTGCCGGCCTGAGGGAAGGCTTTCCTGGGGGAGGAGGCTCCATGTGGCCACAGGACCTCATTGCTGGGCCTGTCACCAGGCAGCCTAATGATCTGTGGTTACCTCGCAGTCTCCCCCATTCACCTGGGCCCTCCTCATGGACAGAAAGCCTCTTATTCATGTTTATTTCCCCAGAGCCTAGCACGGTCCCTGCCAACGCAGACTGATCCTGCAAAACTGATCATATCCAACTGGTCTTTAACTTCAAAATATCCACCTTAAATGAAATCATGCCCTTTGCAGCAACATGGACTGACCTAGAGATTATCAGATGAAGTGAGGTCAGAAAGAGAAAGACAAATACCATATGATATCACTTATACAGGTGGAATCTAAACCATGGCCCAAATGAGCTTATCTATGAAACAGAAACAGACTCACAGACACAGAGAACAGGGCTGTGGTCACGAAGGGGGAGGGGGAGGGGTGGACGGGAGCCTGGGATCAGCGGATACAAAGCCAGCATATACACACTGGATCTACCCTATGGCACAGGGAACTATTTCTCAATATCCTGTGATCAACCACAACGGAAAGGATTACAAAAAAGAATGTATATATGTGTAACTGAATCACTTTGCTGCGCGACAGAAATTATCACAACATTATAGATCAGCTACATACTCCCATGACGAAAATCCACTCTGTGACTCCACCTCGTATACAGTTCATAGTCTCGAAGGTCCAGTGAAGGAATAAGAACAGACAAGGTTATAACGGCTGACATGCCAGAGCTAGTCAGTCTGTCTTTCTTTCTTTTCTTCTCTTTCTTTCTCTCTTCCTTTCTTTCCCCTCTCTCTCTCTTCCTTCCTCTCTCTCTGTTTCTTCCCTTTTTTTTTCTTTTTAGGGCTGCACCTGCAGCATACGGAAGTTCCCAGACGAGGGGTCGAATCGGAGCCTTCGCTACCAGCCCACGCCACAGCCACAGCCACGCGGGATCTGAGCCACGTCTGCAACCTACACCACAGCTCACGGCAATGCCGGATCCTTAACCCACTGAGTGAGGCCAGGGATCGAACCCGCATCCTCACGGATCCCAGTCGGGTTCATTTCTGCGGCGCCGAGACAACAACTCCCAGAGCTGGTATTGCTGACCAAGCTAGGACTTCTGGTCAACTGGACAACAGCGCACAGCGGCTGTGAGACCTGCATCTCCCGCCGAGGAGGCTGAGGTGATGTATATGGAAGTGCTTAGCTGACGAAGATGGTCATTACACGCTCAGTGAGTGCTAATGATTATTCCAATTATTGTCCAGAGCCAGACAGCTCCCCAGAGGGAGAGCCAGGTTGGAACCCAGGGTGGCCTGGCTCCAGTCAGGCTGCCTTGCCAAGCAGTGTCTGTCCTGGAAATGCAGCAACCAGAGGCCTCTGAAAGGAGACGTGGGTCATCAGGTTGAGCGCATGGACATGGGAAAAATAGAAACCACTTGGCAAGTCCCAGACAATGAGTTATTCCAGGGTAAGGAACGAAACCGAGGCTGCTGGTCTGAGCGGGTTTAGCAGAACTCTGCAGCATCTCAGCAAGGGCCGGGCCCCCGCTGCCTGGCTCGCCGGGCTCTCACCTGCACAGCGAGAACAAGCCAGGCTCAGACCACACGCCACCACAGAGGGGGAGGGCACGTCCCTTACCTCTTTGCTCTGTCTTTCTCATCCTCATCCATGAGATTTTCTCTGCAGTTTTTCCTGCAAAAAAAGAACATTTGATTACCATCTGATTCTTCACCTTTCTTTTCTTTCTTTCTTTCTTTTTTTTTTGTCTTTTTGCCTTTTCTAGGGCCGCATCCACAGCACATGGAGGTTCCCAGGCTAGGGGTCTAACAGGAGCTGTAGCTGCTGGCCTACACCACAGCCACAGCCACGCCAGATCCGAGCCCCGTCTGCAACCTACACCACAGCTCACGGCAACGCCGGATCCTTAACCCACTGAGCAAGGCCAGGGATTGAACCCGCAACCTCATGGTTCCTAGTCAGATTTGTTAACCACTGAGCCACGACAGGAACTCCTGATTCTTGACCTTTCTTACAGGTCTTCCTGGCTGTCCTCATTTTAGTCTGATCTAAACCACATGACTGAATCCACAGTCCTCAAACCTCCTGGTTCCAGCAACTCTTCGCACCCTCAAAAAGTACTGACAATGCTGAAGAGTTCTTCCGCAGGTGGGTAAAAACGGGAAGCTCTTAAATACACAGTACTCCACTAGGCATCGGAGAGATGCAGCTGACAGATCTCAAAGAGCTTCTGGAAAAGTCCACTGTACACTCATGGGAGTAAATAGGCCCAAGACGTGTTAACATTCGGAAAACACTTTTGACCTCGCGGACCCCCCGGGGGGTCCCTTGGTCGCACTTTGAAAAGGACTTTCCAGACCCCACTCAACGAAGCATCTGTTTGTTTCAAATCTTGAACCTGCCGGCTGCCCAGGACATTCTAGAAGAGGGGATGTGTTTGTATGACTGCTTATTCAAATGCACAAACTCCTCTACTCAGTCTAGAGGGATGGGAGCCCCAGAGAAATATAATGGCCGTGTTTCCTTTAAGGCACGTGCACCCCGGACAATCATGACACACAGATTTGAACAACTGAATAACAACCAGATGTCCTTGCAGCCCCAGCTCGTGAGAGAACTACCTCGCTGCCTGGCCTCTACCGTCCCGGGACCCTGGCTCGAAGCTTCTTCTCAAGTCCCCTGACCCGGTGTCCTCTAGCACCCACAGGCTTGCGGGGGTCCCTCCCCCCTCAGAGCCACATCCCTGACTCCTTTTTCTTCATGCATCTGCCACCTGTCTGGGGGCTCCTCCCCCGCCCACCCCGAGCCCTCCACGCGGAAGGACTTTCAGGGTGTCCTGGGGCCCCGAGGTGGGGAACCAGAGGCACAACAGTGTGACAGAGATAAGCTTGGGGACTCTGGAGAAACTGAATCGCCAGGGCCCACACACTTCTGTTCCCAAACCGGAGGAGCCTGACTTCAGAGCCCCAAAATCACCCAGCGCGCTGATGTTTACTCTCAAAAGTCCGCATTCCGGGTAACCGTTTTTCACAGGTAATCTCTTCTCCGAGATAACTCAGTTTGGTGATTTTGGTCCGACGTGAGCCCGGACCTGAGTCTGAGCCAGAGAGGAGGAGGAATTTTGCAGCCATGGCCCCTGTTTATGTTCAAGCCCCGCTCGTTAAATAGCAGGCATAGCTGAGTGAGGGTTTTGCAAGAGTCACCACATAGCAGTCCAGGCTTGGGTCCTAATTAAAACGGGGTTAGTACATCTGCAGACAGGCATCTGCTTAATGTTTTCCAGACGGAATCTGGTCAAAGCTCGAAGATGTGAACAATGGGGTGCATGCGTGGAAAGATGGGCCGCCCCAGGTCTGTGCTCCAAGCAAAGGGGCAAAGTGGTGGCTGCCCGTGGGCCGCGGGCACGAGCCAGGATCCAGCCACAGAGAAGGGGGAAAGCCAGACCTGTTGCCAGGCGCCCCTGGCGCAGCGCTTTTACGGGAGGATCTGGGACCCCGTCAGGATGCCTGGGGCTGCTGCGTCACACCCCAAACAGCTACAGGTGATTAATAGCTATTCCTTATCAACAGCCTCATTTCTGATTTCTCTCTCTCTGTCCTTAAACCCGTCCTGAATCCTTGAAGCCCTGATGGTCCACACCCACATTCTCTTCTCCTTCATCCCAGCCGTGTCCTGTCACTTGACCCCAGGCTAAGACACTCTGCTCCACGGCACCTCGGGGAAGAAAAGGCCTCGCCCTGGAAGCTCTGTACCCACGTCCTTAGCTACTGTTCATCACACTTGTTGTCATCTCCCAGGTCTGTCTCAGGTTTATTTTTTTAATTTAAAAAAATGTGAAGAAGTTCCTTGGATCCTTTTTTTCAGATTCCACAAATAAGTGATAGCATTTGATGTTGGTGTCTCATTGTCTGACTTCACTTAGCATGATAATTTCTAGGTCCATCCATGTTGCTGCAAATGTCGTTATTTCTTCCCTTTTAATGGCTGAGTAATATTCCATTGTGTGTCTGTACCACATCTTTTTTTTTTTGTCTTTTTGCCTTTATGTAGAGCTGCACCTGTGGCATATGGAGGTTCCCAGGCTAGGGGTCTAACAGCAGCTGTAGCTGCCGGCCTTCACCACAGCCACAGCAACGCGGGATCCAAGCCATGTCTGCAACCTACACCACAGCTCACGGCAACGCCGGATCCTTAACCCACTGGGCAAGGCCAGGGATCGAACCCGCAACCTCATGGTGTACCACATCTTCTTGATCCACTCCTCTGTCGATGGGCATTTAGGTTGTTTCCATGATTTGGCTATTGTATAGAGGGCTGCAATGCACACTGGACTATATGTATCTTTTCGAACCATGGTTTTCTTTGGATAGGTGCCCAGGAGTGGGATTGCTGGATCAAAGGGTAAGAACTTCTTTGCAGAACAGATACTGACTCACAGGCTTTGAAAAACTTATGGTTTCCAAATGAGACAGGTTGGGGGGTGGGGGAATACACTGAGGGTTTAGGATGGAAATGCTATAAAATTTGGTTGTGATGATTGTTGTACACCTATAATTGTTGTACACCTAAAAAATGTGGTGAAGTACACCAAAGGTAAAATTTACCACTGTTAAGTCTAGAGTCCAGTGGCGCTGAATACATTCATATTACTGTGCAATCCCCACTCCCACCCATCTCCAGAATTCTTTGTATCTTTTTTTTTTTTTTGTCTTTTTGCCTTTTCTAGGGCCGCACTCGCGGCATATGGAGGTTCCCAGGCTAGGGTTTGAATCAGAGCTACAGCCACCGGCCTACACCACAGCCACAGCAACGCAGGATCCGAGCCTACACCACAGCTCACAGCAATGCCGGATCCTTAACCCACTGAGTGGTGCCAGGGGTCGAACCTGCAACCTCATAGTTCCTAGTCATGTTCGTTAACCACTGAGCCACGATGGGAACTCCCAGAATTCTTTGTATCTTGCAAGACCGAAGCTCTGTACTCATTAAACACCGACTCCCCATATTTCCCCCTCCCCCAGTCCCTGACAAGCACCCTTCTACTTTCTGTCTCTAGATTCTGACAACTCTAGAGCCTCAATCATCCAGGATCTATCCTTTAGTAATGGGCTTACTGCACTTAGCGTAACGTCCTCCAGGTTCATCATGGCTTAGCCTGTATCCCAACTCCCTCCCTTTGTAAGGCTGAGTCACGTGCCACGGTACCTACAGACCATCTTTTGTACATCCATCATCCATCCACAGACACTGGCTTGCCTTCCCTGTTCGACTACTGTGAGGGGTGCTGCTGTGAGCACGGGGGTACCTCCTTCCTCGTGTCTTTGAGTCACTTCAGGATGTGGAGGGGCTGGAAGGGGCCCAAGGCACACAAGGAAGAAGAAAAAGGGGAGGAAAAGCAGTCCTGGGAGGTCAGCTAGAGGAACAGAAGAGCAGTTTAAGGGGTGACAGCTACCTGTCTGAACTGTGTAGAGGGTTTCCAGTTAAAAAGGATTTTGAGCAGCAGCTTTGTTTATGACCACAGAGAGCCAGGGAAGGGAAAGCGAGCAGAAGTGAAGGCAGGGGGCATTCCGTTCGGAGCTGAGAAAGTGACTGTTGATGTGCTGAACCTCCCAGGCGAACAGAGGAGGAAAAAACTGGAACCTTTACTCCAGATTAGCTGTACGAGGCAGGGGGGCGGCGCAGGTACCGGGCTTATCAGCCAGGGTCCCAACAGGAAACGGGACTTGACGGCAAGGGGGCCGTGTGTGCAAAGGAGCAGGTAGAGGTGGGGAAACCAAGAGAGGTGGCGCAGGTACGTAGGGCTGGTGTCTGCTAACAGCGCTAGGGGTCAAGGGACAAGAAGGAAAAGGACCTGGGAGGAGTGTGTCATATGGGGGAGGTGGCCTCTGGTGGAGGGACGCAGCCAGCCTGCGGAAATCTTATAAGGAGGGAACTGAGGAAATAAACACCTCTGTCACGGATCCCCCCGCTCTGTCCCCTTACACCACCGAGAAGACGGAGGGGTGACCTACTTGTGTTATCAACCGGGGAGCTTCCAGGACAGAGAGAAGGGCAAAGGGGTCCAGGGAGGGTACCTAGCATGGCCAGTGCATTTCCTCTCTTAGGGACTCTTTCTTGGCTTTTTCTGGAACACCAACTATTTGGAGTCTTTTTATGCCTTGTCACATCACCCCAAATGTCTAGTAGAGTCATTTGCATCTCATAACTAAATACTCAAGAAACAGTCACCAGTGATAATGATGAGAGGCTGAGGAAAAGAGAGCCTGGAACTATTGGAGCAACACCGTCAATGATGACAGATCATAACCCATAGAGTCAACGAGTTATGAGTCCACCCTGGGCCAAATAAATAATGAAATGAATAAGTACATGGAAGAGGGGTCTGACAGGAGAAGAATTTTAATTAACAAACGTAGACAGAATAAGGGAACTCAAAGATCACGGTGAGTATACCCTAACTGGTGATACCCCAGTTGTTGGCAAGACCCACTGATGGCTGCTGAAATTAAGGGGCAAACGTTTGAGGAGAGTCAGGTTATTTGCATAGTTCAAAATATCTCCCTCAAGATAGTTATTAATTACAAAGGAAAAAGAGTAACTTTGTAAGTGGAGAAGGTTGGCAGACATCACCTTCACCTAGGGTTCAAACTAACATCACCCAGGATAAGTCATATCCCAGCGTTCTGGTGGAAATAAGCACTCACAGTCTTGGGGGTATACACCTAGGAGTGTCTCTCCTGGATCATGGAACAGCCATAGGTTTACTCTAACGGGAACCACCCAGCTCTTTCCCAAAGTGACTACACAATTTTCTATCAGCCCCAGCAGCACACGAGAGTTCCAGGGGCTCCACATTCTCACCCGATACTTGGTATGTTGTCTTCTTAGTCATTCTTGTGGATGTGTTGTGAGGTCTCATTAGGATTTGGCTTTGCATTTCCCTGATAGCTAATGATGGTGAGCATCTTTTCATGGACTTATCAGCCACCTAGACAGCCTCTTCTTCTTCTTCTTTTCTTCCTCTTCTTCTTCTTCTTCTTCCTCTTCTTCTTCCTCTTCTTCTTCCTCTTCTTCTTCCTCTTCTTCTTCCTCTTCTTCTTCCTCTTCTTCTTCCTCTTCTTCTTCCTCTTCTTCTTCCTCTTCTTCCTCCTCTTCTTCCTCCTCTTCTTCCTCCTCTTCTTCCTCCTCTTCTTCCTCTTCTTCTTCTTCTTCTTTTGGTCTCTTTAGGGTCACATCACAGCATATGGAAGTTTCCAGGCTAAGGGTCGAATTGGAGCTGCAGCTGCAGGCCTACACCACAGCCAGAGCAACATGGGATCCGAGCTGTGTCTGCGACCTACACCACAGATCATGGCAATGCCAGATCCTTAACTCACTGATCAAGGTCAGGAATCGAACCTGCATCCTCATGGATACTAGTTGGGTTTGTTACTGCTGACACAATGGGAACTCCAAGACAGCTTCTTTTTTTAGGTATCTATTCAAGTGTTTTGCCTACCAGTCCTTTTCTTCTTCTTTTTTTTAAATGGGGCTGTTTGTCTTCATCACACTGACCTGCAGAAGTTTCTCTCTTCCAGATATAAGTACTTTGTCAGATATATTTACTAGAAACATTTTCTCCCAGCCTCTGCCTGTTTTTTTTTTTTTCACTTTCTTGAAGGCATCTTTTAATAAACGGTTTGTAATTTTGATATACTTTTTACTTCATGACTAGTGACATTTTGTGTCCTAAGAAGTCTGTGCCCGCCTCGGTGCTGTGAAGAATTATCCTATGTTTTCTTGGTGAAGCTTTATCACTTTAGCTTTCACATTTAGATGTACACTCCAACCCAAATTAAATTTTACGTGTAGTGTAAGACAGTGATCAAGGATCATCTTTTTTTTCTCCCATTTGTATCCTGAGTTGCTCCAGAATCACTTTCTGAAAAGACGTTTCTTTTCCAATTGAATTGCACCGGCACTTGCTCAGATATCGCGTGTGATCCCATATGTGCATGCATCTATAGAATCTCTGTTCAGATCCACTTATCGACAGGGTGTCCTTAAAGTTCAAATACATAGGACAAACTTGTTTCAAAATAAACTTTACATTTTAGAACAATTTTAGATCCAGAGAACATGGGAAGACAGTGTTGAGTGTTCCCACACACCCTGTGCCTGGTTTCTCTTACTGTAAATACCTTATGCTAGCATGGTGCGTTTGTCACAATTAATGAACTGATCCTGAGACGTTATTATTAAGTAAAGCCCACCCTTCATTTACATTTTCTTCGTTTTTACCTGATGTTCTGTCCCTGGATCAGGGAACAGGGAGTGTTCTGTGGGCTGGGGTCGGGTCTGGCGCTTTAGGGGGTCACGAGAAGTCTCTCGGATAAGGTGACCTCGTTCGGTCCCAGGATCCCATCCAGGACACCATATTGCATTTAGTCATGTCTCCTGAGGCTCCTCTTAGTGTGACAGTTTCACTGCCTTTTTTTTTTGGTGACCTTGGCAACTCTGAGGAGTAACTGTAGAATATTCTCAATTTGGGTTTGATGTATTTCTGCGACTGGGCAGATGGGTTTTTAGGAGAAAGCCCAGAGACATAAAGTGCCATTCTCATCACATCACCTCAGGGTATTAACAGTCTGTATCACTGCCTTTTTTTTTTTTTTCAGGTCCCTCCCCACTATCTTTTAAAAAATTGAAGTACGGCT
Source organism: Catagonus wagneri (assembly GCA_004024745.2). Classification (NCBI taxonomy): domain Eukaryota; kingdom Metazoa; phylum Chordata; class Mammalia; order Artiodactyla; family Tayassuidae; genus Catagonus; species Catagonus wagneri. The sequence goes on along the minus strand of PVHT020003144.1, from coordinate 3,254,013 downwards.
GATTTACAATGCTGTGTTAGTTTGCTGTGTACAGAGAAGTGATCCAGAGTTATACATGTATATATATTCTTTTTCAGGCTCTTTTCCATGCTAGGTGATTACAAGAAATTGAATATAGTTCCGTGTGCTATATAGTAGGTCCTTGTTGTTTATCTATTTTATAATTAGTAGCGTGTATATATTAATCCCAAACTCCTAACTTATCCCTCCATCTCCCTCCTTTTCCTCTTTGGCATTGGTAAGTTTGTTTTTTGTCTGTAAGTCTGTTTTGTAAATAAGTTCATTTATATCATTTTTTGAGATTCCACATGTAAGCGATATCATATGATATGTCTTTCTCTTTCTTCACTTGGTAGATGAAATGGATAATCTCTAGGTCCAACCGTGTTGCTGCAAATAGCATTATTTCATTGTTTTTTATGGCTGAGTAGTATTGCATTGTGCATATGTAGCACATCTTCTTCATCCATTCCTCTGTCGATGGACATTTAGGTTGCTTCCACGTCTTGGCTATTGTGAATAGTGCTGCAGTGAACACTGGGGCGCATACATCCTTTCATCTTTTCCAGAGAGATGCCCAGGTGTGGGATAGCTGGATCATATGGCAGTTCTATTTTTAGTTTTTTAAGGAACCTCCATACCGTTTTCCATAGTGTTTGTATCAATTTACAGCCCCACCAACAGAGTAGGAGGGGTCCCTTTACTCCACACCCTCCAGTATTTATCATCTGTGACTTAATGACGGCCATTCTGACTGGTGTGAGGTGGTACCTCTTTGTAGTTTTAATTTGCATTTTTCTAATAGTGATGAACATATTTTCACGTGTCAGCCATCTGTATGTGTTCCTTGAAGAAATATTAGGTCTTCTGCCCATTTTTGTTCAGATTTTTAAATGGTTTTTACTTTTTTCCATTATAGTTGGTTTACAGTATTCTGTCAATATCTACTGTATAGCAAAGTGACCCAGCCACACATATATATATATACGTTCTTTTTCTCACATTAGCCTCCATCATGTTCCATCATAAGTAACTAGACATTGTTCCCTGTGCTAGACAGCAGGATCTCATTGTTATCCACTCCAAAAGCAATAGTTTGCATCTATTAACCCCAGTCTCCCAGTCCATCCCACTCCCTTCCCCTGCCCCTTGGCAACCACAAGTCTGTTCTCCAAGTCCGTAAGTTTCTTTTCTGTGGAAAGGTTCATTTGTGCCATATATTAGATTCCAGGTATACAATATCATATGGTATTTGTCTTTCTCTTTATGACTTACTTCACTTAGTATGAGAGCCTCTAGTTCCGTCCATGTTGCTGCAAATGGCATTATTTTGTTCTTTTTTATGGCTGAGTAGTATTCCAGTATGTATATGTACTACATCTTCTTAATCCACTCATCTAGATTTTTTTTAATATTAGGCTATATGAGCTTCTTGTATATTTTAGAAATTAATCACCCAGTCACATCACTTGCAAATTATTGCTATTAAACTGACTGTAATCCCCTGGCTAAAGGAGTGATAAACGTATCTTTAAACTATATGGTAGTTACATTTACACATAATATGTGCCATAGGTTTTTCTTCAGCTTTCAGACAGCCTGTTTCCAGATGAAGAATCACTAAACTTAGAATGGTAGATCTGATTATTAGTCTCAAAAAAAGTTACCAAAAGGGCAATCTTTTCTCTGTATTTTTAGACTTTGATATATAATTACTGAACTTTTATCAGATTAACAATTGGACCTGTTGTTTTAAACTTCAAGGCACTTCCACTGGAAAGTCACTGAGAATTTTATTTGAAAACATATTTAAGCTGCTGTTTAAATAAATATATTCCAGGTCGCCCGACTCTATGGTATCTTGCATTTGTCTCTCTTTTGGCCAAAACCAGGTTCCCTACCTTAACTCCTGGAGTTAAGAGTTTTGCTTTTTGCTATTTTTTTTTTTCCTCTCTCTCTCTCTTCTCTTTTGGCCGCCCCACAGCATTTGGAGTTCCCAGGCCAAGGATCAGATCTGAGCCACAGTTGCAGAAATGCCACATCCTTAACCCATTGTTAAGGCCAGGGACCGAACCTGTGGGCTGGGGTCGGGTCTGGTGCTTTAGGGGGTCGCAGGGGGAATCTCTGATAAGGTGACAGAAAAGAGGTGTGAGCGTACAGACGGCAAGAGTCAGAAACAGCCAAGAGGCCAGCGTGGTAGGTGGGGTAAGCGAGGGGGAGACACACCAGGGAGACTGGTTGGGGTCTGGCTTTTGCTCTGAGTGGGGTGGGAAGGCGCTGGAGATTCTGATCAGAGGAGGGGGGGGACTGACCTCAGAGACAGCCATGGTGCTAACATGAGCTTATTTACATTGACAAGTAGGAGAGCCCGGCCCACAGTAGACACTCCAAATCTGGTTCCCTACTTGGAGGACAAGGATTAGGTACAAGCCATCGGTACCCACCATCCAGGGCACAGTGTCCAGCCCAGCTCCTTACTCGGACCAGGTGCCCAGCAAACATGAGGGACGAAGGCAGGCGGGGGAGGGAGGGAAGGACACGGCCAGGACCAAACCTTGTCTGAATTCCCAGATGCCCGCCTAACACCGACACCTGGACATCTCTGTGCTCACGGTTAATCCAGCGAACAGCACTTAGGAAGTACATCCGAAGGTACAATTACGCGCTAATGACTACAAGTTGAAACAAAAAGCCCTGTGTGTGCGGGAGCTACTGACTAAAGGACGAGCATCTTCACTGGGGACCTGTGGTTCCCTCACCGACCCTCAGCAGCCCCGCGTTCGGGAAAAGCAAAATCTCATCTCCTCTCTGTCCAGTTCTGCAGGCGAAACGGGCCATTTTCTCTTCTCCTTTAGACCCGAGAAGCATCGCTCAGGAAGGCCGAGCCGCCTGAGGGCCCCCCCTCCGTGGACAGAGCCCACCCTCCTGCGGGGGATGTGTGGGCTTCTGACCTTAGAGTGGATCCCGCTTAAATTTCAAGTCCAACCCCCTTGTTCGATGACGTTAAGCAAGCCCCTTAAACCTCAGGAGTCTGTCTGCCTCATTCCTAAGGTGAGGCCACCAGGCAAGGAGTGCATGAAGCGTAAATGAGAGGTGCACGGCTGTGTGCGGGAGCGCCAGCGTGTCCCCTGCAGCACAGACGGCTCAGGTGAGTCCTGTTCACCCCACTTCCTGCCTGGGGTAACCATCCTGAACTCCACAGCCCATTGTGGGCCTGAGTCCAGGGAGCCAGGCGCCTCTCCTTGTCTGCTCTGCATTTCAAAGAACACACTCTCTGCCCAAAGAGAAGTTCCCGTGGGTGGCACAGACCGAAGGTTTCAGAGGGGCTCCTGGCCAGAGAAGGAAGGGCTACAGAGGTTGCAGGGGTGGGGGGACCTTTCGAGCCAGAAGCACGAGACACCTGCTCCCACCCCACCTGCAGAGACCAGCTGCGGCTGCCAGTAAGCAGGGATGGGAGCCCGACTCAGCTGTCCCTGGCACAAAAAAGAGCATAAAAAATTTTTAGCCACTACTAATCACAATAGCATTAGCGACAAGGAGGTAGACAGCCAGCACTGGAAACCTGTTCTTTTTTTTTTTTTTTCT
>PVHT020003144.1:3142243-3249428 GCA_004024745.2 Catagonus wagneri | reverse complement strand
TGCCTTATCTAGGGCTGCACCCACGGCATATGGAGGTTCCCAGGCTACGGGTCTAACAGGAGCTGTAGCCGCCGGCCTTCGCCACAGCCACAGCAACGTGGGATCCGAGCCGCATCTGCAACCTACACCACAGCTCACAGCAATGCCAGATCCTTAACCCACTGAGCAAGGCCAGGGATCGAACCCCCAACCTCATGGTTCCTAGTCGGATTGGTTAACCACTGAGCCACAACGGGAACTCCTGGAAACTTGTTCTTAAGCCTGTAAAGTGTCTTTGGGCTGAGTGGAGTTAGGGCTTCCACCTGCTGGTCAGTGTCGAAAACTGTGTGTGCATGTGTGTGTATGTGCGTGCGCACACACAAGCATGGTGCAAAGACAGACACACACACATGCACAGGGGTGCTGCTTGCTGTGTCTAGTGATAAGTCGATAGAAACATAGGCCCTTGTGCAGATAGGAGGGAGGGAGTGGAAGAAACACGGGTGAAAAGGACCCAGGCCACCCTCGATGAATATCTTGTGACTTTAAACAGAAAGACACAAGCGGTGTCTGCCAAGGACACCTCCATTACCTAAGTGAGATTTCTGCTTCCAAGAGCTCTTTTTCGCTGGCACCTACGACTGATAGGGACTCCGGCCCTTGACAAACAGGGACCAGCGAGCGGCAATGTGTTTTTTTGTGCCACGTCTGCCCTGGGTCCCACAGTGTGTCAGCAGGAGACAGGAGATGAACGTATCTTACAGGGAACAGACCCCCACCCCCCCGGGGACAGGCAGCTCACTCCCAGGCTCCAGAGGAGGCCACGTGCAACATACATGGAAAGGCGTGTCATTCTCCAAAGGCAGGGGGTGGCCTCGCTTCTCTGTAAAGGGCCACCTGCTGATGACTTCAGATGCAGGCCATCCAGTCTCTGCTACGGCCTCTCTCAGCTCTGCCATAGGAGTGAGAGAGCAGCCCGTGTGTCAGCGTGGCTGTGTCCCAATAAAACTTTATTTACAAAAACAGGCTGGGGAGGGGGGTGCAGACAGAATCACTGCTCAGCCTACCTCTTCAGGCTCTTTTTAATTTTGAACTCTTTGTAAGGCCTTCAGAGGCCCACTGGGTCACTCTGGATCATTACGAATTTTCCCCAAAATGACTACTCTTGGCCTGTTGCATGCAAGGCCCCTGTTTTTTTAAAAATAAAATCGTGATGTTTTCCAATGAGCTGAGGGATGGCCTGAATACGGGCTCCAGGTTGGCTGGAAAATCCTGATATTCCTCCTCCCCAAACCAAGCCAACCTGGTGAATTTCATTCATTAAAAAGAAAAAAGACTGGGAGTTCCCGCTGTGGCACGGTGGGCTAAGATCCAACTCAGCAGCTCCAGTCACGGTGGAGACAGGGGTTCGGATACCTGGCCGGGGAACTTTCATGTGCTGCCAGTGTGGCTATTAAAAAAAGAAAGAAAGGGAAAAGATCGAAAACCAGAGCAAGTGGAAACTCAAAGAGGCAACCACATGCAGTCAACTGGGGCTTATTTATTGTTAATAGCAAGTGCCTTCTGCCCTCCCAGTCGCCCCTGGTGAGCAGCCTGCGTGTCGTTTTGTATTAACATTTGTATCCACGTGGGAGCCTGATAATGATTTTTCCTCATTATCTTTATGAAATAAAAAGGCTTTGAAAAACGGCCGCTGACGAACTGCCAGGCTGACTTGTCTCCCTCAGTCCTTTGGGGGAGGCTCGGAAATAACTTCCACATTTAAATTCTTCCTCTCCAGGGCACATTATTTTCCCCAGCGAATGAATCATGGCAACGGAAACAAAGAGTTCTTCTAAAGGAAATGGACAGTGCAAACCTTGAGAGCCGCCCACTCCTGCTACCCCAACTGCCCTCCAGCCGAGGAATTCTCAGCACGATCCGGAACATTCCACACCTTAGGGAAGCCAAGGTGGATGGGTCCACCCTTCACCGAAGCTTCACCAAACCTTCTCCCAGGGCTGGCTGGGGTCTCAGGGAGCTGGACTCCCAGGAGAAACCAAGGAGACACCCCCTCCAATCCCCCAGCCGAGCAAGCTGCTACTACTGCACAAGAATTACCCCACATGCATCTCCAATTCAATGCTGAGGCTTGAGATGCCTTTTTTATAAGGGTCTGATGATTCATTATTCAGGGAAACAGTGACCTCAGCAATGAAAGAACAGAAGGAGAGAGTTAGAAAATGTGTTATTAAGTAAATTTGCAATGACATCGTTGGGGCAGCAAAGAATTTCCAAAACAGCCATCAGCACCACCTCTGGATCGACCGGTCATCCTAAGAGGACATGCGATTCTTGCAGCCCTTGGAATTAACTTCCCACCCCTTAAGAGTCCTTTCGGGGCCCCTTCCTGAAGAGTTTCGACACACAGTACAAACCGGAGTCAACTAGAGAATCCGAAGGGTGACAGTGTGTGGTCAGGGTGGGGACAACAGATGCCTAAAAAAATCAGCAAGAAGGGGAAAGGAGATTTATGACTCATGCTTGGAGCTGAGTCAGGGAAAGCCTTTGTTACGAGCCACTGTTGAGCTGCCACAGGCAGACCAAAATGAGTCCATGAAACACAGCTGCAGCCCAGCCTCTCGGTCCACCTAACGGCTGGTCTAACGCGCCTTTGGGTCTGGCGACTTTCATCAGGGTGTGCTCAAGTTCACAGGAAGGCACACAAGAAAGATGACGCCCTGGAAACAAGAGGTCAGATCTGTGTCAGACGCCCAGGCTGTGGGATGTGCGGCTGAATATCAGAGCTTCAGATAACATTTAATAAAAATGTGGGACGCTTCTGTAACTGCTAACTGTGGGAGGCAGCCAGGTGAGTCTGGGCGCTAACGAGGTCTAGGTTTGCGCGCTCTCTGACTCCTTCCGTCACTCAGTGGTGTCCAGACTGAGCCAGAGGAAGAATGACCTTGTCTCTAAATGGGAGCTGACCCCCACCTGCCGCGGTCCTCATGAAAGCCCCTCAGGACCGCTCATCCGCGGAAAGCACTTAGCGGAGGGCAGGCTGGGCGGGCAAGGCGAGCCGCCTCCTCTCCACGGTGCAGAATCCATGGCTTTGGAAGGAGAGCAGCCAGCATCTCCAGAGCCGCAGGTAACTGACCTACGGCCACACACCTGGTTGGTCCAAAGCAGCCTTACTTTGCATTGTCTTCCCTCTCCTCCTGTCATGGCCATCGCTTCTGTTCTGTTTATTTATTTTTATTACTTTGAATTTGTTTTGCTTTTTAGGGTCAAACCTATGGCATATGGAAGTTCCTGGGCTAGGGGCGAATTGGAGCTGCAGCTGCCAGCCTATGGCACAACCACAACAACGCCAGATCCGAGCTGCATCTGTGACCTACACCGCAGCTCATGGCTGGATCCTTAACCCAACCGAGCAAGGCCAAATACTGAACCTGCATCCTCATGGATGCTAGTCGGTTCGTTACCGCTGCGCCACAGCAGGAACTTCCCATCACTTCTGTTCTCCACAGGGCGCACTGCCCTTCCTGCCACGCCAGGAAGCGCTGACCGCCACCTCCGCCCAGGGCTCAGGGGCTGCAGAGGCCCCACGGGAAGGCTCTTCCTTGGTGCTTCCAACGCCACCCCTGCGACTTTACTTTTCACAGGAACCCACAAAGTTAGATCGTCCTGCGCTCCTTCCCCAGGTAGGATTCAGCTGAGCACAGTTCTCTTGGGGAAGTGGGTGGCGCCTGGGTGGCGCCTGGGTGGGGGAGGGGCTTCCCCTGGGATGTGCGGCTGGAAAGTCCACCCAAGCCACCTGGACAGCCCTCCCCACCTGACGCAAAAGTCTGGGTCAATCTGGAGCCCAGGGTTGGGAAACTGGCCTTGGTAACTGATGCCCAGATTCTCTGGGCCAAAAAAGAGAGAGACAGACAGACAGACAGACAGACAAGCAACTTGAGCTGCTTCCGCGGTATCTCTGCTCCAGGTGCCGCTACTCCCAACGTGCTGCCCCCGGGGGGCCCCCAGGAGAGGCTCAGTGCCACCCAGCAGGAAGGAAAGGAGGGGACCAGCCATGCTCATGAGACTGAGTCCACCGCAGGAAGGCCTGGTGGCCACAGTCACATTTCAGGATGCTCCAGGGTCTTTGGCTAGAGGACAATTTCCAACAAGAATAGTGTTGTCCCCTCCCCATGGGACGCCCGCCCAAAGCATCCCCACAGCCAGTACATCACTGTCCCCAGTCTCCCCGGTGCATCCCAGCAGCATCCCGTACCTGCCACTTCATTCCCAGCTGCCACCATGAAATGCACAGCGGGGTCTGCAGGAAGGGGACTGTCGTGTCGCAGGTGGGCCCTGGATGTGCCGGAAGCCGGCATTCCTCCTCAAGAAACCCTCGCAGGCCCTTTGCACATAGAGTCTGGAGAAAGGCCTGCCCCCTGGACATCATGGGACAGATGGGCGCTGGGGGCATGAGTCACAGAACTGACACCAGCAGGACAGCGGACAGGAAGCCCCGCCCCCAAGAGAGGGGACTTGAAGCCCCTCCTCCAGAAAAGCCCAGCCAGGGCGGAAAGCCAGCTACCAGCTGAGCCCCGGTCCCGCTCATCAAGCACACGGGCATCACGGGTCCAGAAATGTCTGGTTTTTACACGTTTAGTATATGTGCTGCCGAAGCGGGCACTGGTTTTTACACGTTTAAAGGTCAACCCGGCAAGAGTGGAAACGTCCAGTTTGCCCACCTCGTGCCTTCAGAAGACCCCCCTCCCTGCTCAACTCTGCCTGGGACAGCCCTGCAGAAACTGCAAGGGGATGAGAAGGATCGGTTTTCTTTTGAAAAAGAGACGAAGCTCTCCTACAGACATCTCATGACGCGGCCCCCAAGCAAAGAACGATTCGCCCGCCGGCCTGACGCCCCGTCTGCCCCAGCTCCGAAGCCCAGGTGGAAGCTTCAGGGTGTCAGAAAGAGTTCAGGATACGGGCCCTGTTTGGGACGTTCGGCCTGAGCCCCGGGGTGAGAAAGCCCAGGCCCAGAACACCTTCTGGGAGGCTCTGTGCTGGGCACACGGTACCGAGTTAGTGAAATTCACTGCAGATAAAGCTCAGCTTCTGGTTGTCTCACGTCAGCTTATTCAATCGTGACTGTCTGATCCTATGATTTTCCACCTGGTCAGCCCCCTCAGACACTATCCTTTGCCCATAAACAGAAACATAGACACATCCAGCAAAGAACAAAAATATGTGTGCCCATCAAAATGGCCATTAAAAATCTACAAATAACAAATGCTAGAGAGGGTATGGAGCAAAGGGGACCCTCCTGTACTGTTGGTGGGAATGTAATTTGGTACGAGAACGTGGAAAACAGCATGGCGGTTTTCCAGAAAACAAAATATACAACTACCATATGATCCAGCAATCCCACTCCTGGGCATCTATCCAGACAAATCTCTAATTCAAAAAGATACATGCACCCCTGTATTCATAGCAGCATTATTCACAATAGCCAAGACATGGAAACAACATAAATGTCCATCGACAGATGAACGGATTAAGAAGATGTGGTTTTATATATATATATATATATATATATATATATAAAACGGAACACTACTCAGCCATAAAAAAAGAATGCAGTGACACCATTTGCAGCAACATGGACCTAGAGATTATCAAACTAAGTGAAGTAAGTCAGAAAGAGAAAGACAAATACCGTATGATATTATTCATATGTGGAATCTAGAGTATGACACAAATGAACTTACCTATGAAACAGTAACGGACTCACAGACATGGAGAACAGACTTGCGGTTGCCCAGGGGGAGGGAGCGGGATGGGAATTTGAAGTTAGCAGATGCAAATTATTACATAAAGGATGGCTAAACAACAAGGACTTACTGTACAGCACAGGGAACTATGCTCAATATTCTGGGATAAAACATAATGGAAAAGAACATGACAAAGAATATACACATGCCTGACTGAATCACCTTGCTGTACGGCAGAAATTGACAACAACATTGTAAATCAACTATGCTTCAGTAAAATAAATTTTTGGAAAAAGAGCAACAGTGTCCGTAAATGGACACGTTCTGGTGCGCAGGCTGAGGCTCCCCTGGGATGTGCCAGGATCCCTAAGCGCAGCATCCGCAGTCCCCGGGGATGAGCTGTCTCTGTGACTCCACTCCTCCCCAGTCACTTCAATCCCCATCCCTGTCCCCTGATGTCTGTGCTGCCAGGACATCCTCCTGGGTCCAGGCCCCTGCCATCCTGTTCATCCCTCTAGCTCTTCCCAGGTCAGGAAGGCACTCCTAGCCCCTGCCCACACCATCCTCACCTCATTTTTTTTTTTTTTTTTGGCTTTTTACGGCTGCACTCTCGGCACATGGAGGTTCCCAGGCTAGGGTTCCAATTGGAGCCACAGCTGCCAGCCTACACCACAGCAACGCAGGATCCTTAACCCGCTGAGCGGGGCCAGGGATCGAACCCTCAACCTCATAGTTCCTAGTTGGATTCGTTTCCGCTGTGCCACGACGGGAACGCCCATTCTCACCTCATTTTAACATCGATCTGTTTCTGCTGCCTCGGCCTTAGCTGTCTACCCGCCCCCACTAGACAGTAAACCCTCGAAACCAAGCACAGTGACCCCTACCCCCAGCCCTCGCATCTCCTCAGATGTCCTGGGCTGAGGACAGGTTCCCGTCCGAGGAGAAGCGCGGCAGAAGCGCTTCCACTTGGGAATCTGCTTTTCAATTTAGGGAGAGGCTGGAGGCTTTGGTTCCCAGGAATAATTCACTGTAAAGCAGGCTCTTTGGCTGGGAGGCTGACCTGGAAGTGCCAGGGCTTGGATGCTGTCTCTGGGTCACCTCGGGGACCGGGTCCTAACCCTTTAGACTAATGGAAAACAGGGCAACCAGATTAAATCATGTCCGCACAGAAGACTGCCATCTGCACGGCCCGGAAAGCTCCTTGCTCTGCCCAGCGCCTCCGAACAGCGCTAAACAGGCTTAGCCTGCTGCGGGCACCCGGGAAAATAGGTCACCTCAGCAACAGGCACTTCCACCGCGATGCACTAGGGAAGTGAACGCAGGGCCGGGAGAGGGGTGGTGCCTGCTCGGGGCCCAGGCCCTCGGCAGCTCTGCGCCCAGCCTGGGTGGCACGGCAGACAGGGGACCCAGGGAATGAGGACGACTCAAAGAAAGTGGGGGGACCCGGTTCCTAAAAAAAAAAAAACGCAAACCCCATAAACGACCGCAGATTGCGAGCAGTGTAGACGCCCGCTGCCATTTCCCTGCCTTCAAAGATAAATCCCTTCGTGTCTTGAAGGCGGTGAAATGAGCCGTTCATGTTAATTCTGTTAATGACAAAAACAAAAGTTTGGTCAGTAAACCTTCAAGATAAGTTCAGATCTAAAAACCCAGAACTTGGGTGACGTTCACCCAGCGCTCCTTCAGCAATGACCTTCTCCTGCACGCCTGTGACGCCCTCAACAATTTGCATGAACCCTGGGGACCAACGACGACGGCAGCACTGCCTCCCAGCTGGCTGGCTTCCTCCACCTTCAGCTACTGGTAATAACTGGGCGCTTACTGGGGGTGGGACGGACTGGAGCAGGGGTGCTGGGAACAGCGGGGGCCAGGGCTGGCGACGAGGACACTGCGCTGTGTCTGCTCCCTGGGGCTCCCGGGAGGCGGGGGGCTCCTAGCTCTGCCCCTCGGAGAGCCTCCAGGTGCCCCGGAGGGGGGCAGGGCAAAGTCGGCGCGGTGCCCCCCAGACATTTCCCAGCAGAGCAGCGGCCTCGTGGCCCAGGCTGTAAACTCAGCTATGTGACATGCTGGACACCGTCTCCTTTTTATTTCATTTCTGTAACAAAGGTATCAGGAGGTTTTTGTTGGACTTCTAGGCCCCTTCAAGGAGCTGGAACTCAAAGCCTCTGGCCAAGACAAGAACTACCAGGCCCTTATCATCGCCTCTCCCGGCTCACTGTGACGCCCCTCCCCGACCCTGAGCAACCTGGCCCACTCCTTCCTGCCCCTGCTGGAAAAGGTGTGCGGCCCTCTCCTGACCCCACCTCCATGCGGCCTGATACGCCCCCAACCAACCAGCAAGGACCCCTCCCTTTCCGCAAGCCATCAGCAGGTCAGCAGGTGGATCCGCTCCCCTCCCAGGGCTATAAAAACAGGCCCGTGCGCTGGGTCGGCTCCCCCTGATTAAACGGAAGTTGTCCCACTGCGCTTGCAGCCTCTCTTATCTCAATAAACTCTCCTTTCCCTTCACCCGGCTATGCTGGAAGATTCTTTTTTTCTGACCCACGTGCACAGACCACAACAGTTTTGTCAATAAACCTTCGAGATATGTTCAGATCTAAAAACCCACGACTTTGGTGATGTTCACCCAGCCTCCTTCAGCAATGACCTTCTCCGAGAAGTTTTCTCTTTGGCATTTTTCAAGAACATATACACACTACCGCATACAACAGATGACTGCCGAGAACCGACGGTATCACACAGGAGTAGCTACCCCGTAGTCTGTAATAACCTAGATGGGAAAGCAGAATGGATATATTTATAGAGATGACTGATTCCCTTTGCTGTACACCTGAAACTAATACGGCATTGTAAGTCAACTCTATTCCGATAAAATTAAATTTTATTTATTTATTTTTGGTCTTTTGGGGCTGTACCCGTGACATGCGGAGGTTCCCAGACTAGGGGTCTAATCGGAGCTACAGCTGCCGGCCTGCACCACAGCCACAGCAATGCGGGATCTGAGACACGTCTGTGACCTACACCACAGCTCATGGCAACGCCAACCCACTGAGCAAGGCCAGGGATCGAACCCACATACTCATGGATGCTATTCGGGTTCACTAACTGCTGAGCCATGATGGGAACTCCAAAGTTAAAAATAAATAGAAATAGGAGTTCCTGTTGTGGCTCAGGCGGAAACAAATCTGACTAGTATTCATGAGGATGCAGGTTCAGTGAACCCATGAATCCAAACTGATGTAACTAACTAAATACATAAATGAAAGAGAAATCTCAAAAAAAAAAAGTTACTAAACCTCTCCCTGCTGGTTTCTCAACTTCACAGGGCAGCTGAGACTGAAGGACCTAATACCTGTTGTCAACTGCCAACAAAAAGTGCACAACCTATGAGCTGAGCATGACGTTTTATTTGGCGGACATAACTGAGGACTTCAGCCAAGGACACGGCCTCTCAGGTCGCTCTGAGGGACGCCCTGAATAAGGAAGGGAGGAGGCAGGACGTACGGCAATCTTTGCAACAAAGACCAGGCAGTCGGAACATTAATTAAAGACCACCAGACACCTCAAGATCAGGAATTTAGCACTTTTCTATATATGGGAAGATGCAAGAGCCTGGGCTCACCAAAATCACTCCTTTGATATGCACCTGAGCTCTCTCAGGCCTGTATTCTGTGCTTTTCATCCCCAGAGCTCACTGTCCAGGGCGGCGGCAGTGGCCTGACGGCCACAACATCCTTTGTTTACTGACCTGGCAGGTGACATTATTTCCACGATACTGTAAAGCAGAATCCTGTGAGCCTCAGGGTAAAATCGCAATGGGTGTTAGATCGGGTGGCTGGGATTATTACAGCAATCCGGGAACCCTTCAAAAGGTTTGAGTCCACCTTTAAATAACAGATGCTAACCACAGACGTCAATTAGCTCCATTTTTAAATTCCAAGGATATTTACCAGCTACCAGGGTACCTGCAAGGCAAGCCTTTTTAAAACATCCCTTGCAATCCCAAAGGTTCCTGTACAGGGGACATCAGCTTGCATAACAGTATTTTCCTGAAGAGCTGGTGATAAACATTTCTGTGAACTGAATCATACTTTAAATATGTCCGTGGCTCACGGCCCACTCACTGCAGGAGGCGGAATCCCACCCTCCTTCGCGACCCTTCTGCCTGATTATCAGAGTTTCAAGCACCTGCTTTCCATGAGGCCACAACTACCTTTTTTTTTTTTATTTTGAAATTCTGGGTAAAATGAAATTCTGGGTAAAATGGAGGAAGTTTGGATTCTTTTTTTTGGATTTCAAATAATTAATTTAATAGGTTTATCCAAGTTGAAAACAAATTGACTCTGTTAGTCCAGTCTATTCTTCATTTATTAATGAATGCAGCATTATCTCAAAGCATGTTTGAATTAGTTACTTGATTATATAACTAAGCAATTCAGTATATTTAATGGTGTTACATTATTATTTTTTTTTTTTTTGCCTTTTGTCGTTTTAGGGCCGCACCTGGGGCATATTGGAGTTTCCCAGGCTAGGGGTCTAATCGGAGCTGTAGCCGTTGGCCTACGCCACAGCCACAGCAACGCGGGATCCGAGCCGCGTCTGCAACCTACACCACAGCTCACGTCAACGCCAGATCCTTAACCCACTGAGCAAGGCCAGGGATCGAACCCGAAACCTCATGGTTCCTAGTCGGATTGGTTAACCACTGAGCCACCACGGGAACTCCTGGTGTTATATTCTTATCTTTACTTAAATTTAAACAAAACCATACAGTCTTCAATACTTAGACTATGCTAAACTTGGAGTCGATGAGAAGGCTATCAGATTCTTTATTATTTATTTATTTTATGGCAACACCTGCAGCATATGGAAGTCCCCGGTCCAGGGTCGAATTGTAGCAGCCGCCATGGCAACACCGGATCCTTAACTCACTGAGCAAGGCCAGGGATCAAACCCGCATCCTCAGAGACAAATCAGGTCTTTACTCGCTGAGCCACAATGGGAACTCTTATCAGATTCTTTAGAACAGAATGAAGTAATAATTTCAAGGCCACGCTCCTCTTTTTGGATGTTACAGGCATAAACAGAAGTACATTTCATTTTTTGTTTGGAAACAAAAAAACAGGAAACCAAGCAACAAATAAAACAAGAGGAGATGTCTGGTTTAAACGAAGACATTAAAAAGTTATCTCATTGTTTTCAGACAGAGAAGCAATACATATTCATTGTAATTCATTTCTTCTTTCAATGAAAAGGTCAAGCCTCTCAGGCCATTTTTCACTAGGCAAAGTCAAGTTCTCTATTATATCCATAATTTAGGTTTGTGTGTATATATATATATATATATATATATATATATATATACACACACACACACACACACACACAAACACACACACATATATATATATTATTGTAAAGAATAAAATGGTAATAAGGAATGTTAAGTCCCTCCTAACTCTTTCTCCTAGAAAATTTCTCTTTTTTAATCTATATTCTCCCTGAATTACTCCTTTGCTATTCTTTCCTCTTTCACGTGGTTTACTCTCTCTTGCTCCAGAATGGAAGCCAAGTTCACGTCTATGTCAGAATGACACCAAGCCAGCTCCCCCGGAGGAGTGGTCTGTCTCTGGCCTTACACTTGCAAACATTTTGAGGTCATGAAAAATTATATTTGCAGCAACAGCCAAGCCTTTCTCAGCTATGGTCGCAGGTGAGGTGTTAACATCGTATGGCTGTGTGTGTGTCTATGGATGTGTGTCCGTGCTTCTAAGTGTCACACGGCCACACGGCAAGATGACAACACTGTAGGATTTACTCCACCGCGAGGCCAGGTATCCCGGGGCAGGAAAAACGTGTGCACGTCAGGGGTGCAGTGGTGATGAGTCGTACAAAGCGTGTGCTTTCTCCTTTCCGTGGTCTCTAATCTCAGCTGCAGAAAAGCAGATGCAATGAATTTTCTCTCCCAAAGGTACTGTCTGCTGTCTGATAAGCTCCTAAGTGCCCTCATAAGGCACCAGGGGAAGAAGCGAGGGACCTGGATTTAGACAAAGAGGAAGGAACTGAATGCGGGAAGAACAGCCTCACGGTAACCTTAAACTCCTGAAGGATATCATGGTTTTACTCAAAAGCAAGCCTCTTGAAAGATGCCCCACGGGCCTGGAGCTGTAACTGGGTCTGGAAGCCAGAATCCAGAGCGGGGTCAAGCTCTCCCTGCCCCTGGGGCAGTTGGAAGGGGCTGGGTGAGCAGAGAGGAGTCCAGAGCCGGGCTTCCCCTGGAACCAGCGGCCGCTTCCCTCCGCAAACTCACACAGCGCGTGCGGGCTGCGGGCTGCGGGTCGCCCTTGGGCTGAAACCGGAAGACTGCCTGCCTTGGGGGCGCGCCTGCATCGGGACATGTAAGCAGGGGACTTGAACCACCTCGGGGAATCACCTAGTTTTTTTTGGACTGTGCTTCCTTCCTCGGATGGAATAAGAACTCCGCAAACTAGGAACTGTCCTAAGAAAGCCAGGTCTTCAAGACACACAGGCGGCCGCCGGGCACACGAGACGTCGCTCAGCGTCACTAATTGTGAGAGGAACGGAAATCAAAACTTCAGGGAGGTACCACCTCACACCGGTCGGACTGGCCATCGTTCAAAAGTCTACAAGTAATGAATTGTAACCGAGCAGGACCCTGTGGCGTCTTCCAGGGACAGGCCCCGCCCCCACAGCCTCTGCCTTGCTTCTCTCTGAAGTACCGATAACAGGCTGAGGCGAGTTTCCCGAGTTGTTTTACAAATGTGAACCATCCCCCCTCCAAAGGAAGATGACCTTGAGCACAGAGCCCCCAGGCCCTCTGGGGCCTAAGGACTGATAATTTTAACGCCTGTGCCCTGTTACCTCACCTTCTGCCAATCAGAGAATTGTGCATAAGCTGATCACTTCTCCTGCAGCCCCCCTCCCTCATCTGACTTTTAAAAATGCTTTACAAAAACCACTGGGGAGTTCAGGTTTTCTTGGTGCGGGGCATGAGCTACCTGTCTCATTGCATGGCCTGCAAAAAAGCTTTCTATGCTCCAGACTTGGATGTTTTGGTTTATTGGGCCTCGCTGTACATCGGGCGCATGAACCTGAGCTGACGCAAATGCTGGAGGGTGTGGAGAAAAGGAAACCCTCCTACACTGTTGGTGGGAATGTAAATTAGTGCAGCCATTAGGGAAAACAGTATGGAGGTTCCTCAAAAAACTAAAACCAGATTTGCCATTTGATCCTGTCACCCCACTCTTAGGCATATGTCCACAGAGAAATCTAATTTGAAAAGATACATGCACCCCATGTTCACTGCAGCACTCTTCACAATAGCCAAGACATGGAAACCACCTAAATGTCCACTGACAGATGAATGGATAAAGACGATGTGGTGTATATACACAGTGGAATACTACTCAGCCATAAAAAATAATGAAGCAATGCCATTTGCAGCAACATGGATGGACCTAGAGGTTCTCATACTAAGTGAAGTAAGATAGAGAAAGAAATCCCATATGTTATCACTTATATGTGGAATCTAAGATATGACACAACTATGTACAAAACAGATACAGATTCACAGATACAGAGAACAGACCTGCGGTTGCCAAAGGGGAGGAGAGGAGAGGAATGAACTGGGAATTTGGGATTAACAGAAGCAAACTATTATATATTGAATGGATAATCAACAAGGTCCTACTATAGCGCAGGGAACTCTATTCCGTATCCTGTAATCAACTATAGCAGAGAAGAATATGAAATATATATATATATATACACACATATATATATACACACATATACATATATATATATATATTCTTTCTTATTCTTAGCAGAATCCCTTAGCAGAAATTAACGTAACATTGTAAATCAGCTATATGTCAATAAAGTCTTTTAAATGAGGTCTTCTGATTCTTCAAAGCTGGTCATTTAGCCCATGTATCGATTATTCTGGGTAAGCATCACCTGCCCAGGAATCCATACAGGTAACAAGGAGGCAGGATGAGGAAAGCCTGGCTGTGACAGAGCATTCTTCATCTATGATTGTGCCATGTGACACATCAGGGCCATTCATGCTAATCTGCCCTCCTCTTAACAGCGGGCATGTAAATCCTCAATATCCTGGAGCATGTGTTACCTGAAGTTCAGGTTTATGCTGCTGCCTCCTTGCTGACTGCTTCCAGTGGGTCAGACATAGGTCAAGGACCTGCCTTCCAGTCTCCTGTCAGGTGCTGATGCTGTCAGTGGTGATGGCTAAGCATGAACCCATGCTGACCCGGGGACCTCGTCTGTACCACCAGTGATGGAGTTTTCCGATGGCCTGGCATAAACCCAGTCACTGATTTCAACATCTGGCCCCACTGGATTCCAGTAAGGACTTTGTGTTTCGCACTAAGACAAAAATATTAACCCTTCTAGCTGAAATTTCACCTGAAAGAGGTAAAAGGGCAATCCTTGCGGGTTGTGTGTGCTGTGGTTTCTGGATGCAAATTCGTCCTCTAGTTTTATTAGAATTCAATTCATTGTAGACTCGTGTCCTTCAGGTGCTTATCTCTGTTTGCAAGTATAGGACCCGAGTGATTCCAAGTAATTTCCTGCTGGTGGGGTCAGTTTCCTTTTCTCACACATGACAGCAACGGTTCTAAGGCTGTCTGCCCTCACGATCGTCTCTCCTCTAAAAAGGAACACAGGTAAACAACTGGCTCCCCTCCTTTCCCGCCAAGGAGGCAGCAGCCTTAGAACAGTCTTCTAAACACATCCACATCTGCCACAGAGAAAGCATGCACCTGTGTGTGTGCACTTGTGTGTGTGTGTGTAAGAGAGAGAGAGACTTCATGCGGGCAAGCCACAGGGTCTCTAAACCATACATCCAGAATACAATATGGCATCTCCTTCATCTCAGATGCACCTGGCACCTTCCTGTCACCAGGAAAGTACCAGGAAATAGTCTTTATGGAGTTTGTGAGGATCCCACAACTGTTTTTTCACCAAAAAAAAAATCAAGGGACTAAGTGGCAGTGGTCACTCAAAGCTACCGGTGTGGTAAAATGACAGAACTGCACACACACGGCACAGGTGCTACCTCTAGGTTTTGATCTCCTATCCTAGTGATGCGAGGTGCAGCCACTGGGGGACACTGGGTGATGGGCACGTGGAACAGAGTTCTCTGCAAATTCCTATGAACCTATTATTTCAAAGTAACAAGTTTAGCGGGGGGAAATGGCAAGGAAACAGCAAATGACAGTAAGAGGAGGGAGGAGCCATACGGCTGGGCTGGGCCGGGCTCCCCCTCTCCCTCCGCCCCCTCCTCCAGCAGGTTGGCCCCAGGAAGAATCCTGTAGGTCTTGGAGGCTGGGACACCTCTGCAGACGGTGAGTGGGGACGCCCAGATCTGTCCCTCTGCTGGCTGATGCTGGACGCCGGGGACACGGGCAGAGAAAGAAACAGACCTGGGTCTCTGCCTGTTCCTTGCTGCCTATTCCACTGACTGATCTTCAAACGCCTGGTTTTACCCAGCTTCACAACACTCCAGCGGCTTCTCAAAGGGTAACTTGGCAAAACGGCCCTGCCGCCAGTTCACAGGTTTAGAGCAAAGCCCCTACACTGTACAGTCCACAGGAGACCTGGTACCATCGGGGCCCACCAGGGCGTCCCCTTCTCCACTGCACTGCAGGGCTGCCGTGGTGACTCCGCAGCGAGTCCTTCTGGAAAGGGGGCGGGTTGGATGTCTGGGCCTCGGCTGACCCCGCCCTCGCCTTCTTCCCTTGCATCCAGCCCCAGAGGGCTGCCCCGCAATACTCCCGCAATACTCCCGTTTTACCAGCGAGGAAACCAAAGCAGGGCAGGGTAAAGAAAGTCACGCGCACCGTGAAAATGTTTTGTAGACATTAGCTAGTCCCGCTAGTAACCACGCATCCTAAACCAGGCAGGTCAGTACCAGGAAAGGGGCCTCGGTGCGACAGAAACAAGAGGCCCCCCAGCCCCGGCCGGGGCTCCTTCCCCTGGGCAGCCCTGTGCCCCCCACACTCTCCCCCTCCAGGGGTGCCACCCCCATCCTCACCGTTGCCAGGACCCTCACCTTGGCCCTCACTTCACAACCCAAAGCCCCAGGCACAGAATTGAGGTCAGGAACCAGGAAGCTGGGCGTGGGATAAACTTAGGTGCCTATGGCCTGGGAGCTTGATCCAGAATCCCCGGTCCCCACCCCACCGCTGCGCTTCCTCCATCCTTTGTCCGTCTCCTCCTCAGCACATCAAATATTGACTCAGCCCGAGCCGAGGCCAGGGCATGGGGACAGGGGCCCAGACTAGGCACGACCGTCAGCACATGGAGGGAGCGAAGGTGGCTGCTCCTGATTACTCAGGCGATATAGTGAGAAAAAGCAGTTCAAAGCGTTTTCACGTGAGGGAAGGTGGCTGCTCCTGATTGCTCAGGCGATACAGTAAGAAAAAGCAGTTCAAAGCGTTTTACAAACAAAGGTCTACAGCAGTGCTTCTCAAATGCAAACCGGCACGGGGATCACCTTGTGAAAGTGCGATTCTGATTCGGTGGGTCTGGGGGTGATCCAAGTTGTAGGTGACAGGGCTCGTACCGTGAAGACGAGGGTCGGGAGGCACTAGTGGCAGGAGGGCTGCCTAGGGTTACGTGCATTCCACCCAAGGCAGGGTCTGGAAGCCCAGGCTGCCTCTCAACCAATGACATTGGCGCCTCTAGGAGTGGGGCCCAGCCTGACCACGCCCCCAGGCAATTCCTGGTGCCCAGAACCACTGCTAATGGCAAAGCCTAGCTATGGAGCGAGAGTGTCGCCCACGCCATCCCAAGCGCTTGCTGGGCCGTCTCCATGGAGAGGGGCTACGCTGCTCTCTCTGGCAGCTTCTTCTAGTTAGATGAACTTAAGAGAAAATTCTTCCCCTTAAGCCAAAATACCACTGTCTCCCCGCCCCTCCTCCTGGGCCTTCTACTCATTTCTTCTATGTGCCCAGGCTACAGAGGCTGATGGTTCTCAGCTTATTGTTTTTTGGGTTTTTTTTTCAGGGCTGCACTTGTGGCATATGGAAGTTTCCAGGATAGAGGTCAAATCGTAGCTACAGCTGCTGGCCTACACCACAGCCACAGCAACATCAGACCCAAGCCACATCTATGACCTATGCCACAACTCATGGTGACCACAGATCCTCTCTTAAGCCAGTGAGCGGGGCCAGGGATCGAACCTGCATCCTCATGGATACAAGTCAGATTCGTTTCTGCTGAGCCACAACGGGAACTCCCTCAGATTATTATTTTTGAAAGTAGGTGAAAGAAAATCTGGTCCACAACATCTTGAACATTTAAATACCATCTGAAACAAAGTATTCCCACCTACTCATGTGTGCCCCTGCAGATATCTTCTACCCACTGTCAGGAAAAAATTTAGAAGGCATTTTCTTCTATGTAATTTATGGTACCTTTAAAAAAAAGTCAGTGGTGAGCTTTGAAAACCCAGGTTATATTATTTGAACTCAGATCCATTTCAAAAGCGTAAACATCAGGAGTTGCCGTTGTGGCTCAGGGGTTAAGGAATCCGACTAGGAACCATGAGGTTGCGGGTTCGATCCCTGGCCTTGCTCAGTGGGTTAAGGATCCGGCGTTGCCGTGAGCTGTGGTGTAGGTTGCAGACATGGCTGGGATCCCGCGTTGCTGTGGCTGTGGCGAAGGCCAGTGGCTACAGGTCCTGTTAGACCCCTAGCCTGGGAATCTCCATATGCCGTGAGTGCGGCCCTAGAAAAGGCAAAAAAAAAAAAAAAAAAAAAGAGTAAACATCAGTCCTTACAGCTGGGTATCAGTGAGAATCTACAAAATCAACACCAACATGATTAGCAAACATTTCTTGCAAAGAAAACGAGGAAGTTACCTTGATACTCTTGGCAGATCACCCACGGTGTGGGTTCCTACTGAGCCTCCTGTACGTTTCAGATAATGTTTGAAGCCAGGTGTTTGTTTCCAAGAACAAACGAAGCAGCCAAATCTCGGTGCTTTTCTTCTTTCTCCAGCGTTACAGGGAGCTGTTGTCCTCTAGCTGGGGCTGTGGATCCTTCTCGTATTTTCACCCAATACGAGAAAGATGAGCTTTCTGGGTTCTCAGCTCTTTCCAAGCACGATCATTTTCTTTCCAGTGACCCTGTCTCCTCCAAGCATAAATATCAAGGAAAACCGACTCTTACGCTCCCCTCTCCTTGCTGAGCTCCTGGGACAGCCCTCCAGACTCACCTTTTTCTTGCCCAGTCTTCCTTGGTGTCTGGAGCCAAATGGCCACTGACTTGGTTCCTGCTTCCTGGAGACAGGCCTCTGCTGCTGGCAGAGCTGATCCCGAAGAACCTTCCGAGGTTGCTGGGTTCACTCCAACGCATCACCACTTTCTGCAATCAGTGCAGGACTCACAAGCGCGGGGCATGCTGGGCTCAGCGGTACCACCGGTAATTTACAAATTCTCAACTCCCTGGGCTTTAAGAGTTTGAACACGTTCCACTGTGTTTCAGCCACGTTTGAGAAATCCATTTTCCTTGGTCTCTGGTAGTGTGTGGTTCTTACAAGGTGGTTCATCCGCTGGAGATAAAGCTGCCTGTTAGTAAAATTATGGCGCTCCCTAAGACGTGGGGAGGAGAGCCGAACCGAGACTCACATCATGTTCATAGCTGAAGGTTGCAGCGACGACCACAGAATGCAGAAACATCTGAAGACACGCGTGCAGGGCCCTGTGAGATGGGGAGATGGTACCCATGGATGTTCTCAAATGAGAGTCCGGGCAGAGGTCCGGGGCGGCACAGCCCGCCCAGGGGAGAGGGCAGCTGATGCATTTCAGACGTGCTGCGGGCCAGCCCTCATGAGGCTCAGCTGGGCAGGAGAACTTCCCAGAGCCACGCTGGTCCCGAAGGCGCTCTTCTTTCATCCATTTTGGACACTGCAGTTCCCAGAGTGACCTGGCACCTCCCCGCCTGCCTCAGTGGAGTGAAGTGAACTTAACCGTCACCTCTGCCCAGTGGCTCAGGGTCATCAAGATAACTGTGATGAGTGACGTCTTGGGAAAGGGTTCCTGACGGGTGACTGTAAAAAGTCAAGTACACTTGGAACGCCAAGGCCCTTCATCCTTCCACCAGCTTCTCTGGTCACTGGGGCCACCCGCTCACCTTCATGGCACTTATTCCCAAGCACCTGACAGCAGGTGACTGCCTCCCCCTCCCATATCTGAGCTCTCTACCTGCCTCGGGAGCTCAGCATGGGTGGCCCTGTGAGATGGCCAAGGAGAGGGATATCAGAGCTGTGCTACTTTCCTAAAAGACCTGAGCTGTGTCACCAGCACGCTCGCCACTACCGCCCCCAGTAACCCCAGGCCATCTCCCTTCCACAGCCCCTCCACCCACCACACCAGCTTCCCATTTAGACTCTTCATTTGTTACCCCTGATGGAAAAGAACTGATTAAGGCTGCGGTTACCTAATCTGGCTGGGCGCCAGAACCACCTGACAGCTACTAAAATCCAGAATCGTGGGCCCCCGAGAGATTCTGACACGCGGCCTTGTTGAGAAGTCACATCTGGAAGAAAGAAGCCGACACCAGATTTCATGTCCCTGGAGGACCAGCACTGACACCCACGGACCCAGTGACCAGAGCAGTGGAGGCGCCCAGAGAGGCTGGCCTGGGACCATGCATTTCTCTACACAGCACATTCTGGTCCCGCAAAACAGTACCAGCCATGTGCTTTGGTTCAAACTTTTCAATGGTCCTGTCTACCCTGGAGAAACGCTGAAAAGTGTATCTGCAGCTCCAGCGTTGCTACAAGGACCAGAAACTCGGATGATGCAACAGAATCAGTGAAGCCCAGTTGACCCCAAAGTAGGCCCCTGTGCCTGCGGTCAGCCGCCACTCAGGCCGGCCCGCTCTGGCTCCATCAAACACAGCAATTAAGGTGGTAAATGCAGAGAAAGGCAAATAATTCGATTCACCGAAGTGAAATGGAAAAACAGGCTTTATGGCATCATTGGTGCTCAAAATAACTTAAGAGGCCTCACTCTCGAACTCTGCTCTCCGTTGTTCACCCATCTCTGTTTCCCTTCTGTGCTAACATCATGCGGTTTGAAATCTGCTTTCTGCCGTATTTGATTCCATGTGGGTGTTTTTCCCTCATCCGTCTTCCTTTGTGTTAGTTCAAGGGAAAAATAGCCCTGGGAAAGCTTTTATGCTGTCTGCTATTGTTCTGTATTTAAGTCAAAAAGTACATGCTGCTTAATTCGGGGACTTGAGACCAGGCTGACTGGCAAATTCCATAAGCTTGAAATCCTTGTCAAAAATGCCAAAGTAAATGACCTCCGGCCTCTAAAACCAACAGAACGTGGGCCCTGCCCTCACTTTCAAGTCTCAACAAGTGTTCACTTCCAGGGCCCAGGCAGGTCTGGGTCTGCTTGGCCTCTAGAAAAGAGTCACAGGTTCTTGCCCTTCTGAGAGTCCAAGTAATGAGGTTCAGAACCACATCTGCATGATCCCCTGGTGTTGGATTTAGATGTGTGTGTGTGTGTGTGTGTGTGTTTAAGCTTTGTTTTCAATTGTGATTAAAATATACCTAATAAAATCTACCATCTCAACCTTTTCGAAGAGTGTAAGTGACATTAAGCACATTCACAATGTGGTATAATCATCCATCTTCAGTAGAAAATTTTCATCATTCCAAATTGAAACTCTGCATCCATTAAATACCAGCTCTCCACACACACACATACATACACACCAGCCCCTCATAACCACGGCTGTGTTTGTCTGGGTCTGACAACCTTAAGAACCTCAGGTAAATGGAATCGTGCAACACTCCTTCTGTGTCTGGCTTCTTTCATTCAGCACAGTGTCCTCACGGCTTATCCATGCTGCAGCATGTGTCAGAATTTCCTTCCTTCTCGTTGCTGAATAACTTTCCCATGTACGTATATGCCACATGTGCTTAAGCTTTCGATTCTACAAACGATGAAAATAATTCCTTTCAACTTGCCAGCATGTTCAGGATTTACACTCAGTTCTAGTAACTGCAAACTTGATAGACAAATTATCCGGCAGGAAGTCCAACACATGGTCACAAGGGCCCATCCACTCATATCAGGGTCATGGCCTAGAACCTGGTATTAAAGGAGTTCCCCAAGTTCTAGGTAAGGAGCCAGGCTGCAGTGAAGAGCACTGGGGTTCTAGGTGTCCCCTGCCTGACCACACTGCAGGGCTGAGAGAAAGTTTGCAGAAAACTTATGTCTGACTTCATTGCTGGATAAGAATTCCCAGTCTCTCTGTAGAAGCAGAGACCATGCCTCCAAATGTAGGATGTTCAGCACATGGCAAGTTCAAGTTATTCATCTTTGCCCCACTCCATTGTATGGGTTTTACTTCAATCCTCTTCTCTATTCGCTGGACAATCAACCACCCTCTGAAAACAGGTATCCAGAAGCCACTCCCACTTTTCAGGTTCATTGAAAAAAATGAGGCACTTTCTGTCCTTAAGCACTTCTGAAGCCCTATCACGCTGTGGGCAGTTCCAAGGAGGAGAAACAGAGAAGGTACAACACCTGTACAAGGGACAGTGGTTGGGGTTTCTGAGCCTACTCACAGCATCCACTGCAGGGTCCAGCAGCTCTGCTTACTGTGTAAACCGAACACATCCCCAGTGAGTTATTATTATAATTCTAAAATATTTTTAGAGATGGCATTAAAAAATGAAATGGTACTTGAAGAAAAGTAAAGAGGAGGAGAAAACACAAAGGCTTAAAAGAAAGCATGGCTGAACTGGCATCTATCGTGGGTGTGGTCACGTTTACATATTTCCACTAACACTGCAATTTGGAGCCAGGCAGGAAAAAGGGATCTATGTATACAATACTCTTGTGAGATTTAATCTTGTGTTGACAAAATGATCTATACTGCACAATGCCTTTTTTTTTTTTTATCTTGGCACACCCAGAGCATGTAGAAGTTCCCAGATCAGGTACTGAACCTACGCCACAGCAGTGACCCAAGCCACAGCAGTGACAACGATGGATCCTTAACCTGCTAAACCACCAGGGAACTCCCATAATTCTTAAGATAAGTATAGTCATTGTGTATTCTCAAATTTTAATTAGCATCTATTTGTCAGTTTCTTTTGTGCACATAAGTGGCAGGTCTTTAGTACTTATTGGAACATAGTCTTCCGGTCACAACAGATATATAGACGAATAACTCTGTCCCTGTCCCTGCAAAGTCATCACGTGATGTAACAGAAGCACCAAGATGGTGGAGGTTAGGCATCAGGGGTGGCTTCCTGGAGGTGGTGGCTGAGTCTTGGATAAACAGAGTCGCTAGACAAGAGAACACACACCTCTCTGGGCTTTTCACACAGTGGTTAGCAACAGAACAAGCCCAAAGCAGCCACCGGAAGCCCTCCCACACTGAGGATATTTCTAGAAACCGTTTCTTTTGAAGAAGGAATCTACAGATTGCTTTAGCGGGGAAAAGAAGATAGGGGACCAATATTAACGAAGCCTCAAAAAATGGCATCTCTCTACCAATTATTTGACTCCTAGCGTATGCCCTGTTTAGTGCTTTAAACCCACCACGGTTATTCCTCAAACAAAAGTTGGTTATTGTGATTTCCTTCTTACAGATGAGGAAACACAAGGTCAGAAAAATTACATGACATGATAATGGCTAACATGGGAAGACCTCTAGGTTCCAGGCAACGTTGTAGGTATTTTTTAATGTTTGATCTCATTTCATCATGTTAGTAACCCTCTGACCCTGTTACCAGTTGAGGAAACCGAGGCACAGAGATACTAGGTGACTTGCCCACGGTCACCAATTAGTGGCAGAGGAGGCACTGCCACCAAGCCATCTGGCTCCCCAGTCCTCTCTTCAGGCCACGAGGCCATCAATGGCCCGTGTTCTTTCAGCTATAGATGAGCCTCTTTTGCAAAACAGACATGCTTGGCAGGGGACTGCTTTCAGTATAAATTGATTCTCCACTGTTGAACATTTTGCTTTCTTTAGAAGAGTTCCTCTCATGCCATGCAGTGCTGCAGCATTTTGCATGTCTGTGGCTTTATTCCCCAGACTATGTCTGCTGCTTGAATTGTATATTTGCTGTAAATGTGTAAGTGGATGGAGCCAAAACACCTGTCTTTCCCCAAAGGTCTGAGATCGAAGACCAACTCCAGGGTGATGAAACGTTCCAGTGGAGCAGGGAGACTGTCAGAGTCTCACTTCACCAAGTGAGGGTTTCCCAGGGCGGGTCACTCACTGGAGATGCATCTTCTGAAGGGCAGATGTGGACCAGGCTGAGCGAGGGAGCGCGCCGTCAGGGGAGCGGGAGCTGGCAAGGGGGTGAGTGCAGATAACGACACAGAGGGAGAATCTGGATACAGGATGCTCCAGGGAGGACTGAAGGACGGGTGGGCAGCCTAGTGGGGGCCTCAGAGCAGGGCCAGCAAATGCTTCCTCTAAAAGGACAGAGAGGAAATATTTTCAGTTCTGTGGGTGGGATATCATGGTGTGAAATAACTGGGCATGGCTGTGTGTCCCAATAAAACTTTATTTACAAAGACGGGCTGTAGGTGAGATACGGCTGCTATAAGCTATAGGCTGTCCCTGCCTCAGAGCCCGGGGCTGAAAGGAGGCAACAGGATGCCAGGGGCCTGTGTGGCAGGACACTAGCCTTGCCTGGGAGCAGGCTGCCAGGTGACAAAGAGCCAAGAATGATATGGCCTGAATGATAAGGGACCTGACTCTTCCAAAGTCCAGGGTGCCACTAAGAGTCAGGCAGCTCCATTCAGAGCAAAAAGGGAAGCACCAGCCCTCAGAGGATTGTCACCTGGAGGGACTGCAGCACCAGCCTTTGCCCCAACCACACCTGCTGATATCCGCGTCGCCCCTCACGCTATGTGCTGGTTGCTATGTGGTGGACACGCTATGTCTAGACGCCTTGGACAACCCTCTGTTGGAGTCAACTAAGAACGAAAGATAAAAGTACAGCAACTATCTGCTCAGCTGCTGAGCTGATAGGAAGACAGGAGTCTGTGCAGCCCAAGCGCAGAGTGGAGGCAGGGGCCCCGGGAGCAAACGAGGCTGCAGTTATGGTCTCCCAGGAGGTGAACCCCAGTGACCTTAACCTTTGATAGGATGCTGCGTAGGATGAGGCAGAAGGAGAGACCCCTGCATGAAGTTCGATCCCAGAGGCGGGCTATGCTAGTAGCAGACCGGCACGGCTGGGCGCGGGGAAGGATCACACAGCAGGGACAGGGAGATATGTGCCCTTTTCCACCCAGGGGAGAAAAAGAATCACTCCCAAATGGTCCTAATCACGAGGCGGTCTTCACACGGGTCTCTGGCCCCAAGGTCACCTGCGTGGTTTAAAAATCCATAACAGAGACTTTAAATCCGTAACAGAGAGGACTCGGGTGCAGAGCAGAGCAAACGCAAATCCTCTTTGGAGGAAAGTAAACTTAACCCGAGATTGAAAAAAAGTCCTCACAGATCAGGTTCCAAGGAAGATGAGCCCAGTCAAAATCCACGGAATGTGCAAAGAAAAAGGGTACTTGCAGAAGCAATCAAGAGCAAAGTCAGAGCCACGGTGATTCCAGATGTGGCAAGGGTCATCCCTGAACTGTAAAATAAATATGCTGAATAAGTTTAAAGATATCAATAAGAGGCTTGAAAATAAAAGCAAGGAACAAGTCATTATTTATAAAGAAAGACCTGAGCAATTTTGAATTTTTTTTTTTTTCTTTTTAAGGCCGCATGTGCAGCAGATGGAAGCTCTCAGGCTAGGGGTCGAATCGGAGCTGCAGCTGCCAGCTTATGCCACAGCCACAGCAATGCCAGATCCAAGCTGCGTGTGCAAACTATGCCACAGCTCATGGCAACACTGGATCCTTAACCCACTGAGCGGGGCCAAGGATTGAACCCGCATCCTCATGGATACTAGTTGGGGTTGTTTCTGCTGAGCCACAATGGGAGCTCCCAATTTTGAAATTTTGACAAAGGAAAAAAGAATAAAAATATAATAATTCAAATTTAAAAAACCAGTCTACTGGTTGAAATTGAGACACCGGTGGAACAAGAATGAGTAGAGAGAGATCTGAAGAAATTATGCAGATTATAAGAATAGACAAAAAAGATGGAAAATATAAAAGGGAGTCTAAGAGACAGAGCTCTAACTGGTTCTAGTAAGAGATCCTGGACAGCATGAGGAACAGGAAATATGCAAAAGAAAAATTTCCAACATTTATGAAAAATGCGAATCTTTAGATTCGGGATGCCCAACAATCCTAAGAGGAATAAATAAAAATGTGTCCACTCCTGGAGACCATCACCATGAAATTGCAGACCAGCAAAGACAAAGAGAGGACTTTCAGGCAGCCAGACAGGGAAAACGATGATCAGCTAAAAAGGAACAGCAGCCGGGTCGCTGCCAGACTTTGCAAGCACAGCAGTGGAAGATGGACGACAGGGAAATATGAACTTTCATATGATGAGGGAACATAACCATCCTCTGAGAACTTCATCACCCCCCCAAATGTCTTTCAAGAATTGAGATAAAATTGAGATATTTAAAGCAGGAGAAAAAAAAAGAAAGGAGTTTCCACTCACAAAATCTCATTAAATTAAATTCTAAATGATATTCTTCAGACAGAGGGAAATTATCCTAGACGGGAGTTCCAAAAGGCAAGAAGAAATGATGAAAAGAGATATTGTGCTTTACAAAACAGCAATACTAATAATGGCCAATGTAGGGTGCAAAAAAAAGGGAAATAAAATGCTGGATAACAATAGCACGTAAGTAATAAATCATCCTATATATTTTTTGTCTTTTTAGGGCTGCACCTGAGGCATATGGAGGTTCCCAGGCTAGGGGTCAAATCGGAGCTACAACTGCCAGCCTACGCCACAGCCACAGCAATACCAGATCCAAGCTGCCTCTGTGACCTACACCATAGCTCACGGCAATGCCAGATCCTTAACCCACTGAGCGAGGCCAGGGATTGAACCTGCATCCTCATGGATACTAGTCGGGTACATTAACCGCTAAGCCACGATTGGAACTCCTCGAGTTTTATATTTTTAAGTGACCAAATCTAATAAAATGAAAAACAGGTCCAAAAGGCACTACAGGAGATAAAGTACGAAAATCAAAGTGTGAGGTCTCTTCATGGACACTGAGCTCCACAGCCCTCGACAGCCCCCTGAGCAGGAAGGAAGGCTGGGATTTCACGTCCCCTCCAAATCCAAATGGCACAGTGTGGTTTTTGTTTTCCTTTTAAAGGCTTTTGTCTTTGAGGGAAAGAGGAAAAGTATTATTAATATCGAGCTGTTAAGTATTCATGTTAAAATATGAGGGTAATCATTAAACTCAGAGGCTTGGACATTATAACGTCAAATTAGAGAGGAGAATGTAACGAAGTGGAAAAAAATCCCAAAGGGGGGAGAAAAAGAGAAAAAAGGAAGCAGAAAAAGTGGGACAGATATCAAGTATACTATAAAATAATTAAACAATTAAAATATCTCAGTAATCATAAAAAAAGAGCAGTCTCTCCAGTTTAAAAAAGTGATCAGCAGACATGCTTTTTAAGAAACCAGAAGATGCTGTTTATAAGAAACGTTTCTGAAATATAAGGACAGAGAACTAAAGAGTAAAAGGAGAAAAAAGAAACACCAGATAAAAATGAACAAAAGAAATGGGGTGTACCTCTATGAATACAAGACAGTGAGACTTTAAAGCAAGGAGCATATGGAAATAAAAGAGGATCACAACATACGATAAAGGTTTCAATTCATCTGGAAGAAAAGATAATCCCCAATTTGTATGCACTTAACAATACAGCATCAAAATATATAAAGCAAAAAGTACCTGACCCCAAGGAGAAACTGACAACTCCTCTATCACAGTCACACATTTCTGACGTATCTCATTTCATAAATGATCTATCAAGCAAGACAACAACTGAGATATATAAAATTGAAGAGCACAGATCTAAGAGACGTGTATACAAAATACTGCACCCAATAATGGGAGACTAAACACTCTTTTGAAGCCCAGATATCAAGCATCTAGAAAGTTGCTTCTTTAGGTCAGAGGACACTATTTTTCAGTGCTCTTCACAGAGGATTTGGAGCAACCATTTCAAATTCGACCAGCTGTCAGGTGACCAGATAGCACACTGGTTACAAAACAACTTAATCTGTAAAATATTGCCTTTAGAACGGTGTGCCTGATGTCACCAAACCCTGATTTCCTTACTCACACTCAGTTCCCTGGACATCCCCCTAAAGCAAACAAGAACCAGCATAGAAGCTACAACAACCAAAGTGACCGCTTAGAATCTAGAGAGAAGATTTCTTCCATCTAGAATTTTGGACGGAGGAGGACTTGTAACTGTCTAGAATGTAAGTACAATGAGAACAAGAAACTTTGTGTCACTATCTGTATTACAGCGCCCAGCAAATATATTTGAAGGATGGGATGCAATAGGTGAACAAAAACGATACACTGATACCAGGTGAATGCTTGCCTTTCTTTCTGGTGCTGTAATAATTCTGAACATCCTGTTTTGTGTTCTGTTTGGCAAGTGAGTAGCCTAAGCATCCAGCATTCAGGTTCAGACACGACTTGCAAGAAGAAAGCACAGAGCGTCTGTGTCAGCCAGGTCAACGCTCTCCGAGACAAAGAGGTTCCTTGACGGAAATATCTGGGCCTGCCGGTGGCGGTAATCCTTTTTGGGAAAAGGCGGAGGGAAGGGGCTGGACAGAAGGAAAATGAACTCCATTCTACTTGCCTGGAATTTTTCTTCTAGTGAAGAGAACGCAATCGCACAGTGAGCAAGTGACTCGGCCTCTGCTCTTAACAAACTGTCAGGAGCACCCGAGGAGAAAAGCAGAAGATGGACAGGAATCCTTTGCACTGATCACTTTTTCTCTTTGATCCTTTCTGGCCTTGACTCTGTCATGCTGCTCACTCCACTCCCCAGCCCTCGGGGAAGGCACAGCAAGCTTCCAGCTGAGTGTGCGGTTAGGCAGCAGGGATCGATGCCAGGATGACGGATGAGGAGAGACGCTGTCCTCTTCTAAGGGGAAGAGCGGAGTCCCCGGGGAGTCAGGCTGGCAGTTGGGTCACAGGCTGGAGTCAAAGGCCATGAAGAGGCAGGAATAAGCCGTCATCAGGGCCAGAGGTTAGGCAAGCATTTAGGATGTCAACAATTCCAGCTGGAGTCACTTCAAGATTTTCCCCCTGCAGCTCTGCTCCAGGTCCGGCCTTTTGAACTTACATGGTCTTGGTCCAAACAGGAGAATCCTTGTCCCCAAAATGCCAGCTGTCTTTCCTGGACAGAGCTTCTTTGGGTGCCAAGTGAAGGGACCTCGTGCATGTTGGTCGAAGAGTTAGTCAACAACCCCAGGCTCCTGGAGCTGCCCCCTTTTCTAAATTCTTCTCCAAGACAGCGTCAAAGAGATAAGGTTCTGACTAGGGTTCTGTCTGTTCAAGAGCTCACCTTCTTATTTTAATTCATCTCACGCTGGTGATCTGTGTGACCAGGGTGCCCACCTGGGGCAGAGGTGTTGTACCAAGTAGAACATGTCTGTGGCCCCTGGTCAGGGAACTGGGTGAAGCAGGTGACTGGCGCAGAGGACAAGAGCAGATAAGATGGGTCTTCATGTCACAGCAGCACATGTCCTCACAGAGACTGCCTTTCTCTTTTTCTTTTTTTACCTGCTGCACCCCTTGCATATGGAGGTTCCCAGGCTAGGGGTCTAATTGGAACTGCAGCTGCTGGCCTACACCACAGCCACGGCGATGCTAGAGCTGAGTCCCATCTGTGACTTACACCACAGCTCATGGCAATGCCGGATCCTTAACCCACCAAGCAAGGCCAGGGATCAAACCCACATCCTCAAAGTGACAACGTCAAGTCCTTAACCTGCTGAGCCACAATGGGAACTCCCATGAACAGATTTTTTCATTGAGTTCAGGGTTCTTATGTCCAAGAACATCCTGGTTCAACTAACGACTCGATATTGGCAGTTTTCAAGAAGAGACCAGTGACCCCTGGGGGTCAAAACTATTTTATAATAACACAAAGGCAGTGCTGGCCTTTTTCTATCTCGTTTTCTCAAGAGCGTGCAGTGGAGTTTCCCAGAGGATACAAACATGTGACACCTCCCTTCTAACAAGCCGGACAAATAAAAAGATTTGCAAAAATTCAAGCAATGCCACTCTTCTCACTAAATAATATTGTTTGGGGCAAACATAGTTATTATTGTTATGTTAGAATGCAATGCATTTATTACTCTTACTTTAAAAATGAATGAAAAATCATTTTGAATTTTTCTGCTTTTAAAAAAAACTAAATAAAAATTAAAAAAAATAAAATTAAAGCTTTCCAAGGTGGTAAATATCCATAGATAAAAGCCACATGTACAAAAACTCCAGGATGCTCAATGCCTTTTAAGAATGTAAAGGGCTCCCTCAATGAACAAATTTGAGAACTGCTGCTCTGTCTTTTCAGGGCTTCAGGGTTACAAGCCCTGAAACATTTAGCAGTCTCTTTATAGCATGAGGGAATACTATGCTACACTTTTTGATTACATAAATAAAGGCACAATATAAATGACTTGGCAACCATTTTTCGACATAATTTTCCTTGTGCCTCAGAAATGGCTCCATAATTTTCAAGCCAGACACTTCATACCTATGTTCTAAAGCTGAGTTCCTGTGGAATTATTTATTCCAGGAAGCTGCTGACTCTGTTCTCAACTCATCATCATTATATGCTGTAAAGGCCTTATTTATATCTTCTTAGCAAGCAGAGAACCTTACAAGATCATAATATTTTGAAAAATACTGAGGAATTTTATGAGCAATTCAGGGAGACTCCTAATATTTTATCTCAAGGAGCTAGTGGCTCTAGGATGTAAGGTAACTTGATAACTACTAAAACAACAACCACAAAACGTTGCGTTCCATTCAGATGAGCCCTCTTGCCTCTCTTCATATTTCATCAGGCACAATAACTACCCACAAATCAACTAGCCAGAAAAGATAAAAGGTAATCCAAGTGTCCTCTGAATTTTTTATAACTTGCCAAGAAATCTGAAGCTAAAGTCAAGAATAATCTAAGTCGACCAAACTCCCACTAAGCATCCAGCTTCTGATATTTCAAGTGCAGTACGCATTCCGTCTGACAGCATCTCCGCAAGGCGTTTTCCCCATCACATCGGTCTGGATGTGGTGGAAATGTCTTCATCGACTCATTTCAGGCCATTTCTCAATGCTGCGTTGTGTTCAGCTCAGATTAGGGAGTCTGGCAAATTAAGATGTGCCTTTAACTGGGAACTTGGGGTTAATAGATGCAAACTATTGCCTTTGGAGTGGATAGGTGATGAGATCCTGCTGTACAGCACTGGGAACCCTATCCAGTTACTTACAATGGAGGATAATGTGAGAAAAAGAATGTGTATGCGTATGTGTGACTGGGTCACCTTGCCGTACAGTAGAAAACTGACAGAATACTGTAAACCAGCTATGATGGAAAACATAAAAATCATTTTAAAAATGTGCCTTTAAGGTCTGAAGCTTGCCTTCAGGGAGGGTAGAGTCTATGAGAAGAGAGAGATGTACAGCAATGACCCCATTACAAAGTGGAAGCTAGGGAGCTCTGTATGAATTAGGTACTTAATAGGAGTTGTTACAGTGCACGAATGGAAGAGACTCACATAAGGAGGGTCAGAATGGCAAAGACATAAAATATTTGCACAAAAAGCATTTCTTCACCATCAGATGAAAACGGTCCGGCTGTATTTCAATATACAACGCTTCAGCATCTACGATTGCCCGTTCCTGTGTGTAGACCGGCAGGAGACACAGAAAAGCTACTGAAGTCCTTCACATTTTCTGACCCATTAGATTTTCTTCCCCCATCAGAAGCTGCTGCTGGGCTTCAAATCCCTCGAGCAGTTGGAAAAAAGCAAACAACTTTTTGCTTTTGGGTGCGGAGGCAGCTCTGATGTGAGATTCTACCTGTCAGTCTCTCTCTAAGACACAGTCAGTAACCCAGGAAGTGGCTCATGGGTAACCACATGGGGATCTCATTAAATCAGCCACCAATGCAACAACCTACCAACTCATCAACCAACCATCCCACCCACTCACCTACTAACTAACCAACCAACCCACCAATCAACCAACTAACCCACCAAGCAACCCACCCACCCACCTACTAACCAACCAACCCACCAATCAACCAACTAACCCACCAACCATCCCACCCACCCACCTACTAACCAACCAACCCACCAATCAACCAACTAACCCACCAAGCAACCCCCCCACCCACCTACTAACCAACCAACCCACCAATCAACCCACCAACCAACCAACCAAATAACCAACTAACCCACCAACCTACCCACCAACCAATCCACTAACCAGCCAATCCACCAACCAGCTAACCAACCCACCCACCCATCAACTAACCAACCCACCAACACACCCACCCATTAAAGAACCAACCAACCCACCAACCAACCAACCCACCAACCAGCTGTGGTCCCCTCCTGCATAAATAAGATGAGTGTGGCTGACCAGCAGGGCCGCATTACCTGTGTTCTTTGCACTGAGTGTCTACTAGCTGCAAACCAGTCCCTTCTGTTCTCCATCTTTGTGCGGGTGTGTGCTGTTTCTCAGCTGACCTTCAGAGGCCTCAGAACAACCAGACCATTATTACACTGCTCTGTGTGAGCCGCGGTCCCTGATGGAGAAGGGGTCCAACTCCCTCCTCACTGGAGAGGGTGCCACCTCCCCACGAGGCTGGCTCACTCCTTCGTGACCCAACTGCGCCATTTCACGAATAACTCTACAAGCAACTGTTACCAATGCTGCTAAAAGTTCCATAAGGAGAGTGGCGTGGGCCCCAGAGGGCTTCCTGTACTTGGAAGGTGAGGGCACAAATGGGATCCGTCCGCAGGTGGTGACCCACATAAAGGGAGGCTCTCATCAAGGATAAACAGACCATCGTCTGCATCCTTCCCCATAGACGGTCCAGCCAGACCGACGACATGCAGACGCCAGGCCCTGCGCGCCGCTCAGGTGTGAAGGCCAGGCGCACGGACTGCGCTGACCTGCTACAGAAAGGATGCCCGTGCTCCGTGTAAAACGTCTGAGCAAAACCTGAAAATCCACCTCCCTCCTGGTCTCCCGAGGGTTCCTCCTCCGGTGAGGAAGCGCCGGGCTGGTGGCTGTTACCCGGGGGCTGCAGCACCACGCGTTCCACGCGGCCGCCCTGGCCGCCGCAGCGCAGGCCTGACGTGGCCCCAGCCTCCCTGCTGGCCAGGCGACAGTCAATGCCAGCCCTTGATTTAAAATGAAAGTTAACTTAAGAGGCGCTAAAAGTCCTCAACTCTGCTTTCCAGACCAGGGCAAAAGTCAAAAGCGGCCCTGGGAACATCAGGAAAACCAGCTGTTTCTCATTTGGAGGCAAAAATAACTCCGAAAACACGAGACAAAAACGCCCAAACAACATCCACATCTATTGGTGCGACTGAACTCAGTGCATGAAAGCAGATCTGCGTCTCACCCTGTCTGAGGCAAGTCTTGGGCGACAAAGCCACTGTGTGTTTGTGAACTTAAGCACCTTCGGGGCAGCAGTGCTGACGCTGGCCTGCCTTAGTTGGCATACATCCTGCTCCCAGGATTTTCCCTTCACTGTCCTATGGGTTTGGGAAAGCCATGATTACAGCCTCCGTATTAGGGATTTTTTATCTCCGTGTTCAGCAATCTCGTGTCAACCTTAATTTTGAGATAATACATTTTTTTGACAGCAATCTCTCTCCTCTCTCTCTCTCTCTTTTTTTTTGGCTACCCCACAGCATATGGAGCTCCTGGGCCAGGGATCAGATCTGAACCACAATCTCAACCTAAAGCCACAGCTATGGCAACACCCACTATGCCAGGCTGGGAAATGAACCCACGTCCCAGCCCATTGCGCCACATCGGGAGTTCCTGACAGCAATAATTTTAAGTGCTGCATATATACACATATATGTACACATAAGCATGCACACACACATTCTTTTTTATTTTCCTGAACACATGCACAGCTCGGTACGGAACCCTTAACACACAAAATGTGACAATGACTGCTGACTTCTTCCCCGATCCGCTGGGGTCAGGGAGTCAGGAACAGAGCCGGGAGGAAATCTGTTTATACTCCTCCTTCTCGATAAACGGATTAAAAGCCAGTTCACAAAACGGGCCCCCAGGCTTTGATCTATGTTATAAAAACGGCACGCGCTTACCAAGAGCTGCAGAAAGAAGACAGACTGCAGGTGTGAGGGACAAGCTGTTCCAGCCGGAAGGCCCTGAGTCAAAGCTTGTCCATGAGACCTTCCAACGTGCAGCCAAACCTCCTAAGTCTCGGATCTGTGCCCCCCCAACCGCATACCCCCACCACAAACCTCCTCCAGCCCAGCCCTCTCCTCCGGGCTCTGGGGTCCTGTGTCCCCCCGCCCCTCCGCTCACTGCCTGGCTCCCCAGAGCTCTCGGGGTTCACAGACCCAAGCAGAAGCCCCTGATCTCCCCTGCCCGAGGCAGTTCCCCTTCACCCCTCATCTTTCTCATTCCAGGAAAGGACACTCCATTCTCCCATCACTCCCCAATCCCACCATCACCTGTCAGTCCTCGCTTCACGACCTCCCTACGATCTGTCCACATTTCTCATCTGCACTGTCACCATTTCACCCAAGCCACCAGACTGAGGGACAGCCAAGAGTCTCCCAGTGGCCTCCCCGGACCAGCTCTTGGCGGTACCTTCACGGCACCCCTCACAGGCAGCCACAGTGAGACTGCAAAGTGCCCGTCAGATCAGGCCGCCCTCCAGCTCAGAGTCCTTCAGGGCCCTGATCTCCATTAAGAGGAAGCAGGCCGATGCCAGGGCCAGAGTGGGCAAGGGCCAGGCTGGGTCTGCAATGTCTCCCTGTGCCGGAAAGGAAGATGCACTCCAAGACTGATGGAGATGCCTCAGACACCGGCTAGAAAGGGACCAAATCTTCCTAAATGCCTAGGCCACGAAAAACAAGTGAAGACTTAGGACCCATCCCGATGGAAGAGACAAGAAATGTAGGATGACGGGACCCTGGACTGGACACCATCGGGGACGTGAATGGGACAGTCTGCAAATTTCAAGGCGTGTCTGAGGATCGGCAGGTAATACTGTATCACTGTGAACTGCCTTACTCTTTCTTTCCTCCTTTCCTTCCTTCCTTCCTTTTTTTTTTTTTTTTTGCTTTTTAGGCCATACCTGTGGCATATGGAGGTTCCCAGGCTAGGAGGCCAATCAGAGCTTTAGCTGCCGGCCTACCCCACAGCCACAGCAACACGAGATCTGAGCCGCGTCTGCGACCTACACCACAGCTCATGGCAACACCGGGTCCTTAACCCACTGAGCGAGGCCAGGGATCGAACCTGAATCCTCATGGATTTTAGTCAGGTTCATAACCCACTGAGCCACAGCGGGAACTCCCAGGAACCGCCCTATTTTGATGACTGCACCATGGACACAGAGGAGCACGTCCTTCAGCATCACATCAGCAAATTCAAATGGTTTAGTAAAAAATAGTCATGTATGGGAGTTCCCGTTGTGGCTCAGTGGTAACAAACCTGACTAGGATCCATGAGGATGTGGGTTCCATCCTTGGCCTCACTCAGGGGGTTAAAGGATCCGGCGTTACGGTGAGCTGTGGTGTAGGTCACAGATGTGGCTTGGATCTGGCGTTGCTGTGGCTGTGGTGCAGGCCAGCGGCTTTGATTCGACCCCTACCCTGGGAACTTCCATGTGCCGTGGCCCTAAAAAGCAAAAAAAAAAAAAAAAAAGGCATACACACACAGAGCATGATGAGGCAAGTGTGAGTGAGATGAAACGTGAACAGGGATTCTCGGTAAAGGCTGGGAGGAAGAGAACATGACCATTCTTGCAACTTCTGTCTACGTTTCAAATGGTTCAAGAGTAAAAGGTTAAAACAAACTCACAAAACGACCTTCACCATTTCCACATCCCACTTAGGACAAAATGCTAAAGCAGCATCATCAGGCCGCTGGCCATTTGGCCCCTTCATACCCCTAACCGCCCCGGGAATCACACTTCCGTCTCCCTCATCTCCAGGCCCTTAGAGATGCTGTGCTTCCTGCCTGAAAATGCCCCCCTCTCTGCATCACCGCCCCATTTGCTCTCGGCTTATTTACTTTTTTTTTTTTTTTTGCCACGTCTACTGCAGGCAACACTTCCCAGGCCAGGGATCGAACCCGAGTCACACCAGTGACCTGAGCCACACCAGTGACGATGCCAGGTCCTTAACCCGCTGTGCCACCAGGGAACTCCTCGGGTCTCAGTTTCAATGTCACTTTCTCAGAAAGGCCGTCCCTATCCTTAGACTGGATCAAATTCTCCATCAGAATGTGAACTCCCACACTGATTTACGTGATCCTCCAACCATCCCCCCCACCGCCCCCGCCTCACACACAGGAGTCAGTAGACTCTGGGTTCTGCTGGTTTTCCTCAACTTCGGTACCCAGGGTCCATGCACAGTTTCTGGAGAAGAGCAGCCACTCAAAAACAAATGAATGGACTTTGTTATTTTACTCCAACACCTTATTTTCTTGAGACCCGGATCTCACCAACCTTACTAAGTTTTACCAAACAAGATACCGCACAGGAAAACCAGCCCACGGAGGTGATGGAGCTGCCCTATTTAAAACCAAAGAAACAGTTCTGAAGGAGCACACAGACATGTAAAATGATGACCCTTAACGACTTAAAACGACTAATGTCGGTAATTAGGACTCTTTTCCTAGTACAGAGAAGGTGATTAAAAAAAAAAAGTTGAGTAAGGACTAATTAATTTCACATAATAGTCACCCTGGGATCTACTGTGAGAGCTGATGTTAATGATGTATTTTTCTGTAATTAACTCTCACGTGCCATCCCGGGGCTCCCACCGCCTCCTCTGGAGTTGTTCCTTGATCCACGCGCCTAGCTCTTCCATCCCACCTACACCTTTCAGGACAGCCCTCCCTGTAAACAAACGGAAGACAGAGAAGTGGCGATAGATGTGCGTGCAGCAAAACTACAGTGCGACAATGCTTACTCTGCTCAGAGAGGAGGCTCAGTAATTCATACAAGCAAGAGTGTATTTTGGAAAGAGTGAGTGTTTCTCTGCATTTTGAAAAAGCAGCAAGTGGAGAACAAAAGGGAGAAAGACGATGTTCAATAAACAGAAGCGCAAGAGATTCGAGTTCAAGTCTAACTACTCTCACCACTTGGTAACCAGGAAAAATCACGTTCTTTGTGTCATGTGGAAGTTCCTGGGATAGGGATCAGACCTGCACCACAGCAGTGACAATGCTGGGTTCTAAACCCACTAAGCCACTAGGTAGCTTCCTAGGTCAGGTTTTTTTTTTCCCCTTTTTACAGCATCACCTTCAGCATATGGAGGTTTCCAGGCTAGGGGTCGGATCAGAGCTGCAGCTGCCAGCCTACACCACAGCCACAGCAACGCCAGATCCGAGCTGCATCTATGACTTACACCACCCCTCACGG
This sequence comes from Catagonus wagneri, assembly GCA_004024745.2. Lineage (NCBI taxonomy): Eukaryota > Metazoa > Chordata > Mammalia > Artiodactyla > Tayassuidae > Catagonus > Catagonus wagneri. The sequence goes on along the minus strand of PVHT020003144.1, from coordinate 3,213,071 downwards.
CAACACCTGATCCTTAACCCACTGAGCGAGGCCAAGGATCTGACTCCCGTTGTCACAGAGACAACGTCAGGTTCTTAACCAGCTGAGCCACAGCAAGAACTCCTAGGTCACAGTTTTTACATGCAGACAGCACCATCAGCCCTGGAAGGCAGAGGCTGAGACAGATGACCTGTGGCCCTTATGGTGACAAGTACTGTCAGCTGCAGCCAAAAGCTTTGACAGGCAGCAAAAGTGAGCAAACCAGCCCCCAGCTCCAGGACTCAACGCACCTCCTCTGGACCATCATGCAAACATCCGTCAACACCGAGCAAATCACAAGTTCTTAAAAACTACATTGTGTCCTCTTCTCAAGAGCAGGCTTTTTCCTGTAGATTCCTAAAGGCCCAAGTTTCCAACTCACCTGAAACACATACACAGTGTTAGGACAACAGGTTGGCTCTCCAACGCAGGGAGGGAGGCAGCTTGAGATCTCAGAGAAAGACACGTTCAAGAGAACAGAATACGCACGAGCGGTTGTTTCAGGGGGACCCAGGAGAGCTGACCTTCAGGGTGGGGCCTGGAGCAGACACCTGCGCACAGGGCCACACACAGGTGTGCGGGAGCATGCACTCTTCCCGGCCACCGCAGAGACGTGGCCCCGCGTCCACTCCTGGAGGGAGGGGCCCTTCAATATTAAAGCCCGCACCAAAGCTTAGTGCTCCTGCCTGAAGTTTAGCAAGTCACTGCAGTGGCCTGCGGGGGCCCAGGAAGCCCAGCAGTCCCATCGGAGGGCAGCCATCCCATAAGTGACAATCCACCGGGCTGGCTCTCCCACAAGCCACTTCCTCGAGAACAGAGGGCTGAGCATTCCGCTTCTGTGTCGCCACCACTCGGTGCACAGCCGGGCTTAGCAAACGCCTCCAGCGACCGAAAGCGCAGGAGCGTCTCAGGGAATGACCGTTATCTTGGGCTTGTGCTCCAGTGTTCTGCTCTTTCCATTCCCAGGCCGCCTGAATTCCGGCAGCGTGCACCCTGCTGCTCGCCAGCACCGGCCCTGTCCGCTTTCCCAGGCATCTTACTACCAGCTCTGAAATTTTTAAACAACTCCTGACTAAACCAAAAAGGTCAGGGTGCAGTCATCCAACTGCCACGCAGCATGGCCCGACTGCCTCTCCCCAACGGCTCGGAGGCTTCCTTTTGATTCAAATTATGATTCTGAACACCCCTCCCCACACACATATTCAGGCTCTTCCTCTGTTGCTTCCATTTTCCTAGTAGTTGGGCAGACACAACACACTGCCTTGTGCCCAGAGCAGGCCAAATGGGCTTAAGTCTGCTGAACATTATTATTTGCATTTTTTTCTTTAAAAACATCAGATTTTTTGGAGTTCCCTGGTGGTTCCCTGGTTAAAGATCTGGTGCTGTCACTGCTGTGGCTTGGGTTTGATCCCTGGGCCAGAACTTCTGAATGCTATGGGTGTGCCTCCCCCAAAAATCAGATTTTTAAAAATTGATTTCAGATGGTCTTAAAGAGGAAAAAAGAGGAAATACCTTCTTGCCTCTTTTTTTCATTACCCCAAGTCTTCATGCACCTAATCTCATTAAGATCTAAATGGGATACTTTTAGGAGTTCCCACTGTGGCACACTAGGTTAAGAACCTGATTGCCATGGTTCAGTTGGCTTCAGAGGCGTAGGTTTGATCTCTGGCCCAGCACAGTGGGTTAAAGGATCCAGTGTTGCTGCAGCTGTGGCTCAGATTCAGTCCCTGGCCCGGGAACTTCTATATGCCAGGGATGCAGCCATAAAAATCTAATAAAATAAAATAACATAAAATAAAATAAAATAACATAAAATAAAATAAAATAAAATGTATTTAAATGCTCATCACAGGATGCCCCATCCACCAGCAGGGGCGCCCTCTGAGTGGAGGACCCGGGCTCCTGGGAGAGGCAGGAAGAGCCCACAGCACTGGGGGTTTTGCTCAGAAAGTGGGCAATGGCTTAACGAGACACTTCTCGTCACCTGAGCAAATTAACCATGTTTCATTCAGAGGAAGACCAGTAACTAGCAAGCAAAATAAATGTGTGTCACTTCAGAGAAATTCTAAGAGTCCTGCCAGATTTGCACCGGTCTTTACAAATCGTTGGGAGAATTACCTGAAATCTACTGCCTGCCTGCCCTAGAGAAAACATTCCTAAGAACCCAGACAGACCGGGATCCAATTTTTCTTTATTTCTCTCCCTTCCTCCCTCCCTTCCTTCTTTCCTTTCATCCTTCCTTCCTTCTTTTCTTTCTCTTTGTTTTGGGATGTGTTTCTCTCAATATGTTGATTTCAGGAAAGCTCCTTAATTTTGCTTGATTAAGCATGGATCATAGTTCTAATCCGTCTAATCAAAATGTACCACAGGAAGACGTAAAAACTAAAAGAGGTTTGGACAGAGAAGGGAGATCGAGAACGGGGGTTTTCAGAGGAGACCTAAAGCAGGGGATCAGCCTGGACCCCTGCCCATCTTCACCTCCCCCATTCAAGCCATTCTGAGACCCTCTGTACAAGGTGCTGTAGTTTTTCAGCAAGCATTTTGGGGGCAAATTCAGTTTAGAGCCAGTGATTCACCAGGAAAGCTGAGGTGTGAAGGAAAGCTGAGGTGATGCGGGCGTTAGCCAGACCCACGAGTTTGGGGAATGGCCTGGTTGGCCCTCTGCTCCATTTCCAGCACCGGGTGCCTGGCACACACCAGGGGTGTAACCGCTTGTGAATCAAGAAAGGGACGGACGGGTGGAAGGATGGATATATGAGGGAGGCAAGAATGAGACCTACAGGCGGGCTGAGAGCTCCCACTGTGATTCAGCTCTGAAACATTTTCGCACATCTGGATTGCAGACGAAATGCACGATGAGTCAACACAGGAGGTAAAAAGAAATCCGGAACAGGGAAAACAAAGCCACTCAAAATGCCAGTGGTTTTAACGGGGACACAAGCTTTTGTTGATGGGATCCAAGAATGCGATTCCATACAGAAGCTGACATCTGTCACTCACTGTCTGCCCCCAGCTGGATGTGGTTCCAGCCTTTCCCACAGTCTGGGCTTTGGCGAGACAGACTAAACAATTTGGGAGGCTTCTGTCTACAAATCATGAAGGGCAAACAATGACCTACTCGTTCAAATTTCCGAACATGCAGACTGGGAGCACACTCTCAAGTCTCAGGAGATAATTGCAAGGAAAATAAAAGGACAAGACCCAGTGGGTAATGAACCTAAGGATGAACAGCGATTGAATACCCCCAAGACAGAAATACAAACTCAGTCTGGAACAGTGCCCTCAACATAACGTGAGCCACCCACATAATTTAAAATGTCCAGCGGCCCCATTGAAAAAGTAAAATGGATACAACAAACTAGTGAATAGCACAGAAGAAGCCGACTCACAGATGGAACAAAGCAGCGGTTACCAGTGGGGAGACGGAAGCGGGAGGGGATTAAGAGGTATCAATGATTAGGTATAAGCTAAGCTACAGGGCTATATTGTACAACACAGGGAATATAGGCAATAATAACTCTGAAGAGAGTATCACCTCTGAAAACTGGGAATCACCATATCGTACACCTGTAACATCTATAACATTGTACAGCAGCTTTGCTTCAGTTTTTAAAAAAGCAAAATGATGGATGTAACTGTGATAACCGGCATTGTTTAATCCAACAGATGCAGAATATGACCATTTCAACATGTGATAAAGTTATTCATGGGATAATCTGCATAATTTTTTTTTCCTATTAAATCTTGGACATCCAAGATGTGTTTTACCATCACACATTACAGTCTGGACTCACCATATTCCAGAGGCTCAAAAGCCACATGTGACCAGCGGCCACGCACTGTCAGCACAGGTCCAGCAGGACGGAGGGACTGCCATGCCGACCAAGAGCGCCACCCGAGGAGGCAGGTCTGGAGCCTTTTGTGGGGCTTCCTTTCGGTTCCAGCCATTTTTATTTATTTTATTTTATTAACAAAGTATAATTGATTTACAATACTGTGTTACTTTCAGGTGTACAGCACAATGATCCATATCTACATCTATATGTAAATGTGTATTCTTTTTCCGATTCTTTTCCATTTTCCCTCACAGGTTGAGATGAAACATTGAGTGTCGTTCCCTGTGCTGTATACATTAGGACCTTGGTGGTTATCTGTTTTCCATAGAGATACATAGTAGTGTGTATCTGTTAATCCCCAACTCCTAATTTACCCCTTCCTCTCGCCCTCTTTTCCCCTTAGGTAACCATAAATGTGTTTTCTTTGTCTGTGAGTCTCTGTTTTGAAAATAAGTTCATTTCTGTCACTGTTTTAGGTCCCACATAAAGGTGACCTCATGATATTTGTCTTTCTCTGTCTGATTTACTTCACTTAGCATGATCATCTCTAGGTCCGTCCATGTTGCTGCAAATGGCATTAGTTCGTTCTTTTTGATGGCTGAGTAATACTCCATCATATTATATACCATGTCTTCTTTATCTAGTCCTCTGTCGACCCTGCCATGTGGTTTTGATGAGGCGTAACTCATCATACCTGTCACCTGACTCTCAGGGTGACCCCACGAGCCTGGCATCCCTTCATAACTGGGGCCACTGCAGTGGTCCATGAGGAGATACGTGACCAAGGAGGGCCAATCAGAATCCTTGTCTGGGACTAGTCTACAGAAGCCAGGGAAAATGCTTTCTCTTTCCCCTGGGGCTGCTGGATTGACTGGGGGGGCTCCCCCAATGCAGGGACTGCCTGTCTCAGAATGGGGCCATGAAAGCAAGCCATGGGTCAGGTTTGGGTCTCTCTTCTGTGGATTCTGCATCTACCCCACAGCGTCCCAGTACCCGCTCCCATCTGCTTTGGCTAATTTTGGTTGTGTTTCAGGCCCTTTCGACGGAGTCATGATTCAGGCCAAGCCACGATCCCGGCCCATTGCTCCGTTCTCCCACTGCGTGCCTAGGGCTGTCTTCCGGACAGCACACTGGCCAGGCTCAAGAGGCAGGACTTTCATCTGTTTTATTTTATTTTATTTTATTATTTTATTTTATTTTAAGGGCTGCACCTGCAGCATAGGGAAGCTCTCAGGTTAGGGGTTGAATCAGAGCTGCAGGTGCCAGCCTACACCACAGCCACAGCAATGAAGGATCCAAGCTGCATCTGTGACCTACACCACAGCTCATGGCAGTGCCGGATTCTTAACCCACTGAGTGAGGCCAGGGATTGAACCCGCATCCTCATGGATCCTAGTCGGGTTCATGAACCACTGAGTCAAGACAGAACTTTCATCTTTTAAACTCATCAGTGCTTCAGAGCCCTTGTTCCCTCCCAGGGTCACCACCTGGTTTGGGGTCTTCGCCCTGACACCTCCATGGGCAGTCAGACACGTGTCAGAAAGCCGAGTGGCCCACTGGGCCGCAGAAGCCTGTGCTCCCCTTCATTGTCCTCCATGCGTCTGTCCCCTTCATGCATCCCGCCTCGAGAGGCTGCCTTTCCCCCACAGGACCTCGCTGGCCTCCTTGTGAACTATATGAAAAGCCTGTTCTGAATCAATGACCTTTTAGAATCAACCGAGCACAAAAGGAGATTGTTCAGGCCTGAGGTTATAAACACACAGATGACAATCATGGGTATTTCCAGCATGACAGCAAATACGGTCCCCAGGAAGAAGCCACTTTGAGCCCCCTGTGAGCGGCCCCTTGAGGACTTGTGGGAATGAGGCCTTGACTTCATAGAGGGTGATTAAGAGAGTTCTAATAAATGTAAATTTCAGTTTATACAATGCAATTTTTTTTGGCTGTGCCCATGGCACACAAAAGTTCCGGGGCCAGGGATCAAAAGCATGCCATAGCAGTGACCTGGGCCACAGCGGTGACGCCAGGTCCTTAACCCACTGAGCCACCAGGGAACTCCTACAATGTGATTTTTGAAGATCCGTATTGATGGTTCGTCACCAAGCTAAATACTTATCAACTGTCCTTATTTGGTCTTGTTCTTTCCCAAGCAAGTTTCAGAAAAAGCCGGGGGCCTTTCCATCAGGTGCTAGTTCACTATTCCCACAACAAAGGTCTACCCACCGTGGACATCACCACTGCCTTGGAAAACCTGAACCAGCCCCTCGAAGTCCACGGGGAAGCAGAATGGGCCTCTTCTCTCTGCCCCGCAAGACAGGAGTTTAAAAGATCATTGATTAAAATTCACAGCGCAAATTACTCTTGCCCCTCTCAAAGTTCGGTGTGCTAACTAATGCTTCAGGGCACGTAATGTTTCAAGTGATAAGGAAAAATAATGAATGAAATTCCTATCGAGCCTTTTCTGTGTTTCCCACCACTCAACTCCCCTGCGGGGGGGGGGGGGGGCGCTCACTCACCAGGCCTGAAGCTTCTGAACAGACCACAGTGCTTCATTCTTTCAGTTTTGCTCCTCTTTCCAAGGCGAATGGTGGGGCTGACACGGGCTGGGAGCGGCCCTCCCATCTCTGCACGGCCTCTGCAATGTGGACGCATGGATGTCCTCCCTGCCTTGTCCCAGCCCAGGGTCCCTGCCTCCCTCCTGTAGCAAGAGGACAGGGTTTCCGGGTCTGAAGATGCAAACATTGGTCCAGTTGGTTCTGTTCTTATGCTGGTGGCTGAAAACCCACGGGAAAGACTCTTGCATCCAAATGGCCAGGGCATCCTTTCCCGGGGCTTCCCCAAACTCCTTCTTGCTGAGGAACTGAAGGCAAGTTATCTATCCTGCCTGAGTCCCACTTTCTCATCTGCAAAGTGGGAGCACAACTGTCCCTCCCCAGTCCACCTGCCACGAGGACCACCTGAGGCAACGCAGTACCGCCCTGCACTGTTTCCTACATGGGTCTGCAGGCAGCAGGTCATTGCTCCTTTATCCTTACCTCACTGGAGGTCATTGTCAAGGTCATTTCCTCCTCCTCCCATATAAATAAGGACCCAGAGGGGAGTTCCCTCGCTCAGTGAGTTAAGGATCCAGGGTTGCTGTGAGCTGTGTCATAGATCACAGACGTGGCTCGGATCTGGCGTTGCTGTGGCTGTGTCGTAAGCTGGTGGTTACAGCTCCCATTCGACCCCTCTTAGCCTGGGAACTTCCATATGCCTCTGTGTGTCCCTAAAAAGACAAAAACAAAAACACCCGGAGGACTCATCGAAGGAGAGAAATGAAAATGTTAATCCTTCCGTGGGCTCCTGACTCACACTAACCATGTTAACATTACTGTTTTCTTTTTTTAAGGCCACACCTGCAGCACATGGAGGTTCCCAGGCTAGGGGTCAGACTGTAGCTGCACCTGCCGGCCTATGCCACAGCCATGGCAACGCCGGACCCGAGCTGCATCTGTGACCTATGCCACAGCCACAGCAACATGGGATCTGAGCCACGTCTGCGACCTCAGCTACAGCTTGTGACAATACCGGGTAATTAACCCACTGAGCGAAGCCAGGGATCAAACCCACATGGCCATGTACCCATGGCAGGTTCTTAACCAGCTGAGCCACAATGGAAACTCAGCCACTGTTAACATGTTGCGTTTCATAAGCCTGGGTGCTTTGATGAAGCAGAGATCAGGCCTTGACTGCAACTGTGTCCTTTCCTCGTGTAACACTGTAGGCGTTGTCTCTCCTTACTCTGTCCTCCCCAGAAATAATACTGGTAACAGTTGCATCTTATTCCATCCGGGGGCTGCTCAGGGTTGACTTAACCACAGCAAGCTTTCCAAGCATCTGCGTTCCCAGTTCTTGCTAACGCAAGAGCACGGCAGCCGGCACAGCCTTCTCTTCAGTTGGGCTTATTCCCTTAGCGAGGGTCCGGAAGGGTTATAGGGCTGGAGCGGGGGAGGATACCAAAAGCTCGTCATGCCTCTTGCAGGCGGCTTTCTTTGTATTCATGGCCGTAAAGGACACCATGGAATATTCTTAGGAATTACCTTTTAGTATTTTCTTGATGAGTTGATTGATAAAAAGGATTTATTTATTTTTTTTTTTTGGTCTTTTTAGGGTTGCACCTGAGGCATATGGAGGTTCCCAGGCTAGGGGTCTAATCAGAACTACAGCTGCCAGCCTTCGCCACAGCCACAGCCACACCAGGTCTCGGCCATGTCAGCAACCTATACCACAGCTCGCGGCAACGAGTAAGGCCAGGGATTGAACTTGCAACCTCATGGTTACTAGTTAGATTTGTTTCTGCTGCGCAACAGGAACTCACTTGATGAAAAGGATCTTATTTTTATTTGCACTTCCTCAAATCCCAAGAGACCAAGCACTTTCCCATTAGCCCCACGTCTTTCCTCTTTCATGCCTCTTTTTGTGTAGCGCAGTGGGCCCCTTAGTGCACGGGAAATTGGTGGGAGAGTTTGGCAGACAATGGAAATCTACTTTTTGGCTTCGCTCCCAGCTTGTGGAAGTTCCTTGGCCAGGGATGGAACTCACGCCACAGCAGCGACCCGAGCCGGTGGCATAGCTGGCTCCTTAACACCCACTGTGCCACCAGGGAACTCCAGAATCTACATTTTTAATTAGTGCTGATGCATTTCTTGGACTAGAATTGGAAAAACTCTGGATTAGTGAGTCAGTTTTAAAATCTGTTCTTCGGGTTTTCCTGAACTGAAGGTTTCACTCTTTTCTCCAAATACTTCTCTAGGTTAACCATCTTCATATTTTGATGACTTTTTTATAAAGCACAAGAGTGTAAGTCAAATCTGTTGGTATTTTCTTCTGCGATTTCTTTTTGTTCTAATCCTAGAAATTCTTTACTCTCAGAGTTTGGCAGATATTCCTTTTTTCTATTTTCTCCTGCTTTTCAAAACAGTTTCCTTGTTTGTTTGGAATTTGAGGCAGCTACTTAGGGTAAAGGGAGGACGTAAGCGTTCAGATCTTGTTTTTCAAGAGACCCAACTGCGCCCCCAGTCCTCACAGAATAACCCCTTCCTCCCGCAACGCCTCTTGATGCCTCACCTGGCCTCCATCCAATTCCTCGCGACAGTGGGGCCACTCCTGGGGGCGCTACCCCGCCCTGTGTGTTCTCCTTCTCGCCTCTTTCCAGGCTTTCAAAACCTTTGTCCCAAACTTTAGCCTTGAGAAAACCTCTGGGATCTGAAGCCTTCTGCAACCTTGCTTTAGAGCCAAGTGAAGAATTTCAGTTTTCACTTCTTTCTCCTGATGATTACGAAACACCTTATTATCCATAATCCTGCTTTTGAAAGATATTACGCAGTCATGTTTATTACTTTAAAAGACTCTTGTGATTTGAATTAGTGTTGAGGCAGAGATTTTAAACCTGCAGAGCCCCTAGGGACCATCTCTCTGAAGTTCAGTTCCTTTGAGGAGGTTGATAAAACCAGCTACTCAAATTCCTGCAGCCAATGGGAGATGGGGCTGGAGTTCACAGCTGTTCTCTGCTTACAACTGTATTCCTCCCACTGACGTGCTGTCACCATCCTCTCCTTTCCAGGACTTGTTCATGGTCATGATTAAGCAGAGAGGTGACAGTTTATGGTCTCTTAATTACTTTTATTCACACTTTAAGCCACACAAAACCAAAACACCCAGCTACCATCTAAACCAGAGAAAGGAAAGCCAATTTTCAGCTGATGTACCATATTGGCCTAGAAGAAGTGCTTCTAGAAGAGTCTAGAAGAAATTCTTCTAGAAGAATCCATCTAGAGGAAATGCTTCTAGAAGAATCCATCCAGAAGAAACGCGTCTAGAAGAAATGCTTCTTGACGAATCTAGAAGAGAAGCTTCTAGAAGAATCCACCTAAGGAAATGCTTCTAGAGAAATCCATCTAAGGAAATGCATCAAGAGGAAATGCTTCTAGAAGAATACAGAAGAAATGCTTCTAGAAAAATCCACCTAGAGGAAATGTATCTAAAAGAATCCATGTAGAAGAAATGTATCATATAACAGCAGTTAAGGAAGGAAACTGACTACATTCCTCTCCCCAGTGAGTATATGAACTCCAGCTGCACCTAGATTCAAATGTATGGGAAACCCATATTCCTGACAACTACGGGAAAAGTTGTCAGATGACCTGCCACTGCTGGCCCTGTGTGCTCACCGTGTGCCCAGCCCATGGACAGGTGGTGGCAAAGTGGCCCAAGGCAGAGAACAAGTGTCAAAGCAATCTGGACAAACAATAAGATTTTCCCCAATCAGAATTGTTTTTACCCGTATCCAGTGTAAAGTGAGGTAGAGAAAGCCTTATTGGGCATATGGGCACATTTCTTGACTCTATGAGTGTTACGCCAAAATAATTTCCAGCTCTAGATCTTTGTAGGCACAGCACACAGGGAACTGTCCCCTTTAGTCATCTCCAGTTCTCCGGTCTTTGATTAAACAACTAACTGTCTTAAACACCCATGTATTTAAGCAAAAGCCCCCTTTTTCACTCCAGCATGGCAAGTGCATTCCTGTCATACAACAGGATGCTTCTGAGAAACAGCATAGCTTCTACGTGTGGAAGTGACCACACTGAGGTGACCTGGCTTAGCTCTCTGCCACACCGTGCAGGGGATTTGAAGCTCTGTAAATTCCCTTTCCACTGTCCGGCAAGTCCCCTTGGAGCCCAGAATGGCAACTCCAGCTCTGATTCAGACCTTGATCTCCTCCTGTTATGAGAAGAACCTTTCGTGGCATTACCCTCCCAAGCAGGATGCAGGTGTTTCTTCTAGAACATGATCTGTGGGATCCTGAAACACTGTACCCTAAGAAGAACCAGGGCTTGTGGAAAACTGGGGTTGGGGCAGACCGCGGAGGGCCCAGGGGACTTTGTAACCAGAATCTTGCAGAATTAATAACTACTCTAAGAACACAAGCCCAGCTGAGTCTCCCGAGCCCGGTGGTGCCATCACGCCTCCCTGCTCCCTTTCCGTGGAGAGGGAACCCCCTCGAAGACAATCACTCCTGAAAGAGACTAGATCCATCAAAATTAAAACAGGGCCCAGGGGTCCCCTCCTTCAGCAATCCTGTGTTTCCCTTCTTGTAAGCACAGGGGACATTTTCTCCCGGCACTTACAGCTCCCCAAACATAGCAGGAGCTGAAGTGGTTCTTGAAGCCACTAAATCGGCCACTTCTTGCTCCAAAAGCAGGCACTTCTACGTGATTCTCGGCTTTTGTCTAAAGGTCTTCACATCCTACACAGTCTTCCTCATTCCTTGTGAGGTCAAGGCAGAGCACTGACACGCTGGGGGAGGTCTCACACTGGCCAAGTCAACCTGCGAGACCCACACATGTCACAGCTTGCTAGAGTCACCCACGCTTACTAGATTAAAGCAATTTTGTAACCTATTTATTGTGCTAAAAAATATGTACATAACATAAAGTTGATCATTTTAACCATTTTAAAAAGTTTTATTGAACTACAGTTGATTTACCATGCCTGATTTCTGCTTAACAGCAAAGTGATTCAGTTATATACATATACATATATTCTTTTTCATATGCTTTTCCGTGATGGTTTTTCCATATGGTTGCCTATAGTTCCCTGTGCTATATACTAGGACCTTGTTATTCATCCATTCAATATACACTAGTTTGCATCTGCTAGTCCCAAACTCCCAATCCATCCCTTCCCCACTCCCCCTCCCCCCTGGCAACCGCAAGTCTGTTCCCTATGTCTGTGAGTCTGTTTTGTAGATAAATTCAATTGTACCATATAGTAGATTCCACATAGAAGTGATACCATATGGTATTTGTCTTTCTCTGTCTGATTTACTTCACTTAGTATGATAATCTCTAGGTCCATCCATGTTGTTGCAAATGGCATTATTTCTTTCTTTTTTATGGCTGAGTACTATTCCATTGTACATGGATACAATGTCTTCTTTAACCTTTCCTCTATTGATGGACATTTAGGTTGCTTCTGTGTCTAGACCATTGTAAACAGTGTTACAATGAACACTGGGGTGCATGCATCTTTCTGAATTATGTTTTTCCCTGGAAATATGCTCAAGAATGGGATTGCTGGATTATATAGCAACTCTCTTTTTACAATTTTAGCCAATTTTTTCCCTGTTTTTTAGGGCCATAGCTGTGGCATATGGAAGTTCCAAGGCTAGGGGTCGAATCAGAGCTGCAGCTGCTGGCCACGACCTTGCCCACAGCAACGCTGGATCTGAGCCGCATCTGCAACCTACACCACAGCTCATAGCAGCACCTGATCCTCAACCCACTGAACGAGGCCAGGGATCAAACCCGCATCCTCATGGATATTAGTTGAGCTCGCTACCACTGAGCCACAATGGGATCTCCAATTTTAATCATTTTTAAGTGCATAGTTCAATAGCATTAAGTATCTTGCCACAATAAAAAGCAAGTCTGCTAAAAACGTATTTTTTAAAAAAGGGGAAGTGACATACACTCTTGGAAATGCTTTAAGTATATTAACTCATCTACTTCTCATATTACGCTCAATTTATAGCCCATACACTGAGCCCCAGAAAGGTTCAGCCACTTGCCTGGGGTCACACAGCCCTGGGCCATCAGACATCCATCTTAAGCTGGTATTGACACTAGAAGTTTCCATCTGCGTGCTGGCAAGACATTTAGTTTCTCTCTAGTTTCCCCCACAAAACAGAAATTTGGAATGATAAAGGAACTCTCATGTGCTTAGAGTATGTGTTCATGTGTTCAAGCTTTTGGAGTCTGGTTCTCCCTAAATAGCAATTATCTTTAAAACGCCAAGACCCACTAACCAAAATATTTCAGGTGGAAGATCTATGTATTTAAAGCATTTTTGTTTTGTGGGGCTGAACTTCCAAATGACTTATTCTCAGAATTCACAAAACTGCTTTAAATAACTTAAGGACATGAATAATTGTTCTTCCGGTGACAAAAATAAATACTCTTTTTCAACTTAAGAAAAGGCTTATCGTTATTCTTGGTAGTCAATGGCACGAGACTTGTAATTAGGAGGGAAGAAAATCTTGACAGCTTTGACTTAATGCCTATGCTCAGAGGACATCATTTCATTTATTGTTATTTTTTTAAGATTTTTGTTTTTTCCATTAGAGTTGGAGAGGATGTCATTTAATTTACGAGGGCAAACACACACAAAGGCAAGAGAAGAGATGCCTTTTTAAAACCATCCATTCTTCAAAACTTGCAGATGCCTTTCAAAACCCTACATAATATTTTTAGTGTTTCTTTCTAAACTTAACTACAGGCACATTTGATAGAAAACTTCACATTATGTACTCTGAAAACTTTTTTCCCTTAAATTCTAGAAAATGCAAAGATTCCAGGATTGTCTTTTCCTATCCATGATGTTGCCACCTAGGAATTTGCCATAGATGCCATAAATGCCAGAGCAAAACACACAACACACAGAAAAATTAAAAAAAAAAAAAACAGCTGGGTGAGGGTTGAGCAGGGAGCCACTGAGAGACCCCAGGACAGGGGCGGGGGCACCCCGGGCTGGCAGGGACCCTGCCCAGCCACCTGGGGCAGCGGTCCATCCTCCTCAGGCCAGACTCAGTGCCCAGAGCAGGGAGGCCACCACGTCCAACTTCTAGGAGGAGGGGCAAGAAAGTGACCAAAGAAGGAGGCGATTACTACAGAAATTCCAGAACTGTCTGGAATATTCCATTCCTGGCGGGAGAACCCTCTGCCCTGGCAGGGCTGAGAGCAGGGGTGAAATGACACACAAGAGAATATTTATTGTCAGGGGACTCTTGGATGAGGCATATAGCTGGTCGCTACCAAAGGGGACTGAAACCCGGGGAGGAGCTGTCCCTGCCTGGCGATCGGCGAGCCTCTCGGAGAAGCAGCCCCCTAACATCAACCCTGAGGTAGAGGAAGGCAGCTGGGAGCTCCCAGCAGAGAATCGCTGCAGTGTCTACAGCCTCATGACCAAGTATGCAGCTGTCCCCAGACTGACACTGGAGGGTCACACGTGGCCCTGCCCAGCACCAGAAGGGTCTTATGCTGCTACCTCGCCAGCCAGAGGGCCCCAGACCAACAGGGGTGTTGGGTCTCAGACTTCTTCTTGGCCAGCGCTAGGCCAGTACCGAGGTACTAAATACACAAACCCACAATGGGCAGACAGTAGCTCAAAACAGAACTCTGACCCGCGACCTGCCGGAACCTGGCCAGGAAACCAACCCATGACCTGCAGTCACCAGCCCAGGAGGCCAGCCTGCCATCTAAGTCACACTTGGAGGAAGTCATGCCACCGTCTTTAGCAACAATCCCCAAAGTCAAACAACCTCTGCTGGACTTGACTAACAGCTGGCTGTGCCCCTGATTCCCAGCCCCTCCACTTCCAATTTAAGAACCACCAGGGAAAACCAAACACACCCCTCTAACCAATCACATTGGATGCCCGGCTTCTCTGGAGCCCACCTCCGGATTCCCAGTGCCAACAGCCTCCCACCAGGGCACCCCCGGAGCCTGGCCTTTTCCCCCCGTCAGTCATTCCCACTCCTCTGCCTGCCTTAGTCTCGGCCCAAACCAGGTGATGGGAGCCAACTCCCCTGCTTTCAGCTCCGAGTCAGCAGCCTTTGCTGGCTCTCATCTGGCAGCTCTTCACTGATTTCCATGGCCCAGTATCTCCTATGCCTTCCATATCCTTGCCTCTCTGTCTCTTTTTCCAACCGAAGTGGCATAAAGAGAATTAATACATTTCAACGAAAGGGTCAACCATTGCTCTGGAAAATGGTGCACCTGCAGAACCAACACCCAGAATCACAAGACAGTCTCTTCTTAATTTTTTCTTTTCTTCTTTTTTTTGGCCGCATCTGCAGCATGTGGAAGTTCCCAGTTCAGGGATCGAACCTGAGCCACAGAAGTGACAATGCTGAGTCCTTAGCCACTAGGCTGCTAGGGAACTCTTCTTCTTATTTTCAAGTTCCATATGTGACTTGCCCAGACAGCAACAATGCTGAAGTTTCACTCATCTAAAATTGGGGCAACTGGAAATTCCTCTATATTCATCACATGTAAGAGCGAAAAGGAAAGGAAATATATTGAGGATTTGTTTTGAAACGCACCCTGGGGCCTGTGCTTATCCAAGTGGTTTCTCACCTCTTCCACCCCAGGGACGAGCTCCCTCAACCCCAGCTCCTCAACCCCGCTGGACACCCAGTGAGCGAAGAACAGGGAGCTCTCCGGTAGAGTCTACATACACCTCTGCCTTCTAATTCTCTGAAAACTGGTGTTCTAAGTACAAAGTATGTGGCCTAGGAGAATTGTGAAAATACTGGCTGGTCTAAGCCCCTGAGTCTCCAAACCTCATGGCTGAAAGGACCATGGGGCCCCTTGGAGCACCAAGCTTCCCCATCCTGGCCCCCGCGGGGACCCACCCCTCAAGGGCACCCCAGCACCGTCTCTGTGGAATCTTGGTAAATGCGAGGCAGGCTGGGTAGTTCAAGTTCAGTTGAATGTGGACCTAAGGATACAAACAGCACTAGAACTGGGTCAGTACCAGGAAGGAGGCTCTGTGCCTGCAGACGGGAAGCTGACCTGACCGGCCCTGAGTGTCACGGCTGGAGCAAGTCCTAATGCGGTGGCGACCCTCCTGAACGGTTCAGTTCTATCTCCCTCTGTGGAATGTAGGACGTTGGGGCTGTACCTGCTTAATTCTGGGGTGGCTTCTCAGGACCCCGCCTTCTCATCTTCCCACCTGTCTGAACAACTCATTGACGGGCAAGGTAACGGACTTTTCCTTTGTGAGGGAATCCTTTAGACTTCTTGATAAAACAAATGTCATCACTTTCCTTAAGGGAAACGGATTTTTTTTTCCTCCAAAAAAAAGATGTTAAAGTGAATATCGGAGTTTGAGAAACATTTGGATTTAAATTACTTTCCGTCTTTTTCTCGACATACATATTTTTTAAAATAACAGAAAAACATGGCTTAGGGCCATTTCAACCATGAAAAAAATTTAGTGTGTAGAATAAAAGATCTCAAACATACTGAATACTCACACTGAAAAAATGGTTAACGTTTACCTGAACTGTCCAAACTACCTTCCCACAGCGAAGGCACTGATTACCCCTTTATCTAGATCTATATTTCCTATTCACCCCCCCCGGCCCCCAAAACTAAATCACTGTTGGGCTGTAAACTGGTGTGTGTGCGTGTGTGTGTGTGTGTGTGTGTGTGTGTAACTGAAGGGAGGCTTTATAGCCAAAGATTAAAGCTGGAACAAAGCAGAGACTTTAGACTTTGATCAGAAAATGTATGACATTCCCAGATGAGGCAGATCAAAAGTGGAAACACCAGGAGACGCCAGCATTTTTTCACTCCTTTCAGGAACAGCGTGGACAGAGGCATTTCATTAGAACTACACTTTACTGTAAAAGAATCCAGCTACAATTGGTCACTTACAGATGTACGGGGTCTCTTTGGTAAAAGAAGTTATGCCAGTGAGGTCGCCTGAAGTCACTCAGGCCTGCTGACACACCCCGTGTGCTGTGCTGACCCGCAGACAGGGACCCAGAGTTCTCTGGACCAGCAAAGAGCCCGGTTATAGGACCTGTTCATCAAAACGCGCAAGCTCTGAGACGTTGCCCACTTCCAGCTATGTGCTTTCGACGCGGCCACTGCAGAACCCCCAGGCAGCGGTCAGGGAAGGCGCTCTCTGCGGACGCTCACACCCAGAGCACGGCCAGAGGGACCCTGCAGGCTCAGCCCCCAGACCCAGACCCCAGGGCTCCGCGATGAGAGCTGACGGACTCACTCTTTTCTTAACCCCCGCACCTGTGGCATATGGAGGTTCCCAGGCTAGGGGTCGAATTGGAGTTACAGCTGCAGGCCTGCACCACAACAACACCAGAGCCAAGCCACGTCTGTGACCTGAACACGGCTCACAGAACTGCCTGATCCCTAACCCACTAATCGAGGCCAGGAATCGAACCCCCATCCTCACGGCTACTGTGTCAGGTTCTTAACCCACTGAGCCACAACAGGAACTCCTGAGGGGCACTTTCTACACGGGCATATGACACCCCAGAGCTGCGGGAACCGCAGGAGAAAAGGAAGTGCCTTTTTTAAGGTCTAGAAAAGGACAGAAACCTTTGCTCCTTTAAGAGGGGAGGGAAGGGACCCTGGGCTCTTACCTTGACCTTTTGGAATGTAAATAAAATATCTCCAGGAGTCAGAGGGTCTCCTGGGTCTGGATTTTATGACCTTGAAATGTTTCCAAGGTCTGGGCTTTATCCTTTTGGACACGTAAATACCTACGAAGACAGCAACTCTGGTCTTCCTGGTACCTGGGGGCGCGCGTGCGTGTATAGAGGTGGAATTCTGCAGAGTCAATCTGGCTACTGATTGTTCCAACCCATATTCACTGATCACAACAACTGGTCATTGGTCTGGTCTGCCCCCTACAAGAATCCCAGCCCCAGCCACGCAGGTAGTGGTTATGCTTATTGTTTTTTCCAAACTTTTAATATTTTTCCAAAAATTTTGATAGCCTACATGGGAAAAGAATCTGAAAAAGAATGTGTGCATATATGCGTGTTTGTGTGTGTGTGTGAATAAAATACACAATCTTTTTTTTTTTAGGGCTACACCTGTGGCATCTGGAAGTTGCCAGGCTAGGGGTCAAATCAGACCTACAGCTGCCAGCCTATACCACAGTCACAGCAAAGCAGGATCTGAGCCACATCTGCGACCTACACTGCAGCTCAGAGCCACACCGGCTCCTTAACCCACTGAGTGAGGCCAGGGCTGGAACCCGCATCCTCACGGATACAAGTCGAGTCCGTAACCTGCTGAGTCACAATGGGAACTCCAATAAAATGTATAATTGATTCACTTTGCTATATACCTGAAACTAACACAGCATTGTAAGCCAACTATACTCCAATAAATGTTTTGAAAAAAAATTCATATAATTGGCCCACGCATGCACGCTCACAGTAGAGAACCGAGTGGTGGCAACCGATGGCACAGCTTGCTCTCGACCTGCCAGCACAGTCCTGGGGGCTTTGCATGTATTATCTCAGTTGATCCTCAGAACAACAGCAGCGAGTAGGCACTACCACCTCCCTATGAAACAGACGAAGACATGGCGGTGCTCGGCTGAAGCAGCTTGTCTAGGTTGCACAGCGGGTCGGCAGAAGAGCCGGATTTAAACCCAGGCCGCCTACACGCCAACCCCCAGGCCATCGCCCCACCATACTTCTGTTCGACAGAGAAATCATGCCATTCACTTGTCCGTGTTTTAACTGAGAATCAGACTGCCACCTGTCCCGTGCCCTTGTCACTCAGCTGCCGTGACCTTCTCTGGCGGAGGTGGTCTGCGGTGCTCCTCGCCCCACTGCAACGCGATGCATGATTTCATGGCACTTGCTATTCTTGGAGACATCAAACCTGGGATTCCAGACTCTGAGCCTAAAGCCTCAGGGACATCGGGCTGGAAAGGCTGAAGACAAGGAGCGAGGCACGAGAGGCAAGACAGCCCGGGTAGGAAGAGGCCACTGGAAGGTTTTTTGCTGGGCCTGTGACGCCCAGTGGATCGGCTCTGGGCCGAGGAGAGCACCGAACACAACACACCAGCGCAAGGACCTAAAATGACTGAATGATGTAACTTTCGAAAGGTGGGTCCCAGTTCCAATGAACAGAGGTTTCCTATGCTTCCGTCTGGGTCAATAAACACAGATGGAGGGTGTCACTACAGAGCAGCTCCTGGCGGACAAAGAGAACATGTGGTCTCTGCTCCAGGGGACCTGAAGCCTAGCGGGCAGACAGCCCCAGGAGCCGGTAACTTCCCAGCTGTAAAATGCAGACACCGCCATGAACAAAGACACACAAGAGGTCCTGTAGGACCCCAGGGGACAGATATTAGACACTTGGGCATGGATCACAGAGGCCAGAGCTGGAGTCCAAAAGGCTGAATAGGAGTCAGCAGGAGATGGAGGCGGGAATGGTGTCCCAGGCAGGGTGAACAGCCTGGGCGAAGGCCTGGGGGTCTGGAGAGGGGAATCGGAATAATACTGTTAGCCTTTGTCTTTCATGTAAAATATCAAAATAGAGACTCCCTGGATACAGATGAGAACAGTTTGCCTCGACATACTTTGCATCAACTAACAACGCAGTTTTTAATCCTGGATCCCGTCAAGCAGAAAAAAAACCAAAATGTTATTTAAACATTCAATAGCCATTTGAACGCCTGTTCAAAGATGGTCTTCCTGTCGGAATATGGGCCTTTTATTCCCGATTCCTCAGAAGACGTGGCGAAGTGACGGACTTGCCCATGGCTGCATGTCCGGCGTCTGCTGGCTCTGGGGCCACTGCCCTCGCCGCCTTAACTCATGGCGCAAATTCACCATCGAGGAAAAGAAATTAAATCAGTGCGTGCAATCACAGCAAGCATGTTTAAAATGTTTATTATTATTCATCCAGTCGTGGGAATCATAAAAATAAGCTAAATCGATGGTGACAATCAGGGGAAGCTGTACTTGCCTTTTCTCTTTTGCTTTTTAGGGCCACACCCGCAGCACATGGAGGTTCCCAGGCCGGCCTACACCACAGCCACAGCAACACGGGATCCACGCTGCATCTGCGGCCTACACTACAGCTCACAGCAACGCCGGATCCTTAACCCACTGAGCGGGGCCAGGGCTGGAATCCGCCTCCTCATGGGTCCTAGTCAGATTCGTTTTCAGTGCGCCACAGCGGGAACTCCCACCTTTTCCTTCACAGCTATAATCTATTCCCCTTTGTAAGGTGATCAACATGCGCTATGAAAGGCGGGTGGGCGAGAGAGGGGAGGGAGGTGACAGGAGGCAGACAGGGACTTCAGGACAGGAGGCTGGGAGCCACTTCCCTGTTGGACTCAGCCTCGGCCCAGCGCCGGCCTCAGTTTCCTCGTCTGTGAGATGGTGGTTCTGGTGGCCTGACCTCGGGGGCTTCTTCCTGCCCTACTCCTCCCGCCTGGCTCTCCTCTTCAGAGACCCCCTCCCCGCAGGGACACCGCCACAAGAATCCCAGTCAAGGACAACAGGCCTCCTCCACCATTTCTTCTCTGCACACGCCCAGTTCTCCACTTTCCGCCTCAAGAGGTGAGAAAGGCCCGTTTGAAGAACACTCAGCGGATCGTCCCTCAGTTTGGAAGCGAACCCCAGATTATTTCCCAGAAGTTTCTGGATACTACTTCCCAAAAGAGGAAATGGCCAGAGTAAACTGTCAACGGCTTATCTGAAAAAATTGCAATCTGTGGTTAGGTCTAACAAAGAGATTAGGCTTATAGGATAAAAACGGTATTTTATAATCTAACTTTAAGATAGAAAAGAAAATAGAACCCCTCTGGGCCTCAGGTTATGAGGATAAATTCTCTGTTCTGCTGGAACTCAAGGGAATTCCAGCTTCCCCAGTTGTAGAAAACCTCCCTGGCATGCTAGGTTTGCCCTCGAACATTAATTAATTCTGGAAGGATGAGAACACACTGCTGGAGGACTCAGGTGCGTGGAGGCATCACAATTTCCTGGAAACAGCCGTGCAGGGGCTGCCACCGGGTAAGCCTGCCCTAAAGGGCTCCACGGGATTCTTGGTTTCATTTCTGGATTGTAAAAAAATCTGCCCCAGGGAAGAGAAGCCCCACACTTCACCATTTACAGACCTCATCTCAGGGTCTTTCCAAAGGTTTTTTTCGTATTTCAGACCAAACTTTTCCTCTTCTGAGAAGGTTGTGGTGAACCTTTCCTCCCAAACTCAACCTATTTCCCCGACACTACGCCTGGGGCAGGCGCGAGGTGGCATGGGGGGCTCGCCTTCGAGATAGGAGCAAAAAGCAGCAACAAAACACGAAAGAAGCAGGTGCACGCTGAAACCAAGAGGCCCCAAATTCTGTGTGGGGAACTGATGAAAAAGGGAACTGACCTGGTACAGCCTAGCCTTTGCTTCATTGGGACACAGTACCCCTTTGACTCTTAATTACCTCCTGGCACTGTTGGCCCCAGCAGGAAGTAATCCCAACCCCGCCTTCCCCATCACTGCTGCCTTTAACTTGCTGTCGCAGAAACACCTTCTGAAATCCATTTGTTTTAGAACCCTCTGAAATGATATACATCCCAGAATAATTCAGATTGGTGTTTTTAAAGGAGCAGGGGGGTTAGGGTCGGGGTAGCAGTCATTCTGAGACAGTGCTGAATGGCCAATCCCACCTCTCCCAAGTGAGTGTGGTACACATCTGAGCAAGGGGGCTGGAACAAATTTGTGTCTGTGTGTACCAGTCCTAGGACAGACCAAATTCTCTTACTGATGTTTGTTCGGGGGTTTTGCCTCTGTTTCCATAAACGGTGGGGACGGGAAGGACAGGCGAGGACAGAACTGACCTGACAGGCTCCCCTCTGCCCAGGGCCCCCCAAAGCTAGTGGAAGGAGGTGGGCTTGGGGTTTTCTGAACCGCCCTTCATAAATTAAGTGGATCTCTTTGCAGATACCTGCATTAGAGTCCAACCTAGGAGCCATGACTTAAAGAAGTCTGTGACTCAAAAAGGTCTTTAAGGCCTTGCTTGCCTCTATTTTCTTTACATCTACTAAGTGCTGGGGTGCCTGCTTGTGCGTGTGGCCCCAGGGGCAGGGGTGGGGGTAGGGCCGACTTCAAGTTAACCCTGGTGACTTCCAGGAGGCTGCGGCAGAAATAAGGCAGCTGATGGTTTTCTAGGCTCAGGCTGATGAGACTCAGTGTTTTTGCAAACGTGGTACCAGGCGGCCCCTCCCTTTTTGTGCTGACTCCTCTGTTGAGCTCAGCCAAAGAAAGATGTACTTGACACCAGACAAAACCAGGAGACACACAAGGAGTGTCCTGATGTAACAGTCCTTATCACAGCAAGAGACACCATTTTGAAAAGCAGGTTAGCTACCGAAAGATGACAAGGAAAAGAAAGATGGTTTTGCCCTAAAAAAGTTTCCTGCCAGCCTTCTGCTTTCGTGCCCTTTCACATACAGCCTCCTCCTCCTTACAGCCGCGTTGACGACAGATCCCAAAACTGGAGCTGTTTTCTATCCCAGCAGCCGCAGGATAACCTCGAACTCGGGCAAAACCCGAAAAGAGTCACGTCTAAGACACTTAATTCCTTTTCTCCACATCCCAGCTTCTCAGAAGTGGCATTTCAGAAAAAGTCAATAAAAACCTGCTGTTCTATTTTTGGTCCTCCTTTAAAGGGCTACACTCAAGCTCTTGCTCTGAACGTCCCCCTGCTGGCCTCTTAACTTCCTTGAGCCTCGGTGTCCTGTGCGTAAAATGGGGATAAAACAGTGCTTCCCTGCAGAGACAGCTGCCGAATCAAGGAAGCTACTGTGACAGTGACAGTGGAACACAGCCCTGACCCCTTGCTTAATTTATTAAGGAAACAGGATAAAGAGAAGCCCAAGTCATGCAGGTGACAAAGTTAAAGGATGAAAGACACCAGCCTCGCCCCCCAGACTTGAGACGCGCTTGAGGAAGTTGTCAAAATAAAGAGGCATTTCATCCTGCGTCACAGACGCGATGGGCTTCGGCGCTTTCATTCTGTTTATCCGGAAGGAAGTGGGATGTCAGTGGCTACAAGAGTGAGTGGGTTCCAGAAGTGAAAGCGGACGATCTGTGTCCTGCCTGGGTTTGTTCCTCCCCGTTCCCAGCAGCCCTGAGCTCTCGCTCCCGTATCTTTACTGTTGGACCGCGTGGTGCAGGGAGAGATAAGACGACCTGGGGTGAAGCTGGCAGCTCCGGCTGCAGCCTTGCTCCTGCCTCCCCCCAGTACTTCTGGGCCATGAGTGCACTGGTGAAAACTGGGAAAAGACTCATCTTTGCAGACTGGCTGGATTCCAGCTGAGAAGCCACATCCTCGGGTCTCAGAAAGAAAGGGCAGCCCTTGAACCTGCCTGGCAGCAGTACCCGGGGCCCCAAGAGCAGGGAAAAGCCCATTTGCTTTCTGAACCTCTGATTTTCACCTGGAGGAGGTGAGCTTGGCTGAGGCGGATGATCACCGAGGTCGAGACTTAGTACGCTTGGGCCGCTATGACAAATGACCAGAGAGTGAATGGCTGAAACAACAGAAGTGACTTCTCGCAGTTATGGAGGCTGGAAGTCCAAGATCAAGGTGCTGGCGGGGTTGGTTCTGGGGCGGATCCTCTTCCGGCTTGCAGGTGGGGGCCTCCTTGTTGGGTCTTCACACGGTGGAAGGAGGGCTGCTGAGTTCTCTGGCCTCCTGGAGGGCACTAACCCCATGTGTAAGGACCCCGCCTTCCTGACTTAATCAGCACCCAAACCCCCACCTCCAAATTACATCACACTGGGATTAGGATTTCAACATATGAATTTGGGGAGGGGGCGGTAGAGGAGGAGAGACAAACACTCAGTCCATTGTAGGTCCTTTCCTTTCATCTCAAAACCAGCTTATTAACCAGTGTGCATATGCTTGTCCAGTCGGAAGCCTAAATCCCTGCTTCCACTGAAAATCAAGCATCCCTTGCTCGGTAGGCAGTTCTGACACAGATGGAAAGTACAGGGTGGTCAGAGCTCAGCCCCGAGGCCGCAGGCCAGTTCTCTTTATTTATTTATTTTTTTAATGGATTTTATTTCAATTATAGGTGTACATAAATCATCACAAGTCAATTTTACAGATTTTGTGTCCCAAACCCACAGTGTATCCCCCCACCCCCCAGATTGTCTTATTTGAAAAACCAAGGTTTTCCAAAGTCTCTGAGTCATTGTCTGTTCTGCAAAGAGGCTCATTGTGTCTTTTTAGTTTCCACATGTAAGCCGTAGCATTGGGTGTTGCTGTCTAATTGTCTGACTGGTTTCACTTCGCATGATAATATCTAAGTCCACCTATGTTGCTATAAATGTTGGTAATTCGTTCCTTTTAATGGCTGAGTAACATTCCATTGTATGTATGTACCATATCTTCTCTATCCACTCTTCTGTCGATGGGCATTTACGTTGTTTCCATGACCTGGCTATTGCATAGAGTGCTGCGATGAACACTGGAGTACATGTGTCTTTTCGAGTCATGGTTTCTGCTGGATAGATGCCCAGGAGTGGGATTGCTGGATCAAGCGGTAATTCTATTTTGAGATTTCTGAGGAATCTCCATACTGTTTTCCACAGTGGCTGCACCAATTTGCATTCCCACCAACAGTGTAATAGGGTTCCTTTTTCTCACACCCTCTCCAGCACTTGTTTGTAGACTTTTTGATGATGGCCATTCTAGGCCAGTTCTCTTTAGAAAAAAACCAGAGGTCACAAGAGATAGCACGTGTCCCATTTATCATGGTGAAATGGCCCATACATCCCATAAAATCTTCGACTCCACGGAATACACTGAGTCTCTTTGATTTACGTTGAGTTTTCAGACACCAGAGGTTATCAGGCCGCTTGGTTCTCACAGATGGCAAAAGCTTTCGAAAGCAAACTGCAACCCAAGTAACTGCCAAGACATTCTCAATGTTTGGCTTCTATAGTTGAATGACTGCACTTTTCCCCATGACTTTAGCTTTCAAGAGAACTCTGGCCTACATAGCGTTGTTTTTGTGTGTGGGTTTTTTTTTTTTTTTTTGTCTTTTTGCCTTTTCCAGGGCCCTAATCGTGGCATATGGAGGTTCCCAGGCTAGGGGTTGAATCAGAGCTGCAGCCACTGGTCTACACCACAGCCACAGCAACGTGGGATCTGAGCCGCGTCTGCGACCTACACCACAGCTCGCGGCAACGTCGGATCCTTAACCCACTGAGCAAGACCAGGATCGAACTGGCAACCTCATGGTTCCTAGTCAGATTCCTTAACCACTACGCCACGACGGGAACTCCTGTATTGTGCTTTTAATTGCTAGCACGTACCTTGTGTAAAAAAAGCCAAGGACTTCATTCAAAAAGCAATCACCTTGAGGCTGGCATGGACCCAGCCCGGTGTGGGGGGAGTTTGAGTGACCCACTGGTCACAGCAGCAAGTCATAAGAACAGTGCTACATTTCTGCGGAACTCTTTCACAAACATTCTCTCCTCTCGGTTTTTGCCCTTCAGGGTCAACACCTCCAAGATGAAGAGGCTGGGTATCAAGGCTTTCTGCTGTGGGCCACAATCTGTCCTCACCAAGTCACTTTAGAATGCTGCTGAGGAGCTCCCGTTGTGGCTCGGTGGGTTAAGGACCTGACACTGATTCTGTGAGGATGCAGGTTCAATCCCTGGCCTTGATCAGTGGGTTAAGGATCCGGCATTGCCACAAGCCTCAGGGTAGGTTGCAGATGGGGCTTGGATCTGATCTTGCCATGGCTGTGGCGTCAGCCTGCAGCTGTGGCTTGGATTCGACCCCTAGCCCGGGAACTTCCATATGCTGTAGGTGCAGCCAAAAATAACATGAAATAAAATCAGGTCATAGGTCAATGCTGCCACATAGGAGGAAGAGGCTGGGGGCTCCTATAGGCATTTCATAAAAACAGGCTGCAGAAGACACAAGCTGCCAAGTGAACGTCTAGAACACACACACACAGTCTCAGGTGAGTTCATCCTAAAGACACCACTTCATGACTCAGGGGATGAGACTCTGCTGGTCAATAACAGGTTAGACACATGGCAAGACAGAAACCGGGGTTGGAGGCGGGGTTTGTCCATAAAGCGATGGTCGGACAGCTGACCAGTCTGAACAGCTGACTCCTGCAAACACAGCACAGCTTCAGAGAAACGGGGCACACAAAGGGGCTGTTTTTCTGTTTAAGACGCAGACACCCCCCCCCCCCAGTTTCCCAGGTCTTTGCTGAAGGGGCCGAGCCCAGCCTCTGGAGCTGGGTGGCTGCAGACTGACGACTGCCGCCAGTCCAGCCCTGGGAGGAGAGAGGAGAAACAGACTGTCCCACGGCGTGAGCACCCAACAGCATGGGGCCAGATAAACGGGCACGAGGTGGGCTGGGGACGTCGCCACCTGATGTGGGTGTCTCTGCAGGGCGTGGGGGACGGTGGCCCTGGCACCGTGCAGCCACGACAGGGGCCCCGGCTGAGGAGGAGGGGCACTTCGCAGAGGACGATGGGAGGACAATGGGGGACGAGCTGGCACCGTGGGGCATGGGCAGGCAACCCGAGGAGCTCGAGGGCCCCGTGCAGAAAGCCCAGTGCTGGCGTCTTGGACATTGCTGAGCGGGTCACCGTCTGGCAGCCCGGAACCCAGTGATGCCTACCTGCTGGCCCGGCATGAGACGTGGGGTGCGGGGGGCTTCCCCGAGCCCAGGTTTGCTCACAAGAATGACACACACCTACTTGGGCCAGGGCAGTGATTTGGGCCACTGTGTCCAAACCAAACTGTGAGCGATTGGAAGCTGCAGCCCTGCCAGGGAGCACCCTGTTACTCAGAGCAAGCAAAGGACTCCGGGCTTCGGCAGCTAAGGGTCAGCCTGCCGAGGGGTGAATGATGTCCAGGAAGGTGAAAAAGCGAGACACCAAAGCTGATGGAGAAGTTGGGACTGAGACGGGTGACGCAAGGAGGGGTCTGGGTTCATCAAGGCCACCTCCATTTAATTCTAAAATCGAGGGGTCCTGTGGGTCCCCTGGACACAATCACCCAAAGTGGAGCCTTTCTAGATCTGATGGAAGGTAAAGGAGACAAAGTGGTGGTTTCTGAGGCGCCTTTCCCTGATGCCAAGCCTGCTGTGTGGGAGTGAGTTACAGAGTCCCCAAGAGGGAGTGTGGCAGGTGACAAGTGCTTCCAGGACCCGAGCTGAGAGACAGAGGCCCCAAGAGTCGGCCCCATTTTGGGGAAGTCCCAGGAGCGGCTCAAAAATAAGAAATTCTCTTACCTCGGATGAAATCAGTTTGTCTCGAGCTATAAAATCCAAGAGATTATTATCAGCCAAGGACTACATATGATTGGAAACGGAAGAAAATTCTCTAACTGGAGAGCTTATAAAACCTCTACCAAACTGCCATGCAAATTTGCTGTGAATGCAGTTCTCTGACCATCACTGGGAAGGCGGGGTGGGGTGGGGGTTACACCACAGAAATAGAAAGCCTGGGCCAGGCCAAGAGCCACCTCTGTCTTGGGTCTTTAGAGGGACTGATCTTCCAGAGCCATGGCAACTGTTCTTGGCAACATTCCACCCCCACTGCAAACACACACCAACACAGACACTTTAAAGTTTTCCTTGTCATTTTATTAGAACATGATCAGAGTTCCCATCATGGCACAACGGTAATGACCCGACTAGGATCCATGAGGACGCAGGTTCGATCACTGGCCTCGCTCAGTGGGTTAAGGATCCAATGTTACCATGAGCTGTGGTGTAGGTTGCAGATGCGGCTCGGATCCCACGTTGCTGTGGCTGTGGTGTAGGCCGGCAGCTGCAGCTCCAGTTCCCGGGCCTGGAAACTTCCATATGTTGCAGGTTTGCCCCTTAAAAGACAAAAAAACAAAACAAAACGAAAAACAAGATAAAACAAAAAAAACCATGATCTTCAGGGAAACAGGCATCTTTAGTAGTAACTGATGATGCTACCGGAGGCCATGTCTCCTGTAGCTGGTACAAATGGAAGGTTTGTTGTGTTGCTGGATCAATGAAAGAGTCTGATGGGCTCTTTCCTGTGCTCATTCCAATCCACGTCCTCACAAATATTTCTTGGCTGCGAGGCAATGCCTAATCCCTCCCTGCCTCTGCCCACAGGCAGGCTGACTATTCACCATGTACACCTATCAGGCAGCTGGGGTCTAAAAAGGCCTTAACCTTGCAAAACAGAAGAGTGGCAAATTGAAGCCATCTAGTTCTGAAACTGAAAAAATACTGCAATTTTCTGGATCGCACTGAAGACCGATCCAAATCTTACTGACAGGGACTATTAGTGAAACGACCTCACAAGACTGCCAGGCCCACCATGAGCAGGACTAGTGCTGAGGCCCAGACTGGAAATAGAATCAGCCTGTCCCTGGGAATTTCCTTGAAACATTAGATTCTCTTCTCCGAATTAAAGAAAAAAAATGTGATTCACATGTTTTATGCGTTTCACCCAGCCCATTTGCCTTCCTGTCTTCTCTAGCAGCACTGCCAAATCTCACAGAGCACAACAAACTCACATTTCAGCTAGGCGTTCGTTCAGTCCACGAAGTCTTTGTTTAATTGACTTCTGTATTTATGGGGAGAACGAATGCCTGTCGGAGTCAAAATTCTGCAGATCCCGGAGACAACAGAGCTTCTTAGAAATTCCTTGGCAGCCCACCGCATGTTGGGATGGGGCAGGGTCTGGAAGGCTGTTCTCTTGCAAACAGATCACTGTAGGGGTGTGCCCCCTAACAGCACTTCAGGATTCTTTTGAGATTACTACAAGGTCGATCACGTCTACTTGGTATTCATGAGGGGGCCTCACTTTCAAATATTCTTCCTGGGTGTCCTCACAAACCACTGAAACACTCCAAAACAAATTACCATGGACTATTACGTAGCCATTAAAATTATGTTTACATGGAACATTTAATGGAGTTTGGTTAAGACGTACGTGGATACGCAGCGCCCTTAAACACACAAGTGGGAAGCTATTTCAGCCCCCACGTGGCAGGATCTACCAGTCTTTCAAAGAGGTGTGCCAGAAATCCCTAGGAATCCCTGCCTGAGAAAAATGTGAAATGTACCTGAAGATAAGGAAGTTAATACAAATACTGACGGTTGAGAACTGGAAACAGCATAATAAATAGTTTTAACCACAGGGGAAGGGTTAAATAAATTATGTCAGCCACATCCCAGAATATTACTATGTAACTTTTTTTTTTTTTGTCTTTTTGCTTTTTCTAGGGCTGCACCCACGGCATATGGAGGTTCCCAGGCTAAGGGTCTAATTGGAGCTGTAGCCACCAGCCTACACCACAGCCACAGCCACGCAGGATCCGAGCCACGTCTGCAACCTACACCACAGCTCAGGGCAACGTCAGATCCTTAACCCACTGCGCAATGCCAGGGACTGAACCCGCAACCTCATGGTTCCTAGTAGGATTCGTTAACTACTGAGCCACGACGGGAACTCCTATTATGTAACCTTTAAAAAGAATAAAGTAGATCTAAGAAAGGACCAACACAGCAACGACAACAAAAAAAGAAAAAAATCTCATGCTACATATATAGAGAGTCGCTAAGTAAAATGCATAAAAGGAGTTCTCTTTTTTTAAAAAGAAAATGAATCTCTATGGGACTTATATGTAAATGCCCTGAAAATGACTAGCAGATGAGGATGCTTTAGGTTACAACTGACAAAGAGCCAACCTGACCCACTTTAAGTGGTCAGGGAGGTTTCAGGATCTCCCAAATGTCCCAAATCAGAGACGCCTCTTGATTCTCGACCTTCTTTCGAAGGTCAAGGGTGCAGTGGAGGCCCCATGCTTCACCTCGGCATTCTTTGGCAGGTCGGCTGAGACCTGGTCCAGTCTGCCCTGGTGGCTGAAGGCTGTCCCCATTTACAAGCATTGTGCCCAGGAGAAGAAAAACTTCGCTTGCTTCCTGGCCTCTTTTTAAGGGCCAGAGAAACGTCCCAGTAACCCACCCTCATATTTGATTGGCCAGGATGAGGTCCACATGCTCATTCCCAAGCCAATCACTGGCAAGGAGAGCGCCACCCACCAGGGTTGCTTGGCCAATCAGGATTTACCCTTGAGACTCGTGGAGGAGAGCAGACTCCTAAACAAAATCAGGTTTCTACCAAGCAGAAAAAAGTGGTGACTCTTAGGGAGGACTAGAGGGTGACGGGGATCTTTTTCTTTTTATTAGAAGTTGTTCTGGGTTATTTGAGAATTTTGTAAGCTATTATTCTTTTAAATCTAACTTGAAAAACTGTAATGCAAAGAAAAAAGGACTGAAGGAAAATACACCTCAAGAGTATGGGTAACCTTCATTTTCCTCAATCTTTTCTATACTGGCCCCAAAGTGAGTACACTTTCATAACAGAAAAAGGATAACTTTTACAATGCTCTCCGGTTCTCAAAGGTTTGGCTTTCAAGGGGCACGGATATAAGCTCGTGAAATTGTGCAGTGCCGGTTTTGTTCAGAAGAAGCTGGAAGGCTCTCGCAGTTCTGCTCTGTCACCTGCCTTCCTTGAGGAGGGTTTGTGTCCCCCGGAAGCTGGGACGGTTTTCAGTGACCTGGGACATAATCCTCCACGGCCTTCGGCAAAGCAACAAAATCCACAAAGTCCGGTCCCTGATTCCCACCTCCCACCCCCTGGCGCCACGATCTCTGCTCTTATCTCTCTTTGGGGTGCTCAGATGCTCCCTGCCCCCTTCCCCGCTGTCCTTATAACTCCCCCACAGCAGCCCCGCCCCAGCTTTGGCTGCATTCACTTGCCCTTCCCTCACAGGGTCACGGGGCTGTTGCCATCTCTTGCGTTTGGGTTTCAAGGTTTATTTTGGCAGCGGGGCAAGGAGTAGGAGCCGGTAGCAGAGAAATCTCCTTTGCAAATCCTAAGTGGCACTCTAAAACGCACCTATTTGAGCAATGTGGGCTGAAGCACTTTGAGGGCCACCCAGACTGGCCCTCCTAAAAGCAGGGTGAAGGAGACCAATGCCTGGGACTAGTCCTCTTTTCCGGAGCGGGAGAGGAAGCAATCATCTCAGAGCATGAAGTTGAAAACAGCCCAGGCTGGGGAGAGGGGGGCTGAATTCCGGCTCGGCAACGCCTTGGGTAACTCACACTCAAGTGCAGAGGACTGACAGATGTCCCTGACCCTTAAAAGTTCCCGGCCAGGGACGCACCAATGCCCTTCCCACTGAAACCGATTTTCAGGGGGTGCCTGATTGCGACCAAGGCCAGTTGGTCTTGATAGAAGGAATCTACAGGGTCTGTACCACGAACGGCCTCAGGTAAGCATATTGCTCAAAGGGTATGGATCACCGGGGCTCAGCAGAAGCCAGGGCACTGCAGGAGAAGCGTGGAGACAGGTGCTCCCGGTAATTCCATTTCGTCTCCAATTAACTTGCACAGCTGCCCACCCATTAGTCGGGGCCAGGTTCTCCAAGGCCCAGCCTTGGGTTTGTTGATTAACCAAACTGGATCTCTCATTGGTGAGCTACACGCCAAAATATTTTTAGGAACCTCTTCTTCCTCCTTGCCTACCAGCCCCCTCTCTCCCATTGACAGTAATAAAAGCAATCCCTCTTGTTATGCCTGACACATCGCCTGCCCTGTTCATCCTACCGACTTGGGGAGTTAAAGCCTGATTTCCACTATTTTTCCAATCAGGACGCTGAGGCTCAGCGAGGTTAAAAAGTTGCTTCGGAGTCATACAGTTGCTGAGCAAGGAGGCTGCCCCAAGTCTGTCTGCACATTGCCATGTCACAAAGCTTTCCATTCAAAGAAGACTAGAGGTCAAGGTCAGCAACATAGGAGCCCTACCAGAAAATCCCCTTTCTTGGGTCCCTCTCTGGCCACCGAAGAGAGGTGTCCCAGGGCTTCATTTCAGTCTAAAATCTCCCTTCTCCATCTTGTCAGCTCCTCCAGGGCAGAAAGGACTCAAGTTCTTTCTTTTTCTATCACCTGAGCATACAATGAAGTAGTTACTAGGTAAATACAGGCCAACGTGACCTAAGACTATTCCAGAACCTCACCCATGTGGCACAGCATGCAGAGCCTCTGGGAACTTGTACGAAATGCAGAATCCAGGCCCCGACCCAGACCTGCCCCGTCAGCGCCTGCACTCCGCAAGGTCCCCAGTCAATGCCACGCACTGTAAAGTTTGAGACCATTCTGAACCCTCCACCTTTCTCATACACTGTTTTTTGTTGTTGTTTTTTTTTCACACCGCGGTAGAAGATAAACTCTCTTCTATTCTGAACCATCAGTTGGAAACGACACATTCCCTTATGACCCACAGAAGCTCAAGTGATCTCTGAGCTAGACCTAGAGGAACTTGACCTAGAGGTTACTTTCCTTAAAATGCCAAGTGGTCTCTAATCTCAAAGAATTCAGTGAGAACACCAGTGCCTGAGATGATGACTGCTTTTTAAAAATTCCCCCTTTAAAGATAAGTTCACATTTACTCAGTGTTTATTTAGTGCTCTAAGGTACTATTAATCATCATCAGATTTAAACTAGAATTACTCAAAGTACCGCATTAGCATTCAGCCATGTCTAACCTCTGGATAACCATCATCGACAAGTCAGCTCATTTCCCACACCCGCCTATCCAGCATCTATTATGAACAAGGCCTCGTAGGGAGGAGAGGCTGTGGGGACTGTGAATGGGGCGGTCCCTGACTATGTCTATGCTACAAACCGAATGAAGATCAGGAACGTGCTAATCCAACATTTCTGTAAGCAAGTAAATGGGCTGAGTATCATTTCCACTGTTTAAAATGCAAAACTCAATTAGATGCTTCTTTGACGCAGCCAGTTAGACCATTGGCATAAGAAAGCCAGGGGCACTGTGGTACTGGGTTATTTTCAACACCTCGAAGTCTGACTCCTCTTGGGGAAAAGATGCAGCCATCTGCATGGGATGAGCATGGGACAGTCAGGGTCAGGATGACAACGGAAAAAACAACTTTTCATGGAAAGAACAATATACATACTTGTTTGAAAAATTAAAGAAAAGGGCTTAGCCTTTTGGATGCTTAAGGCTCAAAAGCCAGACTTACGAAAAATTACCATATAAAGCTGGTGAGAGAAAAAAAACATGTGAATGCATTATGGTTTTAATCTGAAAAAAAATCATTAATTTTGACTCTGTAACCTTAAAACGAGGAGTGGTGCTGAGACCCAGCTATAAAGATTACTGAGAGTTAAGAAGGATGGGTTCCAAAAAAATGACTTCAACTTCCTAATGACGAAGTGGGTTATTTATAACAATTTTTTTTATCATTTTCATTATTAAATAGCCAGAAACAGTAAAAAGGGCCCAAACTCTTCCAAGAACCAAATGGGCTTAAAAACAATTGTAATTTTCTAGAGAAAGATGACTTCTTTCGTTACCATCTGAACACTTTCTTCTCATATCGGGTATTTTTTTTCATCACACTAATCAGTGAAGCTTCACTTGGCTCTTTTCTTGGCATGCCTAACTCTTTGCAGGGGTGACGTTTTATTAATAACATATTTCCTCAAGAATATATTCCTTTCTCTGGCCTTCACAGGAGTCACTCTGGGGGGTGGGGGGCAGTGAGAATAAAACCGATTCTATACCTGCCACGGTGCGACAAATCAGCAAATAAATAGAGGCATCGATTTCTAAGAAGAAAATGGCTAAGAGCAGCATATTTACAATTCTTCTAAGACACACTCCACCTCTCTCTATGAGATGGAAGACAATTATTGAAAGCTTTTACAGCACACACTTTATTTTTAACTAAATCTTTAAGTAGACTGCTGAGAAATGCCAATACTTCTACCAGTCGCTGTCTAGCTGCGCCATCAAACACATTTTTGCTTTTGCAAAACACTGGCCCAAGCCTGAACAGCTCTTTTCAATGTGGTATTTATGGGGGAGTTATTTTTAAATACTTTGGGGGGTTATTTTTGGCAAACCTTTCCTTTAAGAACCCTTAAGGGCAGCAAGAGTTGCTACTTGCCCTTGAATTTTGAACCAACACGTCCCAAGGTAGAGCAATTCAAACTTGCTGTGTTTTAATGCATGCCAGAATGCGTTGGTCAATTCACTGACCCGGGATTGAGCTGGACAGTGTCTGATAGAGGGATGGACAGAGCTGAACCTTGCCAGGAGCTGCTTTTGAGCTAATTATCCGGGAGGTCCAAACAGGGAAAACCCTCCTACTAAGGGAAAGGAAGGTATGAGTTCTACATGATCCAGAATGACCAGTTCATCTCTAATTAATTTAATATTTTACCGGAAAGAAACAGGCCGATCAATTTGACGAATTGGGTGCATGAGCTAAAGACCAAACCCGCTGAGCTCTCCCCTACTGGACCCTCCTGAACACCTGTTGAGCTCCGGGGTTTTTAACTTTCCGAACTAAAGCCTCGCAGATACAACCTCGGGAGCTTTTCGACTTTCTGGAAGCGCGTGTATTTTTAAGGTTTCCATCTTGCTTAATCAACAAAACTGGTTGCTAATTATTTATGAATCACAGGGCCGAAAACAAACTTTCTTACCTTGAGCTGTTAAGGAGTGGAAAGCAGAGGAGCGGGGTTGGTTTTTAATTTGGTCCCTCCGTCCCCGTCCCCTTCCCTACCCCCAACCCCAGTTCCCCACCCTGCGCGGCTCCATGGAAAGGTCAAAGGTAAGCCTCGCTCCTCGGCTCCGGGAGAGGAGGGGGGCACACCGCCCAGCAAAACAACACGCTGGCATCCAACCTGGGGAGCTCAGGGTGGCAGGGCGACGCAAGAGGCCGGACTACGTGCTTCTCCAGGCACCCAGGGGGCCGGCTCAGCACCCATTCCGGCCCGGAACCAATTCCGATCTAGGGCCGAGAGAGACCTCGGCCCTGGGGCACGCACGCCTCACTCCCCGGGGGTCCTGGCACCCCCCCCACGCTCCGTGGAGCGCGCGATGGGGCTCAGGGAGGCCAAAGGACGACCCTCAAGGCTGCTATCTGGGCACGGCCTCCACCCACTCCGACGGTACTCAACGAGCACCCCAAATCCTGAGGTTCAGGGTGTCTCATCCTCTGCCTCCTACGGCGAGACGCACACGGAACCCACCAGTCCAGCTGCCGCTGCGGTCCCGCAGGACGCGATGTCCCGGCTGCGGGGTCGGGGGCTGGGGGTGGGGACCCACGTCCTCGCGCCCCCGACCCCCGCGCAGTGCAGCCCGGGGCCGGAGCGCCCTTCTGGGCCCCGCGCGCCCACCGCTCCGGCGAGCAGGTGACCGAGTCCCGAGACCCGGCGCGCACGCCCTCCCACCCGGGTCCCCCCGCGTCCCCCCGTGCGGCCCTTACCTCGGAGCGGGCCGGGGCGGCCCCGCGGGGCCGGGCGCGGACTGGGCCGGGGAGACGCGCCTCCCGCCGCCGCCGCTGGGAGCCGAGGCGGCGAGCGGGCGCGGCGAGCTCCTCCCGGGCGGCGGCGGGAGGCACTGCTCTGGCTGCCGCTGCCGCCGCCGCCGCGGCTGCGGTTCTCGAAGCTACGCGACCGCCACTCCCGGGCCGCCGCCGCCCGTCCCTTGGCTCCTGCGGGAGGCCGGCTGCTAGCGCGGCAAACTCTTCCGCACGCAGAGCCGGCGGGGACAACCGCCGCCGCCTCTTCCTCCTCCCCCTCCCTCCTCCCGCCTCCTCCCGGTCCTCCTCCTCCTCCTCCTTCTTCCCTGGGCTCCGGCTGCCGCCGCCGGCCGGGTGTCTCCTGGCCGCACGCCGGGCCCTGGCCGCGATCCACCCTGGGACACGCACGCTGCACGCCGTACGGGCAGATGGACCCTCGGACCCCTGCTTCCCTGGGCGGCGCAGACACCGGCAACCCCGAGGCCGCCGCCGCCTCTGCCCGGCTGCCAGGGACGCGAGGCCGGGTCCGGCTGGGTGCGCAGGGTCGGGACTAGGCGCGGGGGGTGGGGGTGTGCTTAGAGGGCAACTGGCCCGAGGCGAGGCCGGCGGATGCCGGGCTGCCTGCTGAGGTCCGGTTAAAGTTGTCAACAGGGGTGGCAGGGAACCTTCCTCCCCGGCCAGGTGCCGACCTGCGCCCAGCCCGCTGCCACCCAGCTGTCCCGTGCTTTGAGGAGCCAGCACGCCACCGTGGTCCCCTGCCAGCCGTCCTTCGGGGCAGGCCTGCGCACGGAGCCCGAGCCAGGGCCACGGGGCAGGTCTTTGCAGGCGGACCTCTGCGCTTTCCCTAAGAGCCGCGGGGAGGGTCGGGGGGGACGCGGGCGAGCGCCCTTTGCGGAGAACCACGGCGGCTGCTGGGGAGGAATGATCGGTGTTTCTTCCAAGGCGAACGTAGCCAGTCCGGAAAATGGGTCAAAGATGGAAAGAAGCCGGCCCATCGCCCCCCTCCTAGGCAGAGGCACGTGGGGTGGGGGGCAGTGGCCAGGAGCGCGCACCCGGAGCTCCGCGCTGCCGCTCCCTCCCCTCCCCCGCTGCCCTCCTCTCCTTTTGCACCAGTGCAGGAAATGTTCCACTGACCTACATATTTTTCCAAACATACGTGACCTTTTTTTTTTTTTTTTCTCTGTGGGAGGAGACAGGCGAGAATCCAAGAAAAGGAGAAGCTGAAGCGGCGCGCGCGAGGAAACAGGGAGGCTTTCAGTAAGGCTCCCGCAAACACCGAACACAGACAGGCCCATAAATATATCTCTGGGAGCCAGGAACTGCTGTTCCGTGCTCCGCGGGGCTCGGGGCAGAGTCCGGTGGAAAAGGGAGACCGCGCACCCCGCCAAGGCCCGGAGCGATGATAAGGTTCTCCAAGACTCTCAGACCGCACTCCATACCCTTCCGGGCGGTGGTGTTCCTCAAGTGGAGGCGCGTGGGGATGGGGGAGGTCGCCCTTTAGGTCACCTAGAGATACAACCAGGAACCTTTTTCGGATGTCCCTCGGTCTTTCCCACTTTCCGTCAAGTAGCCCTGGAGAGGAAAGCTGCCCCACTCCTTCTTTTCCATCAGACCAGGTTTTCTAGACTAGAAACTTCCTAAAGCCTCTCCTCTGAGCGCTGGCCAGGGCGGTGGACTGGAGTCGCCCCCCACGAGGTTCCAGAGCCCTTGCTTTATCCTCTCCCCGCTCAGGTTCAAGGCAAACCCTCTCCCAACGCACAGCGCCTTATTTGGGCATGCAACCCCGCACTGTCAGTTAGATCAAAAAGCTCACCCAGAGCTCCTTTTTCCCCCCTGTAAAGTAGGTCACTCTCTTTATTTCCCACTTGTATTATTTTTGTCTAATTCTCCTCCTGAAAAATAATCAGCTGCAGGAGCTCTGAGCATCCTAAGAGAAGCTATTATTCTTAGGCTTGTTTCTGACTCGGAGGGCTTTTCAAGAAGGAGGAGGAGGAGGCACTTGGCACGCTGTGGTTCTGAAGTCCCTCCCTTTACAAAAGCAGAACATTTTAAAAAATTATTTTATTTTTCTTTGTTTTTCTAGGCCCTCCCTTTCCTTTAGGCAAGTAGGTTTCGCCCTGCCCTTAAAGCATGGCCATGACTAACACCTACTAAAGGAGAGAGTTGTGTGCTTTTAACCGGATTTAAGGCAGAATTGAAAGCCACCTCCCTTCCTTTCTTGCTTTGAAAGAGATGCCAGCTCCCTCCTCCTCCTCCCTTTTGGGAACTAGCTGAATAATCCTTAAATGAGTTTTTTGGAAACAAATGGCCTACAGAAGTTAAGACGTCAAGTCGTTCCACAGTGCAACACGTATTTTGGCTAAGGTCTGTTTTTACCTGCTGCCAGGTAGGATAGCCTATTAAAGGGGTGGTTTCTGCCTTTGACTGTGGAAGTGTCATAGTTGCACTCATTCCAGACACCATCCTGTGTTGATCCCACTGAGGTGAGACACCTGTCTGATCGTAAGAGGGAGTAGAGTCTGCCACAAAGACCCAAGTCAGGTCCAGAACATAACATGCATTTTCCCCAAATGCAGAGGAGAGTCGAAGAAGAAAGAGAATGAAGTGAATGAAGAGGAAAGTGAACAGGAATGAAAGCCTGTTCATTCTATGCATTTGGCCGCTCAGTTCCTTTTATTGGCATTTGTTAAAGGCTCGTCATGAATCAGGCCTGTGAGAGCTGGAGGGAAACTTGGCAGCAGTTGATGTCTGGACAAGCAGGATTTCCAGTGTAGAGGCGGGAATAAAGATGAGCCCAATAGGGCAAGTGTCAGAAGACAAAATGCCACATGGATTCAAAGGAAAGAATCAGGTTGGGCTTCGTGGAGGAGGTGACATGGGTGCTAGGATTTTTTTGTCAACCAGATAACAAAGTTGAACTGGATCATAATCTGTGCATTTTTCAAAATGTGCCGCATGGAGCAAAGGGACCATCTCAAAAGTCCATTGCCAATTTGGGGAAATTCTCAGGGCTTATGTGGTCAGCCCTTTAAAGATGTGGTTAAAGAGCAGGGCTTTTTGGATGCTGCCATGATACGGCGGGGAACCCCAGCTCTTTTTTTTCAGAGAATCCGCATGTGCGGAGGGGAGGATCAAAATGTTTCATTGCAGTCAACCAGGTCAGTCTCTGAAGAGAGCAGGGTTTGCAATTCGAAGGGTTTGCAGTCTAATGGGATATCCTGTTCCTTCATAGCTGCTGTGGCATAGCCTGATTAAAAATATTCATCCAGTTCTCAAAATATGTACACTAGAGGTGTACATATATGGTGTTACAGACAGATGAAAATGCGTGGGTGATTACAAGAATGACAGAGCTAGCTCAGGGCTGGAGACCCACATTAGGTGTGTAGTCAGTAAATTCGGCCCAGGCTTAGGAGAGACAGCGAGAACAGTGCTCTACGCCGAGTGATATCATCACGGTTTTTCTGACTAGAAGATAGAAGACCTCCTTTTTATTTTTTATATGAATTCCCAGAAACCCTTTTAATCAGAGGATTCTTACCTCTGAGTAGCAGTTTTCACTTAAAGAGAAAAACACAATACCGAACGTCATTAAGGAGAATAACATCACCCTAGGGAAGAAAACTGTTGAACCCAGGGCCAAAGGGAAAGTTGGATCAGCGTAATGATGAAGAAGAGGTCTCAGAGCCCATAACTGGAGACTATTCTCAGAGGCCAGGGCTTATGAGCACCTAAAGGAGAATGATTTAAGAACGCCCGCCTTGAATGTAAGTTAGAGAGACCACTATGGAAAACAGCATGGAGGTTTCTCAGAAAACTAAAAATAGAACTACCGTACAATCCAGCAATCCCACTCCTGGGCATAGCTGGACATAACAATGAATCAAAGGGGTAGATGCACCCTAGTGTCCGCAGTAGCACTATTCATAACAGCCAAGACACGGAAACAATCTAAACATCCTTTGACAGATGAATGGATTAAGATGTGTTACCATGGAATACTACTCAGCTATAAAAAATACCAAGATCTTGCCATTTGCAGCAATAGAGAGGCAACTAGAGATTCTTATGCTGGATGAAGTCAGAAAGACAAAGACAAATACCATATGATGTCACATATGCGGAATCTTAAAAAAATGATACAAAGGAACTCATTTACAAAACGGACATAGAAAACAAATTTATGGTTATCGAAGGTTACAAACAGAAACAGACTCTTAGGAGCTCCTACCATGGCACAGCAGAAACGAATCCAGCTAGGAGCCATGAGGTTGTGAGTTCTATCCCTGGCCTCGCTCAGCGGGTTAAGGTCCGGCTTTGCCATGAGCTGTGGTGTAGGTCACAGATGTGGCTTGGATCCCGCATTGCTGTGGCTGTGGCGAAGGCTGGTGGCTATAGCTCCTGTTAGACCTCTAGCCTGGGAACCTCCATATGCCGCGGTTGCGGCCCTAAAAAGCAAAAAAAGAAAGAAAGAAACAGACTCACAGACACAGAGAACAGATTTGTGGTTACCAAGGAGGGGGGGGGAAGGAAGGGGCTGGGAGTTTGGTGTTAGTAGATGCAAACTATACATTTAGGACGGATAAGCAATGAGGTCCTACTACATAGCAGAGGGAACCATATTCAATTTTCTGGGATAAAGCATAGTGGAAAAGCATATTAGAAAATACATGTGTAAATAACTAAGCCACTTTGCTGTACAGCAGAAATTAGCACATTGTAAATCAACCATATTTTCATAAAAAATACATGCAACTATAAAAAAAAGAATGCCCACTTGCATTTGAAATACCAAGGTTAGCATTTGAAAAAGAGAATGCCCACTTGCTTTTGAAATACTAAGGTTACAATTTGAATGTGTTGCTTCTGCAGAAGCTTCAGAGTCATAGAAGAATGCGGGCTGACGTCTGTTCACTGCAGCAGACTCTCCTGTGGGCCTGAGGATGCTGCTGGGGAGAAAATCAAGGCCTTGTGCCACTTGCCTGGGAGAGTGAGGACTCAACTTGGCCTTGGTGTTAGGTCATGTGGTTGGCAAAGCAAAGAAGGAAGTAAGGTTTCCTTACAAAGCTGACATGGAGTGCCCAGGGAGAAATCTGGGCTGGAGGTGACAAAGCCTCAAAGCCTCAGCTAATCCCCACCAGTTAATTGCAGTGCTTCCAAGGACCGTGGGAGGAAACTGTATCTGTTGGCGCGTGTAAATACCACACACACACACACACACACACACACACACATACACACACACACAGAAAAAGAGGCGGTGAGACTATTGACAATATAGGCACTTGAGAATAATCTTTCTTTGTAGTTAAGCCCCCGAGGAAGTCCCTTCATGTCCAATATACCTAACAAAGTTTGACCTTAGGTCCCATTTATTTCTCCTCTAAGAGGATCTTTAAAAAAAAATTGTATTTTAGTGATTTTTATTTTATTTTATTTTTTGCTTTTGGGGGCTTCACCTGCAGCATATGGAAGGTCCCAGGCTAGGGGTCGAATCAGAGGTGCAGCTGCCAGTCTGCACTACAGCCACAGCAACACAGGATCCCAGCCTCATCTGCGACCTACACCTCAGCTCACTGGATCCCCGATCCACTGAGCAAGGCCAGGGGTCGAACCCGCATCCTCATGGATACTAGTTGGATTCGTTTCTGCTGCGTCACAATGGGAAGTCCTTAGTGCAGTTTCAGGTTAGACACAAAACTGATGAGAAAGTACTGAGTTCCCATATACTCCCTGACCCCCTCCAGCAGTCTCCGCACCCCCATCAACACCCCGCACCGGAGTGGTACGTTTGTCACAACCCATGAGCCTCCACTGACACATCATTATCACTCCAAGCTCATAGCTGACATTAGGGTTGACTCTGATGGTGTACTTCAGTGGGTTTGGACGAAGGCAGAATGAACTTGCATCTGCCATTACAGTATCCTACACAGTATTTCCACTGCCCTAAAAATCCTTGGTATTCCACTATTCATTCCTCCCTGTCCACTAAACCCAAGCAGTTACTGATCTTTCCTTTCTTTCCTTTTTTTTTTTTTCAATGGCCACACCTGGGGCACATGGACGTTCCTGGGCCGGGGATGGAACCCTTTAACACAGGACAATTTAAGCCACTGTGCCGGGCTGGGGATTGCACCCGTGCCTCCGCAACGACCTGAGCTGCTGCCGTCGGTTTCTTAACCCACCGTGCCACGGTGAGAAGTCCTCACTGATCTTTTTACTGTCTCCATAATTTTATCCTTTACTGAATGTCATACATTTGGAACCGCACAGTAGCTAGGCTTTCAGATCAGATTCTTTCATTGATTAAGAGGTCTTTAACTTTCCTCTGTCTTTTCATGGCTTGAGAGCTCGGCTCTTTTCTTTTCAGCACAGAATCTATTCCACTGCCCGGCTAAGAGGGGTTTAAAAGTGATATGTTAGTAAATAATATTTTCCGTGATATCAGGTAACACTT
This sequence comes from Catagonus wagneri, assembly GCA_004024745.2. NCBI lineage: Eukaryota > Metazoa > Chordata > Mammalia > Artiodactyla > Tayassuidae > Catagonus > Catagonus wagneri. The sequence continues at coordinate 3,171,797 of PVHT020003144.1, read as the reverse complement.
AACCTGATGCTCACGTTCCAGGTATTTATATCACCTCATTACATCCTCAGAGGGCCCTGTAATAAAGTGGTTTCTGATTTCCAGGTGACAGGTGAGGCTCAAGGTGCCTTCACCCTCTTGGAAGATACGTGGCAGAGCCGGGTTTCATTTCTGCTTGAAGACAGCTGCTCCCACGGCCCTCCCCCAACCTGGTCCAGCGGCGTCAGATGCCAACACAAAAATATCCGTGGCATAACCCACTTCCCATGAGATCTTGCTGGATAATGAACTGGTGCCAAAGTGGGTACGAGCTGTTCCACGGATGCACATTTCTTGTCTCTGTTCTCTCTTGTTCTCCTCTCGGGATATCAGTTACTAAAATCCTTTTTGTTCTCTTTTTATGGCTGCACCTGTGGCATATGGATGTTCCCGGGCTAGGGGTCAATCTGGAGTTGCAGCTGCTGGCCTAGGCCACAGCCATGTCAACACCGGATCCGAGCCACCACTGTGACCCAGGCTGCAGCTTGTGACAACACCAGATCCTTAACCCACTGAGCAAGGCCGGGGATCGAACCTATATCTTCACAGAGACAATGTTGGGTCTTTAACCTGGTGAGTCACAACAGGAGTTCTCAGTTATCAATGTCTTTACTCCATTCTCGAAGTAGCTATCTTCCAAGCGCTTGACATAAAATTCCAGGATGAAGGCTGGGGGTTGGCAAAGAGCAACACTTGGTCCTGATAAACCACAGAAGGAAATAAAGTCACTAGGTCATTCCGGGTGTTACGGCATTGGCATCTGGCCAAAGGTGCTGTTTGGACTTTGGGGACAGCTTAGGTAGGAGTGCTGTCCTATAAACATATGTCATCTTCAAACCAGCTCCAGGTCACTGTCAGGACAGGAAGCAAATTCCTTCCACGAAAGGGACAGTTGGAGTGACAGTCAAGCTTCCCTCCCTTGGCCCATGAGAGTGGGAGCAGCCCAAGAAAGTCACCTCCCTTAGCTGTATCTGCGGTCATGCTTTCGACGAATATAGCAGGATGTAGCTAGATATTTTTTTTCTTAAGCCATTTATAATTCTGCATTCTTTCTGTAAACAATCTGATTAGTGTTGATTTACAGTGTTGTGTTAGTTTCAGGTGCACAGCAGAGCGATTCAGCTGCACACAGACAGGTACTGATCCTTTTTCAGATCCTTTCCCCATACAGGTTATCACAGAGTATGGAGTCGAGGCCCCTGGGCTGTGCAGCAGGTGCTTGTCGGTCTTCTGTTTTACATACAGCAGTGTGCATACAGGAGCTAGGTTGTTTTCTTGGGGGGGGGGAGGCACTGAGCTTGGACTCATTCCGAGGAAGTGTTTAAATGACCCCACTTTTCACAGCCTGTAGAATGTGGTGAACCTGGGGAAAGGGAAGGAGCACTGGCTTCAAAACATGCAGAAAATCGAACGGAGGAAAATCTTTTATGTACAGGGTGCCAGGAGCTGGAGGAAGGGAGGTCATAGGGACGCAAGTGTGGGTGGGTTGTGAGTGCGTCAGAAGGATGGCGGCGGTTGGGGGGGGGGCTGTTTCTCAGCTCCTGCAATCAGCTGAGAGGACTTCGGAATCGTAGCATCAGAGCTAAAGCACGCACAGTGGGGAAGAAATCTCTTCTGCCCTGTAAGGTGCTTGCTCCTAGCCCGCATCCAGGAAGGCGCCTGCAGGCTGCTGAGGCATACGCTTCCCAACCAGCTTGAGAAATACCCTCTCAACACAGGGCGGAAACACAGCTGCATGGACACACAAGTGGCCATTGTCTGTCACTGTCCTCGGTTCATGTCCTGTTGAACTCGGCTTAGGAAGAGTTCATTTAATGTGTTTACATGTGGTTCTGTTTGTAAGAGCATCTAGCCCCTAAATGGGCATTTTTAGCTTGTTTCCCAGAGTGGTTTCCATTTTTGTCTCATTTAAAAATTCTCTGATGTCTGCACAATGCTGTTTGAAGAGTTAGGTTTCTATATTAACAGATACCTCCCCGTGTCCTTTGCCCAGGAAGAACATTTAGTGACACAAAATCCATCACGCACAGTTCACTTGAAGTGAAAAGCTAACTATAGAAAAATGTTCTCCAAGGAGCTATTTCTAGCCCCTCCCAAGCAGGCAGAAGAGATGCATTTCCAGTATGGACAGGCGGTCAGTATGTTTTGTTACCAGGTTTGGGTGAAAAACAAGCTTTTCTCAGTGGCTCAAGTCTAACACTTGTATTGACACTGAATAGGATTCGGTAATCAAGACAGCCTCATTTGATATTTTTTTGTACATGTGTGCTGTTGCACATCTCTCAAGATTTCTCCCTTTCAAGGCACATGAGGGTTTGCCCTGAAGTGAAAGATGCTTTCATTGTGGCAGCGGGGCTTGACTGTATTTCTGTGTTCCAGAAATTTCTAATTAAAGTCACTGTTCCTTTTTTGGATATGAGGTTCAGATGGGGACAAACTGTCAGTGTCCGGGGTTGTCTGAGTCCTAGGGCCTTTATTTAAAGACTTTTCACTTAAGAATTTAAGATGCCAGTGGATGGATGGCATTTTGTTTTCTTGGCTCTTCATGATTCAGACCAGTGTTTCTCCAAGTATGTTCCTCAGGCAAATAGCTTCAACATCACCTGGGAACTTGCTAGAAATCTAAATTCTCAAGCCCCACCCAGATCTGCTCAACCAGAAACCCTGGGGATGGGTCTCAGCAGAGTGTGTTAAGAAGACTTTCAGGGGAGTTCCCACCGTGGCACAGTGGAAATGAATCTGACTAGTATCCATGAGGATACGGGTTCGATCCCTGGCCTCGCTCAGTGGGTCAGCCATCCAGCGTTGCCGTGAGCTGTGGTGTAAGTTGCAGATGCGGCTCAGATCCTGCGTTGCTGTGGCTGTGGTGTAGGCTGGCAGCTGCAACTCAGATTCCACCCCTAGCCTGGGAACTTCGATATGCTGCAGGTACAGCCCTAAAAAGCAAAAAAAAAAAAAAAGACTTCCAGGAGATTCTAAAGTATGTAACATTCGAGACATACGGATTTAGGCAGTTGGTAATGTCGCAGGTAGGTCACTGTCCAACTCTCATATGGTCTGGACTAATTTTGTTGGCATTCCTGTGCCAGGCCCTGGGCTAAGAGCAAGAAGGCATTACTTTGTTTAATCTTCACAACCACCCTTTGAGAACAGCTTTCCTATGAGATGACCGGATTCACAGATCAACGGGATGGAGAACAGCTTTCCTATGAGCCCCTTTGAGGGATGATGGTATGGAGGCTGGAGGGGTTAGGTTACAGGGAACAGTGCTTCAGGGAGCAGAGGGAGGATGGAGACAGGGTCTCACTGCTATCCGAGCCAGTGCTTTGACCACCCTGTACCTTTGCTGGCTGCGGACGCACCGGCCAGGTAACTGACAGGAACTTTTTTCTTTTTTGGGCTGTGCCTGAGGTGTGCAGAAGTTCCCGGGCTAGGGATCGAACTGGTGCCACAGCAGCGATCCAAGCCACAGTAGTGGCAATGTTGGTTCCCTAACCCACTAAGGCACCAGGGAACTCTGACATCCTATTTTTTTACCTTGTCCTCATTGGGTTCTTTTTCAGAGTCCACTGTGGCCAAGCCTAAAGCATAGAGCCTAGGCAATGCCTGCCAACTTCAGGCTATGTTGAGAGCCAGTTGGCTTGACTGTGGTCTTCAGAGAAACTGAAGCTGGTAGGGAGGGACATTAAGTCAAAATGTATATTTCCCTGGGGATTTATTTACTTATTTATTTACATTTTGCTTTTTAGGTCTGCACCCATGGCATATGGAGGTTCCCAGGCTAGGGGTCGAATTGGAGTTGCAGCTGCTGGCCACAGCCACAGCCACAGCCATGCAGGATTCGAGCCTCTGTGACCTACACCACAGCTCATGGCAACGCCAGATCCTTCAACCCACTGTGCAAGGCCAGGGATCCAACACGCATCCTCATGGATACTAGTGAATTCGTTCCCATTGTGGTGCAGCCGATTTGTTTCCACAGCGCCACAACAAGAGCTCCTCCCTGGGGATTTATTAAACACAGCAGGCTGGGCTTGTGCTGTACAAGGTGGGGTTGGTAGGTGTTCTTTGAACTCATTGGAGGGCTAAGGGGAATGACGCTGATGGGCCAACAAGTCAAGAAACAGACATTTATACTCTAAATTAACATAAAAATAAAAATATTAGACTAGTGCCTAGAATGCAGGTATAAAACATGAAGGAAACAGAACTGAGAGTTTGGAAATAACAATTATTTATACCTCACAGTTAGGATCACTTGATCGTGACAAGGATGCCAAGAGAACTCAATGGGGAAAGAACAGTCATTAACAGCAAATCATGCCGGGACAAGGGGATGTCGAGACACAAAAAAATGAAGTTGGAGCGCCACTTCCAACTATGTAAAAAGTTAACTTGAAATGGATCAAATGCATAAATGTAAGAGTTAAAACCATCAAACTCTTAGAAGAAAACTTAGGGGTAAATTTTCATAACCTTGGATTTGTCAAAGGAGTCTTAAGACACTGAATGTACAAAAAATGAAACACAGGGGAATAGACAAGTTGGACTTCATCACAACTTGCGATGATGCTATCAAGAAAGTAAATGGTTTGGGGTTAATAAATGCAAACTATTGCCTTTGGAGTGGATAAGCAATGAGATCCTGCTGTACAGCACTGGGAATTATATCTGGCCATTTATGATGGAGCATGATAATGTGAGAAAAAAGAATGTACATATGTACGTGTGACTGGGTCACCTTGCTGTACAGTAGAAAACTGACTGAACACTGTAAACCAGTTATAATAGAAAAAATAAAAACCATTAAAAAAAAAAAGCAAGTAATGGGAGTTCCCGTTGTGGCTCAGTGGAAACGAATCTGACTAGCATCCACGAGGACCCATGTTCGATCCCTGGTCTTGCTCAGTGGGTTAAGGATCCAGCATTGCCGTGAGCTGTGGTGTAGGTCGCAGATGCAGCTCAGATCCCGCATTGCTGTGGCTGTGGCGTAGGCCAGGAGCTATAGCTCTGGTTTGTCCCTTAGCCTGGAAACCTTCATATGCCTCAAGTGCAGCCCTAAAAAGACAAAAAAAAAAAAAAAAGGGATAAAAAGAAATTAAATGGGAGAAGATATTTACAACTCATGTACCTAGTAATGGACTTGTCTCTGGAATATATTTGAAAACTCTTATGACTCAATTATAAAAGACAACCCAAGTTTTAAAATGGGCAAAGGATTTGAACAGATTTTTCTTCAAAGAAGATTATACACATGGTCAATATGCACGTGAAAAGGAACTCACCACGAGGAGTCATGTTGGAAACGCAAATTAAAGCCACAAGGAGATACTACTTCACACTTACTAGGTCGGCTCTTATTTCAAAAACAAAACAAAACAAAACAAAAATTAAAAGAAGCAGGAGATGAGGAATTTGAACCCTCATGCACTGCGGTTGGGAATGTCCAAGGGTGTAGTCACTTTGGCAAACAGACCTGCAGTTCTTTATAAACACAGAGTTACCGTTCGGTTCAGCAATTCCATTCTTAAGGATCTACCCAAGCGAGATGCAAACAAACGTGCACACAGAGCCTTGCACATGAATGTTTCTAGCAGGATTATCCGTCACAGCCGGAAACGGGCAGCACCACCACTCCACCCCGTGTCCGTCAGCTGATGAATGGACTGCACAGAGCGTGGTCTCTGCACACACTGGAAGATTATTTGGCCACAACAAGGAATGAAGAACTGATGCATGCTACACCACGACTGAACTTTGGAAATGTTATGCTCAGTGAAAAGAGGTGGTCACAAAAGACAGATAACCAGGGATTCCATTTATAGGAAACTCCAAAGTAGGCAAATCGATAGAGATGGAAGATGGATTAGAGTTGCCCACTGCTGGGGGCATCCGGGTTTGGGATGTGATGGAAAAAGGGTATAGGGCTGTTGGGGTAATGAAGTGTTCTAAAATTGACTGTGGTGAAGCCTGCATAACTCTGTGAATACACTAAAGACCGCTGACCTGTACTCTCTAAATGAGCTCCGTCTGAATACAAGAGTTAACTGAAACAACGAACACATCCCTGACGGGCATTTCAGCTATGCAGCCCTTTCTTCCTGAAGCCTCATCTATTCGTTCAGCATCACGTCCTTCACTCCCAGCACCCACCACCTTCCTCCTCCTCCCCCACGCCCCCCCACCCTTCCTCCTTCACATCTTCCTGCACCCCCAGAAGTGAGCAGGTCCCCAAGGTTCTCTCTTCAGCCTCTTGCCCGGTTCCTTCTTTCCTGGGAGAATCCAGTCCCGTGGTTCTTAACTCCGAAGTCTCCCAGATCTTGATCTCTGTTTCTGACAGGTCCACCTCCACATGGCTAAGCGCCCCCGATATTTCCCTTTGCATGTCTCCCGCTCAACTTGTCTAAAACCAGTCTGACTTCTCCTTTCTCCTTTTCTCCCCAGTCCGGCTCATCCTCCCAGCTACTAAGTCCTATGAATGATGGGACTTTTCTTCCAATGAACTGCACTTGTAAGCTGAGTTCTGCTCTAAACGCTTTCTCCCGTGTCTGCTCGAGTCCCTGGGTAATTGAAGCTGGTAGATGCGTGTCACCTGGTGTTTCCTCCCCTTCTCTCCTCCTTCCATCCCCCTTGTCTCTCTCTTCTGGGGTTCAGCCCTAATGCAGATGCTCACTGGCTTTCTAACCGGCCGGAAGTAACCCCAGGATTCGGAGAGCGGAAGAAAAGGCTGGTAGCTGCAGCCTGAGGAAGGGCTCCGAGACTCTGTGCCCTGAACTCCATGCATATTTTGCAAGAGCTGTGCAAGAGAAGACACAACCCACGCGCCTGGAAAGAAACCCGTTGATCTGTGAATCCGGTCATCTTGGGAGAACAAAAACGCAGGCCCCAGGGTGTGGGTTTAGAACCCTCCCCAGGCTGTTACTGAGCCGGTGTACACGGTACAGCCGGACCAGGGCTCGACGACGTGTTAAAAGGCCTGTACTTGTTGCCAAACAGCCACTGTCCTGAGCAACCGCCCGACCCCAAGGGCCGCCAGCGCCCTGCTGCTCCCCCCAGGCACGCCTGAACCTCGGCACCAGCGGTGCTGATTAGAGACCCAGCGGGTGGTTGTGTTATTATCACAGGGCCCTGACGCCTTCACCGCCTGGACTCAACCTCAGGGCTCGTCCAGTGGCCGCTACATCAAACCCGCCGCCCTTGACTTCCCTGGGGCCCTCCTTCATCCCACCACAACCCGGCCCTGCGGTCAGTTTTCCAGTCACTACACCGCCTCCCCTGCGTGTGACTCAGCCGTCCCCACATCAAATCTGCTTCTGCCTTTCCCTCCCTGCTCTGCTAAAATTCCTTCTGTCCCCAAAAGGTCTTGCTCAAGAAGTGACTTTTCCTTCCTCGCCGATATCTTCATGCACGTAAAAAAAAAAAATTGACAAGTATATGTGTATATTTCACGTATCTGTGATTATACCTGCATTAATATATTTATATGTATAAACATGAATATATATAAAAAGTGGCTCAGTTATACCTATACACACATCCATTCCCACGTAGGTTATCCCGGGACACTGAGCAGAGTCCCCCGTGCTGTGCAGCAGGTCTCTGCTAACCATCCGCCCCAGACACAAGAGTGTGCGTCTGCGGGGCCCAGACCCCGACTCCCTCCCTCCCCCTCCCCCCGTCCTCTTCGGCAACCACACGTTTCTTTGCCAAGTCTAGGAGTCTGTTTCTCGTTTGTAAATATGTTCGTTTGTATCATTTTTTTAGTTTCCACATATAAGGGATACCAGCGAGTGTAGGAGGACTTGCAATGTTCATACCCCAGTGCCTTAAAGTCGTTGTACCAGCGAAGGGTGTTTCGGATGTAGGAAGAGAAATCCGCTCTGACGGCCCAGCCTGAGCCTCCCCTGTACCTACCACCGGCCTCGCGGCTCTGAGTCCCGTCCACCCCGCAGGCCGGTGGCTCCCCGTGGGGAACTCCAGCCCTATACAACCCTATCGCCTACTTGGCAGAGGAAACTTCTAGAGTCCTAACTTAGGCCGTGGGAGGATGACATCCAACAGATAGAGTTTACAGCCTTTCCACCTGCACCTCGTACTTAAATGTCTTAAACCTCACGTGCTTGGGGCTCTAAGCTGTACTGTGTCTGAGAGTGAACGATTTTATTTCAACAGTTTCTTCCTCCTCTTTTTATTCTTCTTCTCATTCTTCTTCTCCTTCTCCTTCTGTTAGGACTGTTCTAGCTTTCCTCAACTGATTATCGGGAAGGATATTTCACAGCATCAACAAGATAATGCCATGTTGGAAGAAGAGGGAAAAAAAATCCCATCACTCTCTCAGGGAATTCTCAGTGGACCAGAGCTATTTCACTTTTTTTTTTTTTTTTCCTGTGCCAGCGACATGAGGAAGTTCCTGGGCCAGGGATCTAACCCACGCCACAGCAATAACCAAAGCCACAGCAGTGACAACACCAGAGCCTTAACCCGTTGAGCCACCAGGAAACTCCAGAGCTCACATTTCATGTCCCAGACACTGAGCTGAGGATTTCAGAGTTTGTTCAGTTTCCATGACCTGTTCCAGCATCTCAGGGTCAGAGTCGTCCTGGGACGACTTCCTCTCTCTTCTCTAGCCCAGCAGTCAGTACATGACCTTGAGTGCTGCACACGTGGTTAATGACGGCGTGGAGGAGACCGAGGACCCTGGGATTCAGTATCAGTCCCTGAGTTCTTGATGTCAGTCCTGTAGACCAGGAGGTGTCAGGGGCTGTCCATGACTTCTGCACTCAACCTCCCAGGTTCTGGTCCCTGATTCCCTGAGGGGACCGCTGCCCAGCCCCAGGCTGCCCGTTCACCACCTTTCTCTCTCCTTCTTGAACCCTGGGGCCTGGAGGGCTTGGTGCCATCAGCCCACTCGACTCTGCCGGCCCGGGACCTTCTGCAGAATATCCATCCCCTTATTTGTCTCCAGGGAGTTTCATTTTCCCTTTAAGAGCAGGAGCAGTCCAGCCATGGCCCTTTCATGTCTGGTTCCCCCCAGGTCCCCACCAGAGTCATCTGGTGTGATCGAGGCCATCCACGTTCAGACTTGCTAATGCTAGGATGTTGCCAGATTGAGGGCTTTTGGACATTGTGTTGAAATCAAGTGAATGAATTGGGAAATGCCTGAAGCAGCATATAAATCCCACTTTTGTTAGTGAAAGGAAAGCAAATGGGAGGTGAGTAGAGCAAAGGAGCACACAAGCCCATGTGGGCCATTCATTTCAGGTCAGCTCTAAAGCAGCACTGACGCCATGGAGCAGCCTGTTTAAGGCAAGCCCTGTTTTCTAGCACAGAAGTTTCTGCAGTAAAGGAATCCTGTTAACATGTTGGTTAACTATTGTATTACTTTTCTGAAGTAACATCGTGTTAGCCAGGGCTACAGTGTTCAGCTGTGCAGGCTGTGCACTGCACAAGTCCTGGCCTGTAGCCATATAGACTACTGATTCAGTAAAAAATGCACTTCAACTCAGGAAGCCCTTAGGGAGATGATGGAAATGGTGGGAAGTGGGTATCTCAGCAAGAGGATTTGAGAGGAAGCGACATATTTTGCAGAAGGGGATAAATACAGCCCATGGCAAGATCAAGGGCTTTAGAAGCAGACCAGCCTGGCTTTAGGCCCCACTGCTGTCCTTATCACCATTTAGTACCTGCATCGCCATTCAGGTTACTTAACTTCTCCGAGTCCCTAAAAGGAACAGTGCAAGATTCTTCCTTTACACTCTGTGCCTGGGAGGCCTGTTAGCTGGTCCTCAGGCCTGTGGCTTCCTGCATCCTTCTGCACCTCCTTAGCCAGGAAGGGAAATGAACTGGGGATCAGTGATGCAGCTAATAGATTCCTTTCCACTCAAGTCCAAGTGCAAAGGTCTTTAGGTAGTTGCATGTGTGTGTATATATATTATACACAAACATATAATTATATAATATATACTATATATTTATATACAGTATATAAATTATATATATTTATAAAATTATATATATAAAATAGTGGTAAAAATATACACAACATAAAATATCCCCCCCTTTTTTCACAGCCATACCCTTAAAAAAAAATTTCCTGGACTTGGGGTTGAATCAGAGCTGCAGCTGGAGCCTACACCACAGCCATAGCAACTGCGGATCTGAGCCGAGTCTGCAACCTACACCACAGCTCACGGCAACACTGGATCCCTGACCCACTGCGTAAGGCCAGGGATCAAACCCACATCCTCATGGATACTAGTCAGGTTCATTTCTGGGTTCATTTCCGCTGCACCACAAGGGAACTCCGGATCTTTCCTTTTTAAGACTGAATAATATTCCATTGCATGGATGGCCCACCTTTTGTTTATCACTGATGAACACTTGGGCTGCTTCCACCTCTGGCTGTTGTGCATAATGCTCCTCCACACACGAGTGCACACAGATCTCTTGGAGACCTTTTTTTCCATTTCTTTTGCACGCAGATCCAGAAGGGGAATTGCTGGATCGTTTGGTCATTCTGCGGTTAACTTCTGAAGGAACCGACACACAACTGTACCGCTTTGCATTCCTGCCAGCAATGCCAAGGGCTCTAATTTCCCCATGTTCTCATCAATGATTATTATTATTGCTAATTAATATTTTATAATAGCCATCCTAATGGGTGTTGCCCATCTCTTTTTTATTTTTTTAGGGCCCCACCCACGGCATATGGAGGTTCCCAGGCTAGGGGTCAAATCAGAGCTGGAGCTACAGGCCGACACCACAGCCACAGCAATGCCAGATCCGAGCCACATCTGTGACCTACACCACAGTTCAGGGCAATGCTGGATCCTTAACCACTGAATGAGGCCAGGGATCGAACCTGCATCCTCATGGATACTAGTCAGATTCGTTTCCGCGGAGCCACGACGGGAACTCCGCCCACCTCTTTTTAAAATGAATGCTGAACACCTCTTGGTTTCCTTCATTTCTTTGTGGTCGCCTCCTTAGACTGGGCAGAGATGGAAATTCCCCCATTTGCTCAGAAGTGACACGTCAGGAGGTACGTCTAACATCCTGAAACAGCAATGGGCCTTTTCAAAATTTTGGGGGTCTAGCCACAGTTTAATTCCCTGTTTCCTAGAACCAGATTGCCTTTTCCTCCATCCATCCCTGAGCTTCCTCTTCTTTAATTTTTTGTTTTATTTGTTTTTATAAAATGCTTGCTGGATTCTCACCCGAAGGAACTAAAGGGATGGAGAACAGCGTGTCCCCAGCTTGGAGAATCTTCTCGCACTGCGGTTAAGGAATGCATCGCTGGCCTAGGACATCAGAGACTTGTTTGGGTGGTGTGCAACCTTGGGGTGCCTGGCCCCAGAAGAGGCATTTGGGGGTGACTTGCAGCCCAGGCTCTGTTCTTGGCTCCGAGCACCGCATCCCCAGCTGGCCCGTGGAGCTGGGACACTGGTTCTCGGGACAGGACTTTGCCACCAGATGCCAGTTATCTGTCGTCTTTTCTGAGTTACTAGCTGGAGACCTTTTCCATTCAGAACTGCACTATGGGCCCTCTCCTTTTTTTCCTTTAATTTTACTGGAGTAGAGTTGACTTATCAAGCGGTGTTAGTTTCAGGTGATCAGTGATACATAGAAATATCTCCATTCTTTTCTCCCGTCTAGGGTCTTACAGGCTGTAGAGCAGCTTTTCCTGGCGACACCGCTCATCGTCTGTTTTACACAATCCCGTTTCTGCGTTATTCCCACCCTCCCAGCTCTCCCTTCCCCCAGTGGTTTCCTCTGCGGTGACCGTAAGATTGGTTTTGAAATCCGTGAGTTTGTTTGTTTTACAAATCAGTTCTTTTGTATCATCTTAAAAAATTAGATTCCACATGTAAGTGCTATACTCCTGTCTCTGTTTCCCAGATTTTCCCCAACAAGCCTCTCTCCCAGCTGCCCGGGCACAGATACAACAGGGACATTTTGCACATTTTCACTTGAATAGAACTGAAACGTGGAACAATGTGGGAACCAGCAAGAACTGGTCCTCAGCAAGCGCTGGCTGTCACTGCCACATTCACCCGAAGAACCCCAGCAAGACATCCCTGTCCCTCCTCCCCCCCGCCCCCGCCGCCGGTCGCTCTGGGGGTCCCCAGGGGGCTGGGGCGGGGGCGGGGCGGGGTGCCTGCGTCCCCCAGCCTCTCACCCCAAGGAGCCTGTCTCTTCCGACTGATGCCCCGTTAAGCAATTACTAAGTATCCCAGCTTGACGCTTAACCTATCGATTGCTGAAAGAACAGATCAAAGCACCTTGCCCTGGGCTGTACCCAGAGAAAGGAAAGGAGAAAAGGCCAGCTGAAGGAGAAGAAGTTTGACTTGCATCCTGAACCCGCCCGCTGCACCCTCCGCCGCACCCTGTCCCCCCTCCCCCGACCGCTTGCTCCCTCTCAGTGGGATCTGGGAGAAGGCAATTGTAACTGCGTCTTGATGTGTGGGGCCGGGGCTGGAATAAAGGCTTCTGGGATAAATAAGGCCTCCATCTGAGCGCCCGAACCCGCAGGAACGGGCGGGCGTGGGCGTGGGCGCCGTGCCTGCGCGCCCGGGCTCTTGAGCAGAATTTACATCCGTCATCTGCAGTTAGTCCTGGGCCACTTCTGAGAACGTGAATGGCTCACGCCGCCGTTAATGGGAATGCTGTTCTCTCCCCAATGGGAGGAAAAATGCCCAGAAACATGTTTAATGGAGTCTTTTTTCTTTTTTTGGATGCTTAAACATATTGCTGTGATTTCCTGCTTCCAAAAAGGACACGTTGATAACTTTTCCATATGGTAATTTTCTGTTATGAGTGTTCGTGGCGAGGCCATTTTTCATATTAAATTCCTAGTGGTCAGCAGGATTTGGTCCAGGTTTCAATCTGTAAGACCCGCTACATTCTCAGAGAGGAAGTCATTATTTCTTCTCTCTTTATTCATGTGGCACAGCCATGTCTGTCCCCAGTCCCCCAGTGGTCTCGAATTCGGCTTTTCATCGGTGGCTTCAGGTTCATCGGAGACCGAGGGCCATGGACACACAAGCTCCCCAAGGAGCGCGTCGTTCTCACGGTTCAGAGGCTCCGGGGCTAAGTTGAGTCAGGTTAACTTTTCAAGTAACACTCTGTGCATGAGCGTTGCCGGGGGACATGGAGCCAGACCCAGGATAGAACCCTCCCTGCCTGACAGCAGGCTGTCTCCCACAACTGAAAAATGCAAAATGCCTTCGCCTAAAAATACCAAATAGGAATCTTTCAAAAATTACTTAATATCGCTTGTTTTCCTCCTGTGGGTGGAATTCACAGCCAAAGAAATTCTGTGCACAGGAGTTCCCATTGTGTCTCAGTGGGTTAAGAAGCCAGTTAGTATCCATGAAGATGTGGGTTTGATCCCCGGCCGCACTCAGTGGGTTAAGGATCCAGTGTTGCTGTGGCTGTGGTGTAGGCTGGTAGCTCTAGCTCCAATTAGACCCCTAGCCTGGGAACTTCCATATGTCATGGGTGTGGCCCTAAAAAGGCAAAAAAAAGGGGGGGGGAATTATATGCATGTACAAAGCTGAAATGCTGCAGATGACAGTAAAAACGGTGTTAGCTCTGGCGATAATTCAGCTTTGGGGGTCTGACATGAGAGCCTAAATAATGAGAAACTGTCTTCCATTAGAACCAAGAATTTTCATTTGTAAAAGGCAGTGGATAGACACATGTCCAGCCTGAGCAACCACCAAATAAAATAGTAAGTGAAAACCAGCCTTTTCAGATGCCATTCTGTACAACCCTTTGCTTTTGTGACTTTTTTCTTTCCCACTTGCCTTTGTGAATTAAACTGTTTTCAACTTGCAGTTTGTGGCAAATGATGCTTTTTTGAGTCTTGGTTGTATTCATTCACACTGGGCATTGGACACAGTATATTAACACGCTGATGCCAGGTTACACGGGTTTTTTTGCTTGTTTGTTTTTTTGTTTTCTTTTTAGGGTGACACCTGAGGCATATGGAGGTTCCCAGGCTAGCGGTCCAATCAGAGCTGCAGCCACCGGCCTACATAACAGCCACAGCAACTCAGAATCCAAGCCAAATCTGCAGCCTACACCACAGCTCATGGCAATGCCAGATCCTTAACCCACTGAACGAGGCCAGGGACTGAACCCACGTCCTCATCGATTCTAATCAGGTTTGTTATCACTGAGCCACAAGGGGAACCCCCCCTTATGTTTTCTTTGCTTATTTCTTCTATTGGACTTTTATAAAAATCCCCAGGTATTAAGAGAATTATGGATTTACTTGAAAGCAGGAAGTAATAGGAATGCTATCATCATATACTTCCTAGGCATGGGCATCTGTAATGCATAGATAATCATCCTGTGGCCTAGGGTTAATTATCCTCAATTTATTGCTCGGGAAACTGAAGTTCAGAGAGGTTATGTGACTTAAAGGAACACAGCAACTCTGGTCTGGTGACTTTCAGAGAAGAGGTTCCGTTTCTCTACATATCTGAAATTTTTGGCATAAGGGTATGAACAAGGTGGAGTTGGGAGGTTTGGTATTAGGGTGAGGGGTGTGTGTGTGTGTGTGTGAAGGGCTCATACTAATCCCACCAATTTCGACATAAATGCATATACATCCACCCAATTACAGTGCATGGCCAGATGTTGCATTTTTCAATTGCGATCTTACAACTTGGCAGGTTTATTCCCTGGTCATCCCACGTTCCACCTTAGCAAAGCAGCGTAGTGGGAGGAATCAGGCCAGGCTGGCACTCACGCTTTTTATTTGCCACGTGGAGCCTGACTGGCGAGATGCCTGTGGAGAGTCACCCTCCAGGGAACAAGAAAGCGCCAATCAGCCCCCGATGAGGCCGCTGTGCAGCGTCCGTCTGACCACACCGACACTCACCCTGGGCTAGCATTTCTGTTTGTCCCCCCAGGAGGGGGTGAAAGAAATGAGGAATGGGACGGCGTGGTTTGCCCAAGCCCTCGGGTGAGTGTAGGGCCCTGGTGCATCCAGCTGGCTGTGCCTGGACCCAGAGGGGCGGACTTCAGCCAGGGGCAAAGGTGCCTGGGACAGGCTGGTCCCTGGGGAAAGGGGCAGAGTGGGCACGGAGGCCTGGGCGGGCACGAGGGAGGCTGGGGAGGGGGCCACGGGGAGGCTGCTTCTTGAGCAAATTCACTTGTCCGGCAGCACGCGCTGTGCCCGGCATCGACGACGCAGAGACCCCGTGTGCCCGCACCACACCGGAGCAGACTATTCCCGCCTTTGATGAGCGTCTACTAATTAGCAGCTGGATAAGCAGCAGTAATAAATAGCAAGTCCACGTGGATAACATTCCACACCGACAAGGCATTTTCCCCTTCGTACCCCGTGTCTTATGTGCAGTTCCCTGAGACAGAAGGAGTGGGCAGATGATCGTGTCCTAGAGAGAATCTCTAAGGCTGAGACTCAAACGTATTCTTCCTGCCCCGCATCCTGACACTTTTTATTGCAACAATGATGGTTTTAAGCCAGAAATAGATTGTATTAATAGGAGGGAGAAAAAAACAGTGAAAACAGTGTAGGCAAGGAGTTCCCACTGTGGCTCAACAGGTTAGGGACCTGATGCAATCTCCATGAAGATGCAGGTTCGATCCCTGGCTTCACTCAGTGGGTTAAGGATCTGGCCGCAGTCTGAGGCATAGGTCACAGACGCAGCTCGGATCCAGTGTTGCTGTGGCCGTGGTGTAGGCCGGCAGCTGCAGCTCCACTTCGACCCCTAGCCTGGAACTTCCATGTGCCACAGGTGAGGCTGTAAAGAGAAGGAAAAAAAAAAAAGGTTTGAAGTTGACAAGCCCCGGATGCTCCAAGATACAAGGTAAATTCCATGACCGGCAGGAAACTGATGGGCATGGGCGGAGCCTACAAAGTCAGGTGCAATTTGGAGAGTAAGGTCGGGTATATCCAAGTATTAAAAAGCCCTTCACACTGTATTTTATTTTATCTTATTTTAATTTTGTCTTTTTAGGGCCGCACCTGTGGCATATGGAGGTTCCCAGGTTAGGGGAGTTGAATCGGACCTGTAGCCTCGGGTCTGCGCCACAGCCACAGCAACACCAGATCTGAGCCATCTCTGCCACCTACACCACGGCTCACGGCAACGCAGGATCCTTAACCCACTGAGCGAGCCCAGGGATCGAACCTGCATCCTCATGGATACTAGTCAGATTCGTTTCCGCTGAGCCACGATGGCAGAGTTCCCCCACTGTATTTTAGGTTTAGAGACTCAGGAAATATTACAGCTGTAAGTGTTTCCTAGAGCTGTGGTAATAAATGACTGCAATCGGGGTGGCTTAAAACAACAGAAATCCGTTCCTCCCCAGTGCCGGAGGCCAGAAGTCCAAAATCAAGGTGTCAGCAGGGCCACGCTCCCCCTGATGGTTCGAGTGGGGGTGTGTTGGGGGTGTGTGTGTGTGTGTGTGTGTGCGCGCGCGCGTGCGTGTCCTTCCTTGTCTCGTCCTGCTTCTGCTGGTGGCCAGCAATCCTTGGACTTTCTTTTTCCGTTTGTAGAGGTACATTTCTATTCTGCTGTCACCTGGAATTTTCCCACATGTCTCTGTGCCCGAATCTGTCTTTTCTAAGGACACGGGTCCCTGGGTTAGGCCCATCCTAAGCCAGCGGACCTCATTTTAACTTGATGGCATCTGCAAAGACCCTCTTTCCGAACAAGGCCGCAGTCACAGCACGGGGCTAGGACTCATCCTGTCTTTTGAAGGGACACAGGTCAACCCACAGCAACAGCAGAAAGATTTGCAAGTGTGCGGTCGCGGGGGCGAGAGCAGAGGGGCGGTTTCAAACGTGCGAAATCAGACGAGAGATTTCAGTGAATAGAAGGATGAGAGGCATTAGTCCCCAGCGAGATGAAGAAAACACAGGCAGCGAGTTCATTTTAAGTTCAGGGATGGGTGGAGCCACGATGAACCAAAAGACGAATCTATTATGCTTAGGACTTGTCCTGGTATCTAAAGCATGGAATCTTGACATCTAAGGAATACGATGATCAACGCAAGCAGGAAAACACAGTCTCGGGGAAAAAACTATTCGCTACGAAGGCCGTCCTTATCACTCAACACTGAATGAGAAAAAACACAAAATGGAGGGAAATCTGCCACTCAGGCTGGTGAAAACAGCGTTTAATCTGATTTGCAATCCTGTGTTTCAAATTGCTTCCTCGGCTAAACAAAGCTCTTTAATTCCCTAAGTTAAATATTCAGCTTCCATAGAAGATACTGAAACTTTAAAGCACAGCATCCAATTAAATAAGGTGCCTTTCTCTTTCAGTAACTTTTATAAATTCCTTTTAATTGCAAGCAAATTGCCTTCTTCAGTGGAGACATGTTCTTTTTTTTTAATTGAAGTGTAGTTGATTTACAGCCTTGTGCCAATTTCTATTGTATAGCAAAGTGACCCGGTCGTACACAGACACACAAATAAAACTACATTTAGTTTTCTGAGGAACCCACATTATCTTCCATCACGGCCTATCCCAAGAGACTGGATAGAGTTCCCTGTGCTGTACAGTAGGGTCTCATTGCTTATCCATTCTAAATGTCATAGTTTGTATCTGCTAACCTCAAACTCCCACCCCACTCCCTCGCCCTTGGCAACCACAAGTCTGCTCTTCAGGCCTGTGAGTCTGTCTGTTTTGTAGATAGGTTCATGTGTGCCATATTTTAGATTCCAGATATAAGTGACATCATATGGTATTTGTCTTTCTCCTTCTGACTTACTTCACTTAGTATGATAACCTCTAGCTCCATCCATGTTGCTGCAAGTGACACAAATTTGTTCTTTTTTATGGTTGAGCAGTATTCCATTTTGTGTGTGTGCGTGTGTGTGTGTGTGTGTGTGCCACATCTTCTTAATCCATTCATCTGTCAGTGGACATCTGGGTTGTTTCCATGACGAGTATTGTAAATAGTACTGCTATGAACATAGGGGTGCACGTATCTTTTTGAATTGTGGCTTTATCCAGAGAGATGCCCAGGAGTGGGTTGCTGGATCTTATGCTAGTTCTATACTTAGTTTTCTGAGGAACCACCACACTGTTTTCCATAGTGGTTGTACCAATTTATATTCCCACCAACAGAGAAGGAGGGTTCCCTTTTTGGAGATATATTTCAGATTTCAGATTTTCCTTTTGGAAAAAGCCAAAATTCTTTTGTTGGCACGTGTGGAGAGTGTTCCTTTCACTGGAACAGAATAAACTGAAGACCAGGGGGTGCGCTTGGAAACAATGATGAGGTGCAAGAGACTGGCTGTGAGGAACGAGAGAAGGGACAAAGGGGCCATCCTTCAGGCTTCTAGAACATGGTGCTCAGCAGAGGTCTGGAGAATGGATGAGCAGGGATGGAAAGGATACAGGAGGCTCTTACTAGAGATGAAGATGGCAGAAGACACGGACCACGGCGGGAATGGGGGAGAAGTGAGCTTTGTTTGGGAGATACGCATCTTAAGTCTCCTGAAAGGTGGCTCCAGAAGGGGGAAGAGCAAAGTGGGGGCTCAGGAGTGAGGCCAGCGTGGAACCGCATGGGAATTTGGGGGGCCTTCACACGGGCGTCATAGTAGAAACGAGGGATCTGCTGAAATTGCTGATGGAGTCCTTACACAGAGAAAAAAGTTGGCTGAGCACAGAACACTGGAAACTGTCTACACTTAGGGCACTGAGGGGAAAGGAGGGTCAGACGGGAAGGACAAGAGGGAGTGAAGGGTGTTGTCTGGGCTAGAGCCTCGTCAGTAACAGCAACCCAGCCAAGGTGTCCAAGTCCTGGAGCCCAGACCCAGCCCCCCATGAAGACAAGGCTTGGGGACGTTCCCAGCTGCAGAGAGGGAGGGAGGACAGGGATGAGCAGCAGAGGAGTCTCCGTATCTGGCAGTTAGAGGAGCAGCAGGTGCCCCAGGCCTGGCTGCCACTGGGGGCCATGAATCAGATGCCTTAGGGTGATGGTGGAAGGCATCAAGCTGGAAACTGGCCAGAGAAAAGCAGATGGTTAGTCTTGAACGCAAAAAAATTTTTTGGTCTTTCTGTATTTTTAGGGCTGCCCTCGTGGCATATGAAGGTTCCCAGGCTAAGGGTCCAATTGGAACTGTAGCCACCGGCCTATACCAGAGCCACAGCAATGCGGGATCCAAGCCAGGTCTGTGACTTACACCACAGCTCACAGCAATGCCAGATCCCTAACCTGCTGAGAAAGCCAGGGATCAAGCCTGCATCCTCATGGTTGCTAGTTAGTTTTGCTAACTGCTGAGCCACAATGGGAACTCCAATTTTGAAAGAAATTTGAATGATATATTCATGGTTTTAAGAAGCTGGGCTCTAGAGTCAGATCTGTATTCCAGAACCAGTTCTACTATGTTTGTGATTTTAGACAAGTTACCTAAGTGGCTAAAGTTTAGTTTCCTCACTTGCAAAATGGCAATAAGATATGATATTGACCAGGGGAAAATGTATAAAGGGCCCAGCCCAGTGTCAAGGGCACAGCAGGTGTTCAGTGAATGTTAGCTGTTAGCAACAGCAACAGCAGTCACACCTGCATGGCCATGATGGTAAGACTCAGGTTTGGAGAATGTATCTGTCAGGCTGGACTCGGATATGCTGCAGTAACAAATAACCCCAAACCTCAGAGACTTATATAACAAAGGTATATTTTTTGCTCCAGTCGCATGTGCATCATATGTTGGCTGTGGCTCTGCCCATGTCATCTTCATTCTGAAACTCAAGCCTTTAGCAGCCACTGTGTCAGAGGGAAAAGAGTACATGGCAAAGAGCCTGGTGGCTTTTACGGCATCTTCCCTGAAGTAGCACATTTCCTTTTGCTCACATTTCACTGGCCACCATCGCATGGCAGTGCCTGAACGCAGCACAGCAGGGAAGTGTTACCTTCTCTCTGGTAGGGCCGCCTAATGTTGGTAAACAGCTACTCAGGTGATTGCGGAGGAAGCTGGTTACTGGAACTATGGTGTAAGCTCCAAGCTTGGCCACCTGTGTGAATCAATAACTCGGCTCTTAAGCCTGGGATGCAGAATTGGCAGGGCCAGAAGTGTTGTCCCTTAGCCTGGAAGAGGACAAGTCCAGAATGGGACAAGAACAGGAAGAGACAGACATGGGGAGGTTCAGATAATTCTCTGCAGGAAGAAAGAAGACCAGGATGGAGAAGCCAGTCACCTCAAAATGGAGAATGGAGCATTGATGGAACGTACACAATAATCTGACCCAGACTCCCACTGGCCCAACAACCCAGGCACGTTCACTGACAAGTCAGCGTTAGTGTCCTGTGCCTGGGAGGCCAGGCCCCGGGTGGAGGAGAACTAGGGAAAGAAGCAGCTCCTTGGTGTCTGGGTACCTGCTTTTGCTCTTGGAATCACCATCAAGGAAGTTCTGTTCTGTGTTGGCCTTGTATTCCTGGCCTGTCTCGGGTAAACAGCAGTTCCTCTCTTCTACCACAAAAGGAAGAGTAAAAAAAGTGGAAATGGAATGGGGTGAAGAATACCAAAATAAAATGCCCACACATGAAATAGGCCTGGCCTTCAAGTGCCTGTGCAAACGAGTGCATGCATTTAAAACAAATGGTTGTATCAGGTTAGGAGGGAGAGCAGGATGGGAGAGTGGAAAAGCGATAAAAAGGAATTAATGAATTGAACAAGAGTGGCGCCCCCCCAGGCCAGGATGGCAGTGCCCCCTGAGCCAGGGAGTGTCGTCATCTCAGCTCTGTGCACCTGAGCTCCAAAAAGGGATGAATGGATGGATAGATGGATGATGGATGGATGTTGATGGATGTAGGGATGGATGCAGGGATGAATGGATGGATGGAGGGATGGATGATGGATGGAGGGATGGATGATGGATGGAGGGATGAATGATGGATGGAGGGATGGATGATGAATAGATGGATATATTTCACTCATGTCTTCCCAAAGTATTTCATGTTTCACCAAAAAGATTTCGTTAAAGCTTCTAAGACCTGGTGAACAAGCCTCTGTTTTTGTTACTGCCTTTGGCAGTTAGTTCCACCTGTTTTGTTTAAGTAGCACCCAGGTGTGGCATAAAGAAGCCCTTCAATAAATAACCATATGCTCACTGGCTGACACACACACACCAAGATGCCCATGCTCAGGAATCCAACTCCACAAGGCTCCTGTCCATTTTTGCAGTAGTCTTAGCCACTATCATAACTGACGCCTGTGTAGTGATTTGAAACCCAAGGCAGGGGGGAGCTTAGCGGCTTGGCCGGTGCTAGTCTTGGCCTTTTTTGGATGTCTGCTTCTGGGGAGCTGTTGGTATAGGAAGTGGAACAAAGCGCCCACCTGCCCATCAGAGTATCATTGCCAGAGGTTAGGCTTCTCCAGGCTCTAAACTGGCTGGTTGCACTGGTCACAGTGGCCATTTGACACTGCTTCCTCTTGGACTATTGGCTGTTTCCCCCCAGGACCAGAAGCTGCAGGAAGGCAGGTCTATATGTATCTTGTTCTCCTTCATGGACCCACATGGAATAGATACATCACACACATTTTGGAATAGATGATTGAAATTGCCTTTTGCGGAGTTCCTGACATGGCTCAGTGGAAAGGAATCTGACTAGTATCCATGAGGACACAGGTTCCAGCCCTGGCCTTGCTCAGTGGGTTAAGGATCCTACATTGCCAAGAGCTGTGGTGTAGGTCGAAGATGCGGCTTGGATCTGGAGTTGCTGTGGCTGTGGTGTAGGCCAGGGCTATAGCTTGGATTGGACCCCTAGCCTGGGAACCTCCATATGCCATGGATGCGGCCATAAAAGTCCAAAAAAAGTTGCCTCTTGCTTTTCAGTCCCCATCCCCCCATGGTTATCTGATCTTACTAGAGAGATTTCCTCTCATCTTACAGACCAAGAAGTCAGGGCGGGCTTGGTGGAGCCAAATTGTTTGTTCCAGACTTAGCTAAAGGAGGGGGCTGGGAGGACGAGAGGAGGCAGCCCCATGGATGGAGGAGGATCAGCCAGCCAGGGCCTTCGGGGAGATGGCTTTTACAGACATCAGTCCCAGGAGTTAACATAAAGGGGGCAAACGCATGAACCTACTTAGCCACTGGGATAGTTGCACTTGAATTGATCAATTCAACACACAGGAACTGCACGTACCTGCTCTGTGACCAATGTAATGAGACACGGTGGAGACAGATGAGTAATAAGAAGGCTGACAGCCATGGTCCCAAATGCTCTGGGAGCTCAGGGAGGCCTACCACACTCAGTCGGGGACAGCGAGGGTGTGAGAAGGCAACTGGGGGCTTCCCAAGGATGTGCCAACTTCAGGGATGCAGGAGAAGAGAGGGGACCCACACAGCCTGTGCCGGCAGGCGGTTGCAGGGGGCCTCCGGTGCCCTGCTAGAGGCTCGGCAGGTTACAGCAGACAGCGGGTGTGGGACTGGGTCCTATAGAACCACAAAAGGCCAGGGAAACACTCGGCCTCTGTCCCCACAGCCAGGGGGCCACTGGCCCAGCTCAAGCTGGGGAGGGACTTGGTCCCATCGGCAGCAGTGGGCTGAGTGGTGGCCGCCCAGAGAGAGCTGGACATGTGAATGTGGCATTATTTGGAGAAAGAGCCTTTGCAGATGGGATGAAATAAAGGATTTGGAGATGAGATCATCTGGGGTGGGGGTGGGGCCTAAATCCAATGACAGCGTCCTAACACGAGAAGAGAGGAGAGAAGACGCGGAGCAGAAAGGCCACGTGAGGATGGAGGCCGCCATCGGAGGCTAGCTGTCCCAAGCCACCAGGCGCCTGGAGCCACCAGAAGCCAGAGGAGGCAGGAAGGAGCCTCGCCTGGAGCCCTCGGAGGTGAGATCCTATGACACCTTGATTTGGGACTCTGGCCCCTCAAACTAGGAGACAACACATTTCTGTTGTTCTCAGGTCCCCCAGTTTGAGATCATTATTACGGCCTAGGAAACGAAGGCAGCGATCGTTACAAGGTAATAACCCTCATGCGTCAATCCTCTCTGAGGCCCCGTGCTCAGGAATTCTCCGCTGTGTGCAGGACGCAGCCCCTCCTGTCCTGCCCTCCCCCCAGGCCGCCTCTGCACCCACACTTAGGCCCCAGCCCCCTGGCCGCCACCTGCAGCTCCATGTTGCTGCCCGGCCA
This sequence comes from Catagonus wagneri, assembly GCA_004024745.2. NCBI lineage: Eukaryota > Metazoa > Chordata > Mammalia > Artiodactyla > Tayassuidae > Catagonus > Catagonus wagneri. Next base: position 3,148,642 of record PVHT020003144.1, on the reverse strand, counting down.
CTTGGCTCCTATTTGGAAGAGTACAGGCGAGGTTCGTGGTCCCAGAGAGGGGGTTCCAGGTTGCACCTGCCCTCTGGATGGGGCAGGAACCCTCCAGACCATCTGACCTGGCTGTTATCTGTTTCATGGGCCACAGTGGGTCCTGGCTCCTTCTTAGAAGTAGAAGGTGTTTGATTCTTTGGGATGCAATCACTGCGAGGAGGCGGCCGACTCTAGGACACCCTGCTGGGAATCTGCGCAACAGAGGAATAAGAATTAAGCCCAACAGAATATAAGGGAAGTCCTTGCTCACTGAATGTTCCCAAGAGCCGTGCCTATCTGGAACCATTCTAGATGTCTATCTAGAATAATTCTGGGTGTCTATCTAGAACCGTTCTGGGTGCCTGTGGGAAAAGTGAGTTGATTATGCTCAGTGGATATCTCAGCACCTTCAGGCTTACTATTCTCTTGGAACCGGGGTTGAGAAAGAATGGTCTAAAAAGAGGTCTCCAAAAAGTGAAGATGATGCACTAAATTCCAGCCTCTGTATTCCTTCCAAGGACAGGTCTCTTGGACCTACAAAAACATCACAGGTATTTGAATGGAATAAGAGCCTGTGGTATGTCCAAGGGCTTGCCTGATGAATCTCTAGTATTTTTTTAAGCCTTTATTTCATCGTCCAGGTAAGCAGTTCTAGCCAACCTCCAAGCCCAGATCAACCTTGTTTTCTTTGTCATCACCCTCCCCATGGCTCCCTCCCCATCACTGTCTCCAGAACACCAGAAAGGACATGATTTCCTGGCTGATCCTGCTAAGCACTGCATATGGGGGCAAGAACAAACAAGTTTGAAGAGCTGACAAGTTCAGACAGATATACAAAATGTAGGCCTATAAAACCTATTTCTGAGAACTTAGGTGTAAATCGGCTCACATCTTTAAGACAGCCTATATTAACAGAATTCAGGAAAGCATAAGAAGGAAGTGTATATATATGTGTGTATATATATATGTACACACAGAAACACATATACATGAGAATCAGACAATACAGAAATAGAAAGTCAATAAAATACAGAAGCAAAGTCCAAGTCTCTTTCCCTCCTTTTTCTGATCTCTCTTCCAAAAAGTAACTATGGTGAACTGTCTTGATTCGTTCCAGAAATTGAAGAAACACACCTATACATATCATTATTAATGTCATTCACACACATTCATATGTGTGTAATTTACTGAGGGATCAAACCACATAGACATAAATACTGGCTTTTTCGCATAACATGTGTAGTCTTAGCACATGCAGCTACCCTTCCGCCTTTGTCCTGACTGCATAATATTCCACTGCATGGTGTTATGGGTTAAGTAGTATCTCCTCCTAAAAGATATGCTGGAGTCCTAACTCCTAGTAACTTAGAATGTGACATCATTTGGAGACAGGGTCTTCACAGAGATAATCAAGTTAAAGTGAGGTCATCGGGGTAGGCTGTAATCCAAAATGACTGGTGTCCTTATAAAAAGGGAGAAATTTGAGAAGAGACAGGCACACATAGAAGGAAGAAGCTATGAAGGGCGCATGGAAAGGAACACCATGGACAAGAGGCCTGGACAAGACCCTTTTCTCACAGCCTCCAGGAAGAACCAGCTCTGCCAACAACTTCATCTCGCACTTCTAGGCTCCAGACCCATGAGACAATATATTTCCATCATTTAAGACTACCTGGTTACCTAGTCTCTGGCATTTGGTAATGCACCCCTAGGAAACTAATAGAGATGATACATCAATGTGGATTTTAACAGTTCCTTTAAAGGACACTTTGGTTCCAAAAGAATATTCTCTCTCTCTCTTTTTTTTTTAGGGCCATACCTGTGGCATATGGAGGTTCCCAGGCTAGGGGTCGAATCAGTCGGAGCCGTAGCCACCAGCCTATGCCAGAGCCACAGCAATGCCAGATCCAAGCCATATCTGCGACTTATACCACAGCTCATGACAACGCTGGCAATGCCAGATCCTTAACCCACTGAGGGAAGCCAGGGATTGAACCTGTTTCCTCATGGATACTAGCCAGATTTGTTTCCTCTGAGCCATGGCAGGAACTCCCAAAAGAATATTTTCAGTGCAGTGGACAAAGTGTTATTGAAACAATCCTTCCCATAAATTCCTTTTTGAAAAACAATTCTTTTGGGGGTAGAAACCTTTAACCATTAATTTCCTGGACTGGATTATTTGCATTGTAACACATCAAGTTTTCTTGAAGTGAGCCCACCTATAAACAAGGTGCCCACTCAGGTAAAACAGGTGCAGCTACAGAGACTTCACACCTCACAGGAGGTCATGAGAACCAAAGAGCCACGTGACATTGCCAGAACTCCCCTGGTTGCATGTGACGGAAACTCCACTTGGACTAGCCTAAGGGAAAAAGAAACTAAGTGTGTGTGTGTAAATGAATCACTTTGCTGTACAGTAGAAACTAACACAACACTGTAAACAGACTATTCTTCTATTAAAAAAAGAAAGAAAGGACTGATGTTTAGCTGGGGTCAGGGTGCCGCCAGGCCAGGACCCACCTGGAGAAGCATCACCAGAGCAACCTCGGAAAGCTTTGGATGGGGGTGGGGAACTGCTGCAGGTAGAGGAGGTTTGGGGAAGAAAGTTGCCCGGGGGCTCCTAACTGTTGCCATGGCATCTTCCTGGAAGAGGGATTTCAGCAGGGCCATCTTTGAGAGAAGACCTCAGGCTTTGTCCTGCCCACCCTGAGTGTCCTGAGCCAGATCCTGGGCTGCAGGAAAGACCTCGGGCCCAAGCAGAGCTGCCGTTGTCGGTTTGGAGCCCACCCGGGTACATCCCCTCCTGGGCCTGCGCGGCTGTGCCATCCATCCAGGCAGAAGTGGAAAGTGGCAGAAAGCACTGTCAAAACAAGGCCAGGCCCTGCCGGCAGGAAAATCCGGGCTGTGGCAGAGGCTCAGTGCCTGCCAAGCAAAATACCAGTGAGGCGATGTGGCTGGCATGCAATTTAAAGAATAACTCGACTAGCGCTTGAGGTTATTTAGAAAAATACCTTTGGTCACGTGCTTTCCAGAATGCTTGAAATGAATCATCCGCATCCAGCTCAGAGCAGATTTAATTACAACCCCCTCCCATGTTGCTTCTTTTAAAACTTGACCTTCTTTTCTGGTTGCTATTCAAATTCAGCAAAATATCAACTTGATTTTTTTTCTTTTTTTTCTAGAGCTGAGCAGATTCAGGCAGGCAGAAGGGACCCAGCACACAGGGACAAGAATCGCGTGATGGCTTTGCCTTGAATTAGTGGAAAAATGGCATTCACCTGGGAGGGCTGCAAAAGAATCTCTCCCAACAACTGTGCCTGGGTGAAAAGCAAAAACCATGCATCTAAGGTGACACAAACAGAACAGTTTTTGAAAATTTGCTAAGATCGCACCAGTCAAGCAGGCTTGATGCCTGTGTTTCTAAGTGGGCGTCACAAGTATCACCTCATGCTGGCATCTGGGGGAGACACACACGGGGTGAGCTTTGCTTTCTGCAGCCCTGGCTTCGGCGCTTGTCTGTGGTGTCTGTTTGGAGAACCACTTCTTCCAGGGAGGTTTCCTCTTAAGCGAGCGCCCAGGGCGGGCGCTCTTTGGTTTCCACAAGTGTGGATGTGTTCAGTGCGTCAAAACTGTCCCTCCGCTCTCAGCCCTAAGGCACCTGCTGCTTCTCAGATTCGGGATCCCAGTGGCTCAGTGTGGGCTCCAGAGTCACTGACTCACAGCCCTGTCGCAGCTCTGGGATCTGCGGCAAGTGACATAAACTCTCCGCCTCTGAGCACCCTCGTTGGATAAACGGGGTAGTCACCGGTGTTCCAGCGCCACGAGGCTGACATGCCGTCCCGGTGCCCTGCACAGAGGAGGAGTTCAGGGCCCGGAGCCTGTTCTGTAATAACCACGACCCTCAGCCCGAACGAGGACCAAGCAGGAAGAGGGCAGAAGTCTTCGGGTCATGAGTTACAGTAGCATCTGAGGCGGTGGGTTCCATCCTGCTTCGCAGCCCTGTCACCTCTGGGGCCTCGTTTGATCTTGCGGACGCCCCACAAGACGGGCGGGGCAAGATCATCAGCCGGGTCTGGGAGGAAAGCCGCTGAGGCTCTGACCAAGTTCGTGGCACATCTGAGCTGAGGGCAGCCCCGGCCTGGGGGCAGTTGGGGGCGAGCTGACAGCACTGGGCATCACAAAGCCGCAGCACAGGGCGGCCACTGGGTGTGTGGGGTGCCAATGGTGGCATCAAGGACACCAGGATCTCAGGGCTAGACCCTCCCTAAGGACAGACACTGCGTTCCGCCCAGGCACCCCCGGGTTCCCAGCACAGGCCCCGCCCACAGCAGATGCCCAGCCTTGCACCTTCCTAGGCACCTGTTCACCAGGCCTGCCCTTGGCTCAGCTGAGTCACACTGGAAAAGTTAGAAATCAACCACCCACAGCCAGTTACTTTGGTTATTTATATCTCGAGGGCCAAATGGTCTGTGCGTGAGATTGAGTAGAAGGCCTCTGTGGTGAGACCAGGAGACGGGGAGGGGTGCAGGGCCATGGGGAGGAGAAAGCCCTGGAGAAGAACGCCAGCAAATCCGGCAAACCCCCCCTCCCCAGCTTCAGGGTCCTGAGCTGTAAAGCAGCATCGATCACCTCTGCCTTGCAAAGCCCTCAAGCAACTTAGAGAAGGGGTGCGGGTCACGTGACTGCCTCCGGCTAGAGGCTCGGCAGCAGGGGTCATTACTGTTCTTCCTCTGCCTGCTCTCGGGTTTCTGGAAGTCAAACGGTTTCCTGACTGTTAAGCGGACACCACACAGCTCAGTATAAAGTCGGCCCCCCTCCGTTTCCTTTAGGTTCCAACTTAATCATTAGATTTGACAAAATGCGGACCCTAAAGAACCAATAGCAACAGAGGGCAGTTGGGAGTTGATGGAAGCCTAGTCCTGGCCACAGGGAGCTGTGTTCCATATCCTGTAACAAGCTGTAATGGGAAAGAATCTGAAAAAAAGAATATAAAAATATGTGTGCGTGTGTGTGTGTGTGTGTGTGTGTGTGTGTCACTTTGCTGTACACCTGAAACTAAGACAACATTGTACATCAACTATACGTCAATAAAAAACAATAAGGAAAAAACCCCCCACAAACTATTCCTGGAGGTGAGCAGCCCAGAAGGCTGGAATGACTTTCAGAATGAGGATAACAATCTCAGAGCAGCTTGCCAGCCCGAGAAACAGTGATGGTGAGTGAGGGCTCGACCTGCCCGAGACCCCATCTCCCCAGGGGCTCCAGACCCTTCCCTCCTTCCCTGGACCTGCCCCAGACCCTTTCTCCCCAGAGGTCACCCTCCCCATCTCTGCTTCCAAGAAGGGAGCCTACGAGGGGACGCGTGCTCTTTGGAGGGTTATTTTTCGCTCTAGGACTTAAACTGTTTATTTAAGTATTTGAAATAGGCTATGCGGTAAGATGGCGGAATAGAAGGACTGGAGCTCAACTTCTCTCCCAAAAAACAGAAAAACTACAACCAAATGCCGAGCAACCTTCAACCAAATGGACTGTAAACTTCCAAAAAAGATATTCTACTCCAGAAGACAAAGCAGAGACCACATCAAGAGGTAGGAGGGGCGATTACGCAATAGAAGCAACCCCATACCTCCCGGGTGGGAAGCCCCACAGACTGGAAAGTCACTGCATCACAGAGACTCAGATACAGGACTGAGAGTTCTGAGCCTCACGTCAAATCCCCATGCCTGGGGATCTGGCACAGGGAGAAAGAGCCCCCAGAGCATCTGGCATTGAAGGCCAACGGGGCTTGTGTGCAGGAGCTCCACAGGATTGGGGGAAACAGAGATCCCATCCTTGAAAGGCACACACAGACTTTCACGTGCACTGGGTCCCAGGGCAAAGCAGTCTCCATAGGAATCTGGGTGGAACCTGACTGTGATTCCTGGAGGATCTCCTGGGAAAACAGGGGTGACTGTGCCTTGTTGTGGGGGAAGGGCATCGGAGGTGAAGCTCTCGGGGACATTCAGCAGCCTGCATTTCTCTGGAGGTGGCCATTTCTGGGAAAACCTGGTCCCTCCCATCAGCGCTGAGAAGCCCCAGGCCAAACAACAATTCAGGTGGGGTCTCAGCCCCACCCATCAGTAAACAGGCTGCCTAAAGACCCCTCAGGCACACAGCCAACATCTAATCCAGAGACAAAACCCCATCCATCAGAGGGAGAGGAATCAACCCCACCTACCAGTGAGCAGGTATCACTCCCTCCCATCAGGAAGCCTACAGCAAGCCCCCTCCATACCAACTTTAGCCACAGGGGAGGCAAACACCTGAACTAAGAGAGGCTACAACTCTATTGTCAACACAAAGGTCACCACACCAAAAACCTACAAAAATGAAAAGACA
>PVHT020003144.1:3058731-3142143 GCA_004024745.2 Catagonus wagneri | reverse complement strand
CATGATGCAAGGCATTGGAAATAGACTGGAGGCAAAGACTGATCATTTACAGGAAACACTGAGCAGAGAAATACAAGCTGTAAAAATTAAACAAGAAGAGATGCAAAATACAATAACTGAAATAAAAAATTCATTAGAAGCAGCCAACAGTAGAATACAGGAGGCAGAAGAACGAATCAGTGAGGTGGAGGACAGATTAGTGGAAATCACTAATGCAGAAGAGAAAAGAGATAAAGATTGAAAGGAAATGAGCTGAGTCTCAGAGAACTCTGGGATAATGTTAAACGCACCAACATCCGTATTATAGGGGTGCCAGAGGGAGAAGAGAGAGAGAAGGGGACAGAAAGAATATTCGAGGAGATTATAGCCGAAAACTGTCCTAATATGGGAAAGGAACCACTCACTCAAATCCAGGAAGCGCAACGAGTACCATATAAAATAAACCCAAGGAGGAACACCCCCAGACACATATTAATCAAAATGACCAAAATTAAAGACAAAGAGAAAATACTGAAAGCAGCTAGGGAAAAGAAACAAATGACATACAAGGGAAGCCCAATAAGGTTATCAGCAGATTTTTCAGCCGAAACCATGCAGGCCAGAAGGGAATGGCATGATATACTAAATGTGATGAAAGGGAAAAACTTCCAACCAAGATTACTTTATCCAGCAAGGCTCTCATTCAGATTTGAAGGAGAAATCAAAACCTTTACAGATAAGCCAAAGCTAAGAGATTTCTGCAACACTAAACCAGCTTTACAACAAATCCTAAAGGAACTTCTCTAGGCACAAAAGCAAAGACCACAACCAGAAACAAAAACACCAATGACAAGGCCCACCAATAAAGGCATATATACAGTAAAGATACTAAATCATACATGCACAATTATGCTACCAAAATCAGAAATCGTGAGAAAGCACAAATGCAGGTCACTGAAGAAGCATGTGCAATTACGAAACCAACAACTTAATACAATCTCAGTTATATATTGGTTTTGTTTGTTGTAGTAGCTGACCCAGTGGGTGCGGCTGAGCCGGGGGCTGGTGCCAGCTGCTTTGGGTTTGGCAGGATCCCTTTCGGCTGCCGCGTGTAGAATAAGGGGCACGCCATTCGCCACCCCAGCCAGGATGATTTTGAGGACGAAGAGGCCTCCGTGAAGGTGTCTGCAGCGACAGCATGCTAAGTACTGTTGTCCCAGTCAATCGAGACAGGTGGTCACTTACGTTGCCAGGTGAGAGTGAAAAACTCCCAGAGGTGGGGGGGGGGGGCACGAGGAGGCGTCACGGAGACAGGCGCAGCGGCCGCTCTGCGGGTGGGGGAGGGCTCCCGTCTACAGCGGTGGGGACCCAATGCCAAGGTCAGCTAAGGTGGTGGGAGAGGAGCTCCGAGGGCAGACACAGGGTGGGGAGGCAGGCAGCCGCGACCACTCGCCTGTGAGGACAGGCAGGAGAAGGTGGGTCACCGCATCGCCCCCCACCCCAAGCCCCGCAGGCCCAACTGTGCCCAAGGCTGCCGCCCCCACCCCAGCGCCCTCGGAGCGGCGGCGAGCCCGGTGGGAGCCGCCCATGCAGCCCGCAGGAGAAGGGAGAGCAGCGGGGCGGAGGGCAGGGCGGGCGGCGAGTCCGGGTTCAGGCAGAGGATTCCTGGGCCGGAAGCCCCAGGACCCAGGGCTGCTGTGGCGCGGGAGGGGGAAAGCCCAACCAAGAAAGATGATTCTGGAGAGCTGCGGTTGCCGGGGGTATGGGGGGCGGGGGAGGACAGCGGAGGAGGCAGTGGGGGCGGGGGCGTGCGGAGTTCATGGTCTCTTACTTCCTTCAGCTGCATATTTGTTTGGGGCTGTTTTCCGTAAAATTTTTATTTAACAATAAAATGGCTAAAAAGAAGAAGAGGGCAGGGGAGGAGACTCTGAACACTTGGGGGGTTGACGGCCCCATTTTCCTGTGACTGGGAGCTGGGGGACACCGGGGAGGGAGAAAAAGAGGGGTGCTTCCCCACCCCGAGCCGTGAGACATACACAGAGGGGCAGCACGGAGCCAAGACAACTTGAGGCAAAGGAAAAGCCTGAAGCGTTTGCTCCAGCCGGGTTCAGGGCTGCGGGGACCCCTGGAGCCACAGCCGCAGGGTCAGCGGGACAGGCGAGCAGACCCGGCAACCAAGGCTGGGGGGCCCCGGCCCGTGGAGCCGTGGGGATGCTGATGGGCTGGTCCAGATGGTCCTCACTTGGGGCAGCTTTAGTTTTTTTTTTTTTTTTAATTTTTTTAGAAAACAACTTTCTTGACTTCATATTTGGCACTAAGTTTTCATGTGAAGGATGTGGAGTTCTACAAAGAACCATACCTCCATCACCCCTCTGGCGGAAGAATTTAAGAATATTCACTTTATTTAAACATTCACATTTTATAAGCATTCATTTTGCATCATTAAAACATTATTGTTTCCTTGTCTCCACAACTAAAAGCAAACCTGGGCTTAATCTCCCGAATATACAAACAACTCATACAGCTCAGCAACAAAGAAACAAACAACCCCATCAAAAAATGGACAGAAGACCGAAATCGACATTTCTCCAAAGACATACAGATAGCCAGTTGGCACACGAAAAGATGTTCAACGTCACTGATTATTAAAGAAATGAAAATCAAAACCGCAATGAGGTACCACCTCACACTAGTCAGAATGGCCATCATTATTAATAAGTCTACAAATAACAAATGTTAGAGAGGGTGTGGAGAAAAGGGAACCCTGCTGCACTGTTGGCGGGAATGTAAATTGGTACAGCCATTATGGAAAACAGTATGGAGGTTTTTCAGAAAACTAAAAATAGAAATTCCGTATGACCCAGCAATCTCACTCCTGACTGTATATTGGGACAAAACTATAATTCAAAAAGATACATGCGCCTGTGTTTACTGCATCACTCTTCACAATACCCAAGACATAGAAACAATCTAAATGTCCACTGACAGATGGATTAAGATGTGATATATGTATACATACACACAAGAGAATATTATTCAGCCACAAAAAAAAACAAATAATGCCATTTGCAGTAACATGGATGCAACTAGAGATTCTCATACTGCGTGAAATAAGTCAGAAAGAGACAAATACCATGTGATATCACTTTTATGTGGAATCTAAAATATGGCACAAATGAACCTGTCTGTAGAACAGAAACAGACTCACAGACATGGAGAGCAGACACATGGTTGCCAAAGGGGAACGGGTAGAGAGCTGGACGGACGGGGAGTTTGGGGTTGGTAGATAAAAACTATTACATTTAGAACAGATAAGCAGTGAGGTCCTACTCCACAGCACAGCGAACTACATCCAGTCTGTTGGGAGAGAACATGATGGAAGATAGCATAAGAAAGGGAATATGTGTATATATATATATATATATATATACACACACACACACACACACACACATACATACACACACACACACGCACAAATATATGTATATATATTTATGTATATATATGACTGGGTCACCATGCTGTGACACAGAAATTGGCACAACAGTGTAAATCAACTATACTTTAATGGAAAAAAAATTTTAAATGGAGTTCTTGCTGTGGTGCAGTAGGTTAAGAATCTGACTGCAGAGGTTCAGGTCTATGCAGAGGTATGGGTTTGATCCCCAGTCTGGTGCAGTGGGTTAAAGCATCTGGCATTGCCACAACCGCAGCTTGGATTCAATTCCTGACCCAGGATGCTGTGAGCGTGGCCATTAGAAAAATAAATAAAAATAAATTTTAAATTTTTTAAAATTAAAAAATGTAAATCTGTGTTCTGCCATATATGACCCAGTGCTCTGTACACTGCTGGCTTATTGATGGATCGATTATTTTTACTTATTTTTGTCAATCTTTAACTTAGGGGGAGTTCCGGTCATAGCACAGTAGAAACAAATCCGACTAGGAACCATGAGGTTGCGGGTTTGATCCCTGGCCTTGCTCAGTGGGTTAAGGATCCAGCATTGCCGTGAGCTGTGGTGTAGGTTGCAGACGCGGCTCGGATCCCGTGTTGCTGTGGCTGTGGTGTAGGCTGGCAGCTGTAGCTCCAATTGGACCCCTAGCCTGGGAACCTTCATACGCCATGGGTGCAGTCCTAAAAAGGACCCCCCAAAAAAATTTTTTTTAACTTAGGACCACGATATTGGCCCTTGAGGAAATGGAAGTCTCCAAGCTGGGCTGTGCCGGGGGCGGGCAGGCAGGTACTCCTACATTAGAGGTTCTTTCTAATCCCCTGAAAGGAAGCTATTTATACCTTGAAATCTGTGTTTTTAAGGAAATGTATCCTTATGATCTTGCATAACTCCCATTATGTCAGAGAACTATTTCCACTGTCCCAGAATTATCTAAACCGTGTTCTGAGAGCTCGGGGACAGGTGGCCTGGGTCAGCGGGATTCTCTCTCCATCGGCTGTGGGCCGGCTTCCCGTGACCCCCGTCCCTGGCCTTTGGTCTAGGATGCTCCTGGCCAAGGAAGGGCTGTGACAGCTGCTTACTTTGCCTCTGGAGGACTGACTGCTGCTCTGCAAGCGTTGTGTGGAGGCTGTGGAGCACAGGGAGAGAGGCAGGGTGGGTTCAACCGGCCCGGAGGGAGGAACAGACCCTCCCCCCGCCCCGCCCGCGGGAGGAGGGAGGGGTGGGGGAGGCAGGTGAGAGGGCAGGGGGAGGGGGGCCTGGCCCAAGAGGACTTGGGGTGAAAAACCAGGAGCAGGGGGGTGGGGCGAGGATGCTGGAAGGGAAAGGAAGGTGCTGGTAAGGTGGCAGAGAGTCCCACATGGGCTAAGGAGGTTGGACTTTCCACAGACCATTGTTTTTTTTTGTTTGTTTGTTTGTTTTTTTAAGTAGGGCTATCGTGGGAAGGAATGGAAGTGGGGTCACCAACTTTATTTCGCCATGTAAGGACACAAGCCTGTACAACTCGGTGCATCAACTATTCTAATGCTTTTGTTAATGAAAAGACCCCTTTCAGGAAAAAAAAAAAAAACAGGAAGAAGCGAAACATCAAAATAAAGGACCATACTTTTGACGACAGCCGGCAACCTTGATCATACATTTGCCAAAGCCTGAGAACATCGACGGGGACAGCAGTTTGCACAGACCAGCTCTGCCCCCAACAGGGAGCCGTGGGGAGTGACCGAGGACTGGTCCAGGCCGGGGTCTGGGCAGGCGGGGAATGGCTTGGGCTGAGCGCTAGTGTCGGGGACGGGACGCCAGGAGGCGCTGGCGGGACCTGTCCTCCAAAAATGCCCCTGTGGAGCTGGCCTTTCAGCCACAGCCACCCGAGTCCTCACAGCTCGCCTGGACCACGAATGGCCTCCCCACTGCTCTCTCTGCTTCTCCCTCTTCCTTTTATAGTCCATTCTGCACACAGTAGCCAGAAAGAGCTTTGATTTTTTTTTTTTTTCCCGTTTTTTTTCTGAGTGCACTCGCAGCATGCGTAAGTTCCTGGGCCAGGCATTGAACCAGTGCCACAGCAGTGACAATGCTGAATCTTTAACCTTCTGAGCTACTGGAGAACTCCTGCACGATCTTTAAAAAAGTGACCTGATCATGTTTCTTGCCTGCCAGCATCCTTAGCAGCTGGTTGCATGCATCCCAACATCTGGACCCGGGGCAGGGCCTCCCTATGTGGCTCTGACTTCGCCGGGCCTCCTGGACCCCCTGGGCTGGCTGTAACCACGTGGGACATGGCTCAGTCCCCGCAGCCAGCCATGCACCCACTGTCCCGTCCTCCACCCTGCTCTTTGCCCCTCGAACTCCATCAGGTCTGGACACAGAACACCCCCAGGAGGACTTTTCTGGAGCCCCCACGCTGACTGGGCTTCCGCTGTTTCCTTCACGGCACGTGCTCTTTCTTTTCAGCATCGCTGCGTATGGAGGGGCCTTAAGGCCACGGCCGCATTAGGAGAGCTGCTGGAAGAACTCACAGACTCAGCTGTAGTTCCTCTCACGGCTAAGATTTCACAGTGACGTGGGAAGGATGCACAGCTGGGCTGTAAGGGGCAGACCCCGGCGAGGTCTGGAGGAGTCCACGCGGGCTTCCTCGGGCGCTCAGCCCCTGAGGGCTCGCGGAGCACAGCGCCCCGGCGGCAACAACCCAGCACAGGCGTGCGATGCTTCTGCCCAGAGAAGCCCGTTAGAGACTCGGTACCGGAGATTCTTGCTTGGGGCTGGTCCCGTAGGCACCCCACGCCTTGCACAGACCCCGCACCCTCCAGGAGCAAAGCAGGTGCTTGGTATCAGCAGCATGGTTTGCACAGACAGACGAGGCCCAGGGCGCCACCCTCAGCAGTTAAAATGACACTCCGGGAGCCAAGTTCCCAGACACCACCGGGGACCAGCCTTGCAAGTAGGCCTTTCCACACACAGCCGTCTCAGGCCTGCTTGATGAACCCTTTCTCTGCAGTTTGTCACTAGAGCTTTCTCTGTCTCTCTATGGTCGGTTTCACGCACTAGACTGTGAGTGGCAGGAGGGCAGGGCCCCGTCTACCGTGCTCCCTGCTAAGCCCAGCACCCGGACACTTGGGCTCTCGGCAGATGGAGAGGAGCCCCAGGGACCGAGCTGTGTGACTTTGGGCACACTCTGTCGCCTCTCTTGGCCTCGGGCTTCTCATCTGTATTAAGAAGTAGTAACAACAGTTCTTCCTGACAGAGCTGTGACGCTGCGCTGCTCTTAAGTGTCCAATGGATGCAGTCCAAGGCAGGGGTCTGGACTCCAGGACCAAGTGTGGATTCTAGAAATACTTCTCCGAAAGAACTGAGAAATAAACCCAATTAGTCTTGGAGGCGCAGGAAGGAAAGTTGCCGGCGTGGGTCTGAGCGATTAGGGCAAAAGGCATCGACAAGCTGGAGGGGATGGGCTGGAGGGAGGCCGGGTGTTGGCGAGTCCCGACCAGCCTCGGCGCTCCCGGTCCCCACACACGCGCAGGTTCCCGGCCTCACAGCACGAGGAGGAGCCTGGATGCGGTGAGCAGGTCCTTGTCCTCCACACTCGACTCCTCAAAGCCCTGCCTCTGCCCAGCCTGTACCCTCTCCTCGCGGGGGCAGCCACGCCGCCTACCACCTGCCGCTTGGGTGGGACCCTGCCTTGGCCTCAATGACGAGACCGGACCCGGTGACACAGGGGTAAGGTCAGTCCTGGGTAGATCTGACCTGTGACACAGGATGACAGGATGAGCTGGACCTAGAAGGGTCCTGAGACAGAGCTGGTGAGCAGCAGGGCCCCCACGACAAGGGTGCTGCGAGGCTGACTCCGGGGCAGGACAAGCCAGACTCCTTGTACTTCCAAGGTGTAAACGAGCAGAAGTGCTAAGGTTCAGGGTGAGGGGCTGTGGATAACGTGAGACCGAGACCAAGACGTCTTTTAGCCCTGCCTGGGGTCTGCCCGCATTTCTCACTTGGGCTCCAGGACACATCCATCTTTTCTTCTTCTTCTTAGGGCCACAGCAGCAGCATATGGAAGTTCCTGAGCTAGGAGTTGAATGGGAGCTGCAGCTGCTGGTCTACACCATAGCCATGGCAATACCAGATCTGAGCTGCATCTGCCAACTACACTGCAGCTTGCAGAAATGCCGGATCCCTAACCCACTGAGTAAGGCCAGGGATCAAACCCACATCCTCACAGAGACATCGCCAGGTCCTCAACCCACCGAGCCACAGTGGGAACTCCCCAGGGCACTTTCATCTTAAAATTTGAGAAAATTACTAAGTTTTTTAGCCTGTGGGCTCAGGGCCTCCAAAAGTTTGATCTGAATGTAGACTCTGCCTCATATGAGCTGGGTGACCTCAGGCAAGCTCCTTAACCTCTCTGAATGTCCATCTCTCCAGCTGTGTCACTGGGAGAATAATATGGTCAACTTTATAGGGTTATTGTGAGGCCTAAATGATATACAAGGGGCTTAGCACAGTTTCTGGAACATGCTAAGTGCTTTAAAATGTTAAATAGCATTAGGATTTTTTTTATAACTCCTCTATTGCTGGAGGTCGTTCAGATGGCTGTTTCTGACAGTAACAAATCAAAATATGGGGGATGCTGGCCAACCCTTTCCCCTTGAAAGGATTTTTGTAGGGTATTCAAAGTTCCCAATGCTTGCATTTCCGGCCCCCCCCCCACGTCTCCTGGAAAGAACGAGCCTAGTTATTTAACGGTATATTTTCTGACAGCTGATTTCCTCTTTTCCAAAGCAGGCAGGATTCTATTTCTGTGTTCAAGTGCTGTTTGAATGCTTCCCCTCATTTGCATATGGGCCCTTCAGTGAACTGATAGCTTCACTGGGAGTCAGATTTCCCTAAAGGATGCTGGTGTCCGCGAAGGTCTTTCGTTGATTGGCTCCAACTCTCTCTTTTTGACCAATGGATGTCACGGAGCCACTTAACGTTTGTGATAAGAGTCCATGATCTAGGTTAGCATTTAGAAAATAGAGGCCTTTAGAGATCAAGCAGTTCATTAGGACTGCAATCTTCTAGAATCACTCGACCTGCAAAAATTTATACTCGTCCCCCCCGCCCCAATTAGAGACACCCAGCCTTCTTCATCCATTTGTCTAAGTGTCTACCCACCTCCCAGATAAGGCTTCCCATTAAAGCAGTGTTGAAAAGGACATTTCTTTCCATCACAGAAATGAAACTTCTTGTAATGACAGAGTTTTTAAATGTACCCGAGAAATAAGACTCGGGGGGTTTATGGCAGCGCATTTTCTTCCAGCTTGTTATATTCTCATTACAGCTTCCGCCCTCCAATCTTTGTACCTGAGGAGTGGTGTTCTCTCTGGGCAGCAGAATTCAATACCACCCGTTGACAGCCCAGACTATGTAATCGTTCAGATTACAGGTGGAGGCCTGAAGAAGAAGAATGAGTTTTTCTAATGCCACCTTCTGATGAGGACGGAACAGCCACATTCGCTCCCCCGGGCTGTTGCATCTGGCTTCTAGCGAACCTCCCTTGTTTCTGCCCCTCCTCCCCTCTGCCCTTCTGATTTTTCATCCACTCTGAAGCCAGGATGAAGCTTTCTAAGCACGAGTCTGATTCTCTGGTTAAGAACTGTCGCTGGCTCCTTCCAAACCAAGATGAAATCTGGCCTCCGGGGCACACCGTGGGGGCCTCCAGCCTCCGCGCCTCCGCAGCTGTCAGCTCCCTGCTCTCAGCCAAACAGCCACCCTTGTGTCCAGTCGAGACGCATTTCCCTTGTGGCCTCATCCATTCCTCAGCCCAGCTCCTTTCTTGACCTGGACACCCTCCTGTCTCCAAGGTCAAGGTGCCCCTCACATCCCTACTCCAGCATCAGCCCTCCCTTCCCCTGTCCTCTGGGCGGTGTCACTCGCTCCTCCCCCACAGCACCTTCATGCTGGGGCTGAAGACATGATAGACAGACAGGCGACACGGAGTTCTGGGCAGGGCTGGCCTGGAGCCAAATTGTGAAGGAAGCCAAATATTGTCTCTAGCTTCTTCTCCTCAGCTCTTCTGCCCTAGCACAGAGTTTACTCTTCTTCCTTTTTATATCGTTTATACACCATAATTTCACTCCTTGAAAGTGTACGACTGCGTGGATTTTGCATAGTTAGAAAGTTGTGCAACCATTACCACAGTTTAATTGTGGAACGTTTTCATTTTATCAAAACCAAACCAAATCAAATCTTACAGCTGTCAGCAGTCACGCTGCATCCTATCCTAGACGGCCGCTGATCCGCTCCATGGCTCTATAGGTTTGCTTATTCTAGACGTTTCATATAAATGGAGTCCCTCAATGTGTGGTCCTTCAATGTGTGGTCACTTGATGTAATGTTTTCAGGGGTTATATATGTTACAGCCTGTGTCAGCACCTCACTCTTTTTTTAAATTGCTGAATAACATTCCATTATATGGCTATATCACATTTTATTTATCTATTCATCAGTTTCATCAAGTGACGAACATTTGGGTTATAATAACATTCCATTATATGGCTATATCACATTTTATTTATCTATTCATCAGTTTTATCAAGTGACGAACATTTGGGTTATAATAACATTCCATTATATGGCTATATCACATTTTATTTATCTATTCATCAGTTTTATCAAGTGACGAACATTTGGGTTATTTTCACATTATTATTATTTATTATTATTATTTTGTCTTTTTAGGGCCATACCTGCAGCATAGGAGGTTCTCTTTGGTATACATGCAGAAGTGTGCTGTTTATTTTCCACATCATTTGTGAGTTTCTCAAATTTCCTTCTATTATCAATTTATAATTTAATTCCACTGCGGTGTGTACTAGGGTTCTTCAGAGAAATGGAACCAACGAGATAAATATAGATACAGAAGAAATGTAAGATATAAAAGAGTAATAGAGGGAAAAAGACATAAGAAATAGAGAACACAAGTAGCACATGGAAGATGTAAATTCTGCTTATTGGTAATTACATAAAATTTAAATGTCTTTTTAAAAAGGCAGATTGGCAGAATGTATAAAACAAGAGGATCCAACTATATATTGTCTACAAGAGACACACTTTAGATTCAAAGCACAGTTGGACTGAAGTAAGAGGACAGAAAGCATGAAAACAGTAACCAAAGAGAACGGAGTGAGCTGGAATAGCCACCCTCATGCCAGATAAGAGACCTAAAGATAAAAAATGTTACTTAAGACGAAGAAGGACACCATATGATGATAAGAGGAAGACTGTAAACAATTATGAACACATATGCACCTAACAACAGAACCTTCTTTTGTGTTAAATAGACTTTTAGATATTTTCTAGGGCTCCATTTTTTTTTTTTTTTTTGTCTTTTTGCCTTTTTATCTAGGGCCGCATCCGCGGCATGTGGAGGTTCCCAGGCTAGGGGTCTAACCGGAGCTGTAGCCGCCAGCCTATGCCACAGCCACAGCCACGCGGGATCCGAGCCACGTCTGCAACCTACACTACAGCTCACGGCAATGCCAGATCCTTAACCCACTGAGCAAGGCCAGGGATCAAACCTGCAACCTCATGGTTCCTAGTCAGATTCGTTAACCACTGAGCCACGATGGGAACTCCCTAGTGTTCCATTTTAATTCACTTATTGTTTCACTTTATTTTTATTGTTTCTGGGTTTGTTTTTTGGGTTTTTTTTTTAGTGGTTTCCCAGGAGATTATAATTAGCACTTTAACATAAAACAATCTAGTTCATACTAACTTTGTTTCAATACTATCTGGAAGCTTTGCTTTGATATAGCTATAGCCTATTCCTCTGCTGCTGTGGTATTGTTGTCACAGGTATTACATATTTATGCATTATAAGCTCATCAACACAGTTTTGTAATTATTACTTTATGAAGTGGCCTTTTATATCAGAGAAGAAAAGGGGTACAAAAATATTTAATACTCTTCTACATTTATCTCACAGTTACCTCACCAGTGCTTTTAATTTCTTTGTGTGGATTCAGATGACCAGTAACCATCCTTTATTTCAGCTTGAAGAACTTCTTTTACTTTTTTTTTTTTTTTTTGTCTTTTTAGGGCCACACCTGCAGCATACGGAAGTTCCCGGGCTAGGGGTGGAGTCAGAGCTGCAACTGCCAGCCTGTGCTACAGCCACAGTAAGGTGGATTCCAAGCCTTATCTGCGACCTACACCATAGCTCACAGTAACACCAGAGTGAGGGCAGGGATCAAACCCACATCCTCAGGGGTGCTAGTCAGGTTCATTACTGCTCAGCCACAATAGAAACTCCCCTTTTATTCTTTCTTGTATGTAGGTCTGCTAGCAAAAAAAAAAAAAAAAAAACTCTATTTTTGTTTACCTGAAAATGTCTCAGTTTCTTTCTCATTTTTTTGGCCACCCCCAAAGCATACAGAAGTTTTCTGGCCAAGGATCATATCTGAGCCAGGAGCTTCAACCTATGCCACAGTTGCAGCAACACTGGATCCTTAACCCACAGTGCTGGTCCAGGGATCAAACTAGCACCTCTACAGAGACAAGCCAGATCATTAACCCACTGTGTCACAGCGGGAACTCGCTCCATTTTTGAAGGAGAGTGTTTCTGCATATGGAATTTATGATTCACACCTTCCCTTCCTTCCTCTCTCCCCATCCCCCAGCATTTTAAATCTCTCATTTCGCTGCTTCAGGCTTCCATGGTTTCTAATGAGAAGTCACTCGTGTTATTGAGGATTCCTTATTCTCACAATTCCTTCCTTCTTTCATGCTGTTTTCAAGATTCTCTTTGTAGTCATATTCTAATAGTACATGTCTAGGTATGGATTCCCTTAAGTATGATCTATTTAGAGGTTGTTGAATGTCTTGAATGTATAGATTCATGCCTTTCATATTTGGGATGTTTTAGGTCATTATCTCTTCAAATATTCTTTCTACTCCTTTTTCTCTTTCCTGGGTCTCCTATTATGCATGTGTTTGGACACTTGATATAGCCCATACATTGCTGAGGTTTTGCTCACTTTTCTTTTTTCTATTTTTCAGATGGGATAATTTCAATTTCTCTTTATTCAGTCTACTGATTCTTCCTTGTGTCAGCTCAAATGTGCTCTTGAGCCCACTAGTGAATCTATGACTTCCAGAAACTGTATTTTCAACTCCAGAATTAGAAAAAATAGTTTCTATCTATTTATTGATAGTCTATTTGGTGGGGAATCATCATCTTTCATTAGACGTGGTTTCATGCAGTTCTTTGGACATCTTTATAACAGCATTTAACATATTTATAATAGCATTTACAATATCACATAACATTTAAAGTGTTTTGACTAGCAAGTGAGACATCCGGGCCGGTCAGTGTCAGTCTCTATTGATTACTTTTTTTCCTAGGCATGGCTCAGAATCTCCTATTTTGTGTTTCACAATCTTTTATTGAGAACTTGGTATTTTTGATAATATAATGCAGCAACTCTGGGAATCAGATCTCCCAATGCTACAGATTTTGTTGTTGTTTTTACTGTTTATAATTTAGTGACTTAAAGTAGTGGTTTGGTCACAGACATCTCTGCTTGCTTAGCTTCATGCTCAGCTTCTGATTGATCAGAGATGTCCAATACTAAATACTAAAGGTACATATCAGCTCACACAGAGCCCCTTGGCAAAGGGTGGAAGACCTTAAATGCTCTGAACCATTAAGTCTTCCACCCTTTGCCAAGGGGCTCTGTGTGAGCTGATATGTACCTTTAGTATTTAGATTATTTCTAACTCTGCCTTACCCTTTACTTCCTGCTGTGCAAAAACTCTGGGTCACCCCTGGGGTGAGGGACAGGGGCCCTCACAGGTCTTTCCTCGGCATGTACACAGACCCAAGCATAAGTGCAGCCTTCTAGACTCCCAGGAAAAAATGCCTCACATCTCTCAGAACTTTTTGATCCCCCTATATACATCCTGCTCCATCTCTTCAGTTAAGTTTTTAGCCAGGCTCTTGTTTTCCCCCAGTGGCTTAGAAGACTCATGCAGCTGTCACATGAAGTAGCTGCTGATTATTTTCAAAAAAATGGTTTAAGGATAGATTTTTTACTACAGAACAAGATAACGGTCACTATGCTGTATGGCAGAAATCGGTACAACACTGTGAATCAATTATACTTTAAATCAAAAAAAGGTAAAAAAAAAAGGCTAATGTGTCACAGACAGGTGCAGAGGGAAGGTCATGCCAAGACAAAGCAAGATGACGCCACTGACAAGCCAGGGACAGAGACCTTCCCAGAAACCAACCCTGCCAACACCTTGGTCTGGGATTTTAGGCTCCAGACTTGTGAGGAAATACATTTCTACTGTTTAAGCCACCAGGTTGTGGCACTTTGTTATGGAAGCCTGAGCTAATCGATACAATCCTCCACTAGGACTGGCACTGTGGGTTAAAAAGAGCAAATGTGTGTGTGATTTAACTCATAGGCTGAAAGGCTAATAAATGTATTACAGTGCTGGGAATGCTGAAGATAACATTCTACTAATCTAGTCTTATTATACCTCAATCTACTTCCCCCCACACACACCTCTGAAGGATGGAGCTGGGCTGTATTTCTAGTGGAACAATGAGGTCTTGGTGAAGAAATAGAAACAGGATGCTGAGCTATGAGACAGGATTTGTGGCATGGTGCTAGCAAAGAAAAATGTTTATGGGAAAAGGGAAGAGGGCAAATCTTGCATTTAACATAGTTCCTAGGTAAAAACCACAAACATTATAAATTCTATGTACAGAAAAAAACACTGGAAGGAAGCACATCACCTTTATGGTATTGATTTTGGGAGTTCAAACTAGAATTTATTTTTTCTTCTTTTCTTTTACCCACTTTTCTGAATTTCCCACATTTTCTGTAATGGGCCTATGAGTTGTTCTAGTAAAAATAAAATCAGCGTGTCCTTTTTTTTTCAAGATCTTGGGATGGATGGTAATTTCCAGGGTGATGGCTGTCCCTTCCCTGCCTCCAAATTCTTGTTTCACATGAAAACCAGGTAAAATAGAAACCTAAAAATTCTCCGCTACTCAAAGCCGGGTGATTTGATCTTGTGATAAATCTTCACACTTTCCACGAAGAGACAGCGTTAACAAAGTAACTTTACACCTAAAGCAGTTCAGTACGAATCTACTTTAAATACCCAATAGTTTCTAAACACCTAAAAAAACCCCACAACTTCACGATCTAGGGTCAGGTCTGCATATAAAAAAAATGACCTGTCGGATGCATGCATCAAGGAAATTCCAAAGCACCCCTTCTTAGCAAGGCTTATTTATCTTGGTCCTATTACCATGTGCATAGGATACTAGCAAGCACATAGGTGGCTGACACCACGGTTCCACAGCTTCACATGTATCCGTCAGGGAGCCCTCACAATTCCCCTGTCTGGGACACTGTTACTGTCCCCATTTTCCAAAGAGGATGCCGAAGCATAGACAGGTTAGTAACTTGTTCAGGGCTCCCCAGTAAATAGTGGAACTTGGATTTTTTTTTTCTTTAATAAATGATGAAGTCTTTGTATTTCAAGTGTTAACTAACATTTGTTTTTTACATTTTATACAATTTTAAATGTTACTTTCCAGGTACAGTTATTACATTATATTGGCTATATTCCCCCTGTCCTTGATCCTGTCTTACACCCAATCATTTGTACCTCCCACTCCCCTACTCTCACGTTCCCCCTTCCCTCTCGCCACACTAACCACTAGTTTGTTCTCTGTATTTGTGACTCTCCTTCGTTTTCTTCACTAGTTTGTTGTACTGTTTAGAGTCTACATATAAATTATTTAATACAATTTATCTTTTTCAGTCTGACTTACTTCACTTAGCACAGTATACTTCAAGTCCCATCCATGTTGTGGCAAATGGCAAAATTTTGTTCTCTTTTATGACTGAGTAATATTCTAGTGTATGTGTGTATGTATGTGTGCGTGTGTGTGTGTGCGCGTGCGCCTGCATGCGCACATGTATACAAACACACACATTGTTCTTTATCCATTCATCTGTTGATGGACACTCAGTTTGCTTTTTCAGATATATGCCCAGAAGCAGCATTGCTGGGTCATATGGTAATTCCGTTTTTAGTTTTTCGAGAAAGTGGAGCTGGGATTTGAACCTTGTCCATCCAGTTCCTGAGCTCCTGCTCTTAACTGCTTCCCACCAGGAAGGGGACTTGGACTAACAGCTTTGTTCTTCTCGTGAACCGCTGAGAGTGTGATTGGCGTTGATTCGGCCAGAACCTTGCCTTTTCCTTTCTCCTTACACGTGAACTTGACTGTCTGCCTGGTGGGGTGGAGGAAGGTGGGACGAGCTTGCTGACTGCATGTCCGTGAAGATGAGAAAACCACTCTCGGGAGCAGTATCATCTCAGGCTCCATCTCCATTGCTCCCTCCTTGTTATTTCTAAAATTCTGAGGCAAGTTTGTTAACAGTTTTAATCAATTCAAGTGAACTCTGTTCACAGAGTATGATCACAGGCCTCGCTCTCCTATTCATTTTCTAGCCACTTCCTCGGGTTAGAGATGCCCGATTTCACAGAGAATAAATTAGTGGCCCCGTAATAAATCTCAGGAAAGTGTACAGAAAATGTTCCCTTCCTGCATTTAGCAAATCAAATAGGCCAGCGAGCTCAGGTTCTTAGAAGAAATTCAGTTCTTAGAAACTCCGCATCACACGGCTTCAAGCACAATTGCGGATTAATTAATTTAAGTGAATTGGAAGAGATAAATGCGAGAGGACATTTTGCAGAGATGGCTCTGTTGGTATTTTTAATTGAAACTCCGCAGACATTAAAGCCTAGTTCAGTGACCGGTTCGTTGAGCAGCCTTCTAACTTGTACGCATGGAAAATCCAAGTGCCGGTCCAGGCGGCAGTCACCCCTGCTGGTTCGCGTTCCTCCCGTGGGGGCCGTGACACCAAGACCAGGCTCCTTGTTACGCATTCTTGATGAAGCTGTTTTCCACGTTCAGGAAAGCTACCGTTTACGTGAGGGTCGGTCACCTTCAGCCAAGAAGGCCAGCCAGGCAGCGGACCCTAGAATCTCCAGCCTGGAGCGGCTATGGCCGAGTGAGGCGGGCAGGGCCTCGGGGGTCACCCTGAACTTGGTGGGGAAGGGTTCTCTGATTATTTTGTGCAAGGAAGTAGGACAGAGATTGGGTTCTGGGACAGCAGAGTAAACTCGGGCCAAGTGAAAAAAAAAAATGCAAAACTCTAAGAACGGGCAGCCTTGGGGAGAGAGGGAACGAGGGTGGGGGTCCGGGGTGGGACTGGTGGCCTCCTGCCTTGCCTGTGGCTGGTGTGCTGAGGGCACCGTCTGCATTGTCCCCAGAGTCTGCACCCTGAGGGACAAGCTTAGAGACAACCCCCCACCACAGCCCCACCGCCACTGCCACTGGGATGTGCTGGGACCCCAGCTTCAGTCCCTTTGGGAGCTCTCTGCCCTAAAGGGACCCAGTGTCGGAGCTGCGGCTGCTACTGAACTGTTCTGTTCTTTCCTTTCCTTCTTCCTGACTCGCCGTGAAGAAGGGAAGTGCTGTGAGACCACAAGGTCTCATTTGCAGACTTTACTTTCAAACTTTAAAACTTGAGAGAGAAAGCACCAGCTCCGGCCCGGGAGGTAGCTTGGGCCGCAGATGACGGTGGTGGCTCCCTGCTCACCTACGAGCTTGGGAGCCCTTGGGGAATTCTGGTGACAAGGTTTACAGACACAGGGGCAGGGGCTGCAGCGCCTGACCCGCTCCTCACTCGCTGTGCCTGGACAATCGTTCAAGCTCAGCAAAGTTTAGTTTCTTTAGCTACAAGCTGGGGATGAAAACCCCTGCTTTATGAGGTGGAATAAAGATATGGCATATTTTTTATTTTTATTTTTAGGGCCACACCTGCAGCATATGGAGGTTCCCAGGCTAGGGTTCAAATCGGAGCTGTGGCCTCTGGCCTACACTACAGCCACAGCAACGCGGGATCCAAGCCACATCTGTGACCTACACCACAGCTCGCAGCAACACCAGATCCTTAACCCACTGAGCAAGGCCAGGGATTGAAACTGCATCCTCATGGTTGCTAGTCAGATTCGTTTCCACTGAGCCATGGTGGGAACTCCAGATACGGCCTATTTTAAAGTTCTCTGAAACTACAAACAATCATTCAAATATAAACAAGAGCTCATGGGAGCTGCAGACCATTTACACCATAGAACAAAGGATGACTTAGTTCCTGTCTGCAGAAATCTGATTATCACAGCCCATTTCTTGACTTGCCATCAGTCTCTGACAAGGCTCAGGATTTTATCCAGCCTTCTGCTGAGGAAATAATACGGCACCTGTCGTGTGATAGGCACTTAAAGGGTCACTCCCTTCCTCCTGCATTTGATGGAAGTCATATCCAGGAAGTGCCATTCCTACACTCATTTATTCTATAAATATTATGAATCACTTGCTCTGGGGCCCCACGGACTTGATTTTGCAAAGAGAGCAGGGCTCATGGGCCCTTGTAAGTCTCCTGGGGAGACTCTGCTGTGTCATTCATTTGGCAGCCCTATCACCCAGCTCATGTGTCTGAAAAATAGCAGGTGCCTAGGAATTTGACAGATTGAAAGGACCGATCAAAGGGCCAGCTACTGCTGCTCTTTGTCTCTGCTAATGCTTTTAAAGTCTTCTGAATCCTTTCTGCTAAAAAGTCAGCAAAGCTCAAAGAGCTTTTACAGTCCCAACACTGCCATCAACCTTGGTATGCTCACTTGATACTTCCGCAGAATTTAATAAGCCAAATAATTTCTATTTCCTTCCGATCACTGGAGAAGTAATACACTGAGAAGGCGGTTCTTTGGAGGAAGTAGAAAAAGTAAATTATACCACGAACTTGACTGTGGTATTGTTGACATGCTGGTCCGCATATTTTCTTCAGTAACGGGTAATTCGGTGTCACAGCCCATCAAACAATGAGAAGTTGGGAAGGAAGCACTATGTTGGCCGATTGCTCTCTAGGTCCACGGAGAGGGGGGAGTAGCACGTTTATGGAATTCCACCTCCTCCAAGGTCATGGGATAGGGGGCTCCGTTAAATAAGTATCCAACACGGTGACTTAAAGACAGATTTTAAGGGAAAAGCTGAATTCAAGTGTCACTGTTTGGTTTTTGGTTTCTGTCGATGCCATACTGATTTTTAAACACAAAACCAGCACGATGTCCGTGACAAATACTGCTGAAAGACTGAACTTGGGGCCCTTCATTGCTCCATGGTCCTGGTGCCATAAACTGGCTGCAAAGCTTCAGTTTCACCACAGGTAGGTCATAGGTGAGTAATTGATGGAAAATGATGGCAAAATGAGAGCAGAAGCAGGTTTGACAGGTCTGGGGCTTGGATTAGCGATGCTGGAGGAGGTCCTGTTGAATTATCCAGCAGGCGGTGGAAATATGAGTCTGGGGTGCGGGAGTAACGACTAAGGGGTCATTTGGACAGTGTTAAGAGTCCAGAGCACAGGTTGGCAAGGTTCTTCTGTAAAGAATGATAGTAAATATATGGACCATAGGGTCACTGCAGCAGCTCTGCCGTGGTTGTGCAAAAGTGGCCATAGCCGATATGTAAATGAGCTGGGTGTGGCTATGTCCCAATCAAACTTTATTTAAAAAACTGGAGTTGGAATGGATAAGCAATGAGGTTCTGCTGTACCAGACAGGGAACCATATCCAAGCTCCTGGCACAGACCATGATGGAAGATATTATGAGAAAAGAAATGTATACATGAATGAGTGGGTCCCTTTGCTGTATAAGAGAAATTGACGCGACATTGCAAATAAACTATACTTTCATTAAAAAATGAAAACAAAACTGGAGTTGGAGAGAGAGTTGGGGTGGGGGGAGGAGAGGGTGAAATTGTCCCGTGGGCTGCAGTGTGCTGACCTCTGCTCTAGACTATGGGAATGAATGAAATGATGAAATGAGCATGCATGGTGATCGGTGTCCGGAAGAGGCTCTGAGCAATGCCCACCTTGAAGGAAAAGCAAGAGAAAGATCTGGGAATGGAAGGAGAAGCATTTCCAGAGATAGGAGGGGAACCAGAGAGCAGAGGGCCTCAGAGACAAGAGGCTGGTGGGTTTGGTTTAGTTTGGGCCGCGCCTGCGGCATGCAGTTCCTGGGCCAAAGGTCAAACCCACACCATAGCAGGGACAACGTCGGATCCCTAACTCACTAGACTATCGGGGAACTCCAAGGCTGGTATTTGAAAGAGCGGGTGTATGTGATGATATTAACACACTGCCAGGAAGTTCATCAGGATGGACAATGAACAGAGACTCCTGGAACTAGCTGGCAGGATGATACTTCTGATTTTTGAGAATGTGGTTTTAGGGGAAGGATGGGCACTTAAGCCCAGTAAGTGCAAATGGTTGCAGGGTGACAGGTGCAGAGGCATGCAAGACGGTTGGGAGCGGGAGGGGCGAGCCAGGAAGAAGGTTTTTCAGTCTAGGAGGGACAGGTAAGTCGAGGGCTGAAGGGGAAAAGCCAGCACATTAGATTTTCAAGTCACCAGAGAGAAGCAATCTTAGCTGTAGCAGTTCCTGGAGGGGCTGCATTCAGGACAGGAGGAGAGAAGGAAAGGAAAGCCACGTTTACTGAGTTTTACTCTGGGTCAGGAAAGAGCTAGGATGGGCCTCATTCAGCCCCACCAACCCCACCCCAAAATGTGCAAAAACTGGCGCAAAACAGACAGGTGCATCGGACTCCGCTGGAGGCTACCCAGTGTCCGCTCCTCCCTGCCTCCTGCCTAATAACCGCCTGGCTGTGCTCAGGGTAGTAACGTGCCCAGCTAGCACACCCATCTTGTCACACTCCTGAGCTGCCAGGAGTGTCCCTTGCCTCAGATCTGACCAGTGTGTTGTCGGGGTGGGGCTCTGGGGAAGTACCACTTATTCAGATTTTTTAAAAAATGGGGTCAGCTGGCACAAGGCTTTTGTCCTTTGCCCACCATCTCACGGCCTTGAAGATCAAACATCAAAAAAGAAAGAAAGAAAAAGAAATAAAAGGAGTTGCTGTTGTGGCTCAGTGGTAATGAATCCAACTAGTATCCATGAGGGTGTGGGTTTGAGCCCTGGCCTCGCTCGGTGGGTTAAGGATCCAGCATTGCTGTGAGCTGTGGTGTAGGTCTCAGTCATGGCTTGGATCTTGCGTGGCTGTGGCTGTGGTGTAGGCTGGCAGCTGCAGCTCTGATTCGACCCTTAGCCTGGGAACTTCTATAAGCTGCAGGTGCGGCCCTAAAAAGAAGGAGAAGGAGGAGATCAGTCCTTGTGCACTAGTGAAGCAGGAAGCATGAAGGAGCGGTTCTGGGACCAACAGCATCAGCCCTTTCCTATCACTGGATTGCTTTTTAAATGAGATAAATAAACCCATGAATTGTTTCTGCTGTTGGCTTTTGATTACATGGTCAACGCAAACTTGACCAGCATAACCCTGTTTTTCCCCAGTGGAGAGAGTGGGCTCAGAGAGTTTAAGGTCCTTGAACAAACTCACTCACAGCCTTGAGACTTCGGGATGTGCTGCTCAGACTGGCTCTGGACCAGTAGCCCCAGCATCACCTGGGAGCTGGTCAGACACGCAGAGCCCAGGCGCCCCTCCAGCTCTCCTGCATCAGAGTCCGTTCTAACAAGCTCCTCCGCTGACTGGCATGTGCCATGGTTTGAGGAATGTTGACCTGGATAATCAACAACAGAGCTCAAAGGAATTCCCATTGTGGCCAGTGGAAACGAATCTGACTAGTATCCATGAGGCTATGGGTTCAATCCCTGGCCTTGCTCAGTGGGTTAAGAATCCGGCATTGCCATGACCTGTGGTGTAGGTTGCAGACGTGGCTGCGGTGTAGGCAGGGAGCTGTAGCTCCTATTGGACTCCTAGCCTGGGAACCTCCTATGCCGCAGGTACAGCCCTACAAAGACAAAAAAAAAAAAAAGCCTTGTACTGATCCCAAATAAAATGATAGGGCTGACAAGGATGTAGAGACATGTGACCACTGTGCTATGTCGGTGGAGACATAAGATGGTACAGCCACTAAGGGAAAGAGTATGGTGGCTTCTCAAAAAGTTAAACATAGGATTAAGCACATGATCCAGCAACGCCCATTCTGGGAATGTTCCCTAAAGAGGTAAAAGCAGGGACTCAAACAGACACTGTACAGCCATACTCACAGCAGCATTATTCCAGCTAAAACATGGAAGCAACCCAAACATTCTTCGATGGATGAATGTATGAACAAAATGTGACCAATGCATACAATGGAATATCACACAGCTGCTAAAAGGAAGGACATTCTGACCCATGCTACCACTTAGATGAACTTTGCAGACATGGTGCTAATACAAAATAAATAAAACACAAAAGGACAAATATGTATGATTCCACTTACATGAGGACTCGAGTCAAAATTATAGAGGCAAAAAGTAGAATAGTGATTATGAAGGGAGGGGGAAGGAGGTAATGGGAAGCATTTTTTGTGTGTGTGTGTGTGTTTTTGGGGCCACACCTGCAGCATATGGAGGTTCCCAGGCTAGGGGCCTAATCAGAGCTGTAGCCGCCGGCCTTCACCACAGCCACAGCAACGCGGGATCCGAGCCGCATCTGTGACCTACACCACAGCTCACGGCAACGCCGGATCCTTAACCCACTGAGCAAGGCCAGGGATCGAACCCGCAACCTCATGGTTCCTAGTCGGATTCGTTTCCGCTGTGCCACGACGGGAACTCCGGTAATGGGAAATTATTGTTCACAGGTACAGAGTTTCAGTCTGGGATGAAGAAAAAGTTGTGGAAATGAGTAGAGGTAATGGTGGTACATCAGTGTGAACACACTATCACTGAATCGTATACTCAAAAGGGTACATTTTATGCTCTGTATGTTTTACTATAATCAAAAATAAGAAAAAAAATCCCACTTTATATTGGTTTCCTTCCCTAACCTGTCTCACTTCCCACCTAAATTGCTGTGCTCAAACCCTGGTGTCAGGGTCTGCTTTCCGGGAATCCAACCTATAACAAAGCTGGTAAACAATAGAGCTAGGAGGTGAACCCCGACCCTCAAACCCAGTCTTTGGGCATCAAGCTCCTAGCTCTTCCAGCTGCATGAACCAGCCCCTGTGCAGCATCAATAAAATAGGCTTCATCAACCAGAAGTCAAGATTTCTAGTTCTGCCTTGGCATCCTTGTTGTACACAGCCTCCGTGGCTACTTAGGAATAGATCTCTTGGAGTTCCCGTCGTGATTCAGTGGAAACGAATCTGACTAGCATCCGTGAGGATACAGGCTCAACCGCTGGCCTCACTCAGTGGATTAAGGATCCAGCGATGCTGTAAGCTATGGTGTAGGTCGCAGACATGGCTCAGATCCCACGTTGCTGTGGCTGTGGTATAGGCTGGCAGCTGTAGCTCTGACTGGACCCCTAGCCTGGGAACCTCCAAATGCCGCAGGTGCAGCCCCAAAAAAGCAAAAAAAAAAAAAATCTGTATTCTTCAAGTCACAAGTACCAACCCCTGAATGAGCCATTTCATCATTTCTTTGAGAAACATGGAAGTAAACAGAACGAAAATCATCAGGGCTTACGGTGGAATCAGTATTGTTTTATAAAACTTGCCTTATTTACCTGTGTCCCACTGGACTATTATATAAAGTGTATTTCTTATCATAAGTTTTTTTTGGGGAAAAAAAGGAACTGAAAGTCACTATTTAAGAAAAGAAATCTGGAGTTCCTGCTGTGGTGTCGTGGCAACGAATCCGACATGCCCATGAGGATGAGGATTCGATTCCTGCCCTCGCTCAGTGGGTCAGGGATCTGGCATTGCCATGAGCTATGGTATAGGTCACAGATGCGGTTTGTATCCCAGGTTGTGTGGCTGTGGTGTAGGCTGGGAGCTGCAGCTCTGATTCCACCCCTAGCCTGGGAACTTCCGTATACTGCGAGTATAGCCCTAAAAAGCAAAAAAAAAAAAAAAGAAAGAAGGAAAAAAGAAATCTTTTTATCCCTTACATGTGCAACCTAAAAATAGTACAATTAAACTTATTTACAAAACAGAAACAGACTCACAGACATAGAAAAACCTACTGTTACTAAAGGGGATGGGGGAAGGGCAAACTGGGAGTGTGGGATTAACAGATAAACAGCAAGGATTCACTGCGTAGTACATAGTCCATACCTTATAATAAATTAGAATGGAAAAGAATCAAAAAAAAAACACAAATGTATATACAGAAATAAAACCGGGTCACTTTGCTGTACCTGAAAGTTAGTGAAAATAACACAGCACAGTAAATCAACTATACTTCAATTTAAGAAAGTAACTAAATCTCTGAGCTCTACCCAGAGGCCTTCTTGGTACCACTCACTCCAGGCACTGTGTATTTTCACATCTCTCCTGATTCCTTCACTTGCTTTTTAACCTGTTGGCCACACGCTGCCAACGTTCTGTCCTAAAACCAATAGAGAAGTCATGCTCTAACTGCCCTTTAGAGCCTTTCTCGGCTGAGTCATTTACTCAGAAAGCAGCCAGCCATTTCACTCATGCGTGTAAACAAACAAACACCACCAACAACAAAGCCCAGCTCCCTGGGTTCTGCGTGATCATTGTTCAGTCGCTTGTTTGCAAGAGGCTGACCCAACCACACGTCCTTCCCATAACGAGATGAATGGAGAGGCTGGACAATTAAATGTGCATCTGCAATAACATACTGAATGGGACATTGTACAGAGGTTTCCTCATTGCTTGGAAATCTTACGGGTTTGCATCCATACAGAGGTTATTAAAACACAAACACAAGAGAACCAGAAACCAGAAAGCTGGGATAGATTTTGAGGTCGGTCACTTAAAATATTGTGTCTTTGAACAGCAAGCTTTCTTTATTTTTTCTTTTTACAGCCACACCACTGGCATATGAAGTTCCCAGGTTAGGGGTTGAATCAGAACTGCAGCTGCCAGCTTACGCCACAGAAACACAGGATCTGAGCCGGGTCTGCAACCTACACCGCAGCTCTTGGCAATGCAGGATCTTTAATCCACTGCACGAGGCCAGAGATCAACCCTGCATCCTCACGGGTACTAGTCAGGTTCTTAACCTGCTGAGCCACTATGGGAACTCCTAAACAGCAAGCTTTTGAAAACCACTCTTCTAGGATCATCATCAGTACCCCTTGTTTAGCCACCCCTTATCTTAACCCTTCCTCTGCCTCTCCCAATCCACCTCTTTCTTCTCCAAGTTGAAATAACCACTTGTGATAAGTGGTGTCTGCTCCACACAGAGAAAAGTAAAACTTAAGTTGCTCAGTGCAGTTTCATCAATTTGGGCCTGACTCTAGCCCAGCCTGGATCTCAACCTTGATCAAATCAACCACTAGCAGTTGTGTCTTCTTGGACTTGGTACACTGGTCACAGTCACCGATGTGACAGATTCCAAAGGAAATAGAAGTGTTGGAAGGTGGGGTTGGGGGGACAGGATGCTGTTCCATCACCCTCAAGGATACCATAGCATCATAATCTTAAAATTGGGCAACTGTTGGTCACTGCCACAACCACAAGTACGTATTTCATTACCCCCACAAGTTATAGCATTGTCACATTAGGTTTATAATTCCTTGTCTGTATGTCCACTTCCCCACTAGGCTATGAGCTTCTCATGATCTGTCTACTCCCAGACACAACACCTGTACTATTTTCTGTCTACCCCGTGCTACAATACCTGTACACAATGGTTGTTGTAAGGTCAGGCTGGAATATTGTACTAGAACAAACAAAACTACACTTTATGGAATAAAACTAAAGACCATTTAATATTAAAAAAATCCCTCAATTGCATTAATACAATATGACGAATTATTGGTTTGGAAACTGCTCCTGTGAAAAAAGAGTCAGAGTTTTGGCTCAACACCAATGGCTGTTAAATAACAGAATCTAGTAGAGCCAGGATGCTGAGGATTCTCCATCACTGAAGATAATGAAGCAGAGAATATGATGAACCGAGGGGTTCGAGGTCACCCAAGACCAAGACCAGTTTTCCACTTCTGTAGACATGACCCTGAACAGCCAAAGCTGTTCCTGAGAAGGAAAGATGGAGCTGGAGGAATCAGTCTCCCCGACCTCAAACTATATTACAAAGCTACAGTTATCAAAACAGCATGATACTAGCACAAAGACAGATGCATAGATCAGTGGAACAGGATGGTAAGTCCAAGGGGTAAAACTACCTTGGGACAGCTATGATGTGAGATAGTAAACCTTCTTTATCATTTATGCCATTTAGAGTTGTTTATTGTCTTCTTTTAGGGCCACACATGCAGCATATAGAGGTTCCCAGGATAGGGGTCAACTCGGAGCTACAGCTGCCAGCCTAAACCACAGCCACAGCAATGCCGGATCCTTAACCCACTGAGTGAGGCCAGGGATCAAACCCGCAACCTCATGGTTCCTAGTCGGATTTGTTTCCACTGTACTACGACGGGAACTCCCTAGAGTTGAGTTTATTATTGCAGTTGAAAGTATCTTTATTACTAGAGTGCAAAGCATACATATATACGACTTAAACATAAAACTTTAGTCATTTAATCCCTTCTTAGGATTCCCAGATGAGAATATCTGAGAAAAATGCAAAGCTTGATACTTAACTAAATTAAAACAGATGATTAAAACCTTTATAACTCGACAATTCCTTTTTTAAAGAGCTTGCTGATTATAAATGAGAAAATCAGAGACAAAAGAATAGGTGAGAAATATAGCCCATGTGGTACAATAAGAAACATTTGAAAAATAAAGAGTAAATACAAATAAACATGAGCTTTAATTTGCACTGATATTATATACTGAACCGATGGAAAGCCACCATCTTATATTTTCACAGGACATAGTAAAAAACAGAAAAATCATAAAACCAGGACAAGAAAAATAAAGGGAGGTTGCTTTTGGATTGGGAATTGGGGATTACTGACTGTTAACAAACTAGGTTTCGTTTTTGCTTATTTTGTTTTAAAATCAATGATAACCTTTGAATAAAAGAGGCTGCCAGCCCATCTCAGGAGAAATCCTCAGGGTCAGGAGAGGAGACTTCTCCTCTCCACTTTCTGGATAAACAGAAAATAAAAGCAAATACAACCGCGTTGCTCAGCAAATCTACCTGCACTGGAATCGTGCTGTAAGAATCATACACCAAGTATCTGAAAGGCCCCTGGAAGCTGCTCACAACCAAGGTCTAAGTAGGCTTTTCCATAATGAAATTTCTCCCTCTGTTTTTAGTAAGTCTTGGAGTCGGGGCTACGGTCAACAGGGCGCTGCCACTCACTAACGGACCCTAGGACTTGAGACATGGATGCTGTGGGTCTTGAGACCCTCTCCCTGGGGAAATCGATGCCCGTTTCCGATTCTTCAGCTAAACAATAATGGGTAACACCTGAAGGACCCAGAAGAGCCCAGACGCCCAGCACAGGAATCTCCATCTTTGTTTGAACCCTTACGGAAATTTTACTTTGGAGTTCAGGTCCTTGGTTCAAGTGCACTGGCTCGGACCAGGGGAGGCCACCTTACTGGTCTAGGCGAGCTTCCCTCGGCTGCAAAATGAGGGTGACAACCCCGCCCTAACAGCCTTGGACTCAAGGGGCCACCACGCAGACCAGGTTCCCCTGGGACTGTCTCGGGAGTGTGGGCTGCAGGACAGCCTGGCGTCCCGGGCTCCCTGCCTCCTGCCTCTGCGCAGCGCGGGGGCCTCAGGGCTGCTCCTGCCCCTGGTCAGCAATCCGCTTACGCGTACGCAACAAGCCCCGCTGAGTCAGGACTCATCAGAGACTTGAGCTCCCTCTTCTGCTTCTGGAAGCTTCCTAGGACCTAATGTGAAGCTACCGAAGGGCTTTCATTTTCCTTCCTTGGGTGATGGAAGGACCCTTTCGTTTGGAATTTCGGTGACCTGGAGGCAGACCCACGCTGCTGGAGAGAGCCGGGAAACCACAACCTCTCTCCATAGCACCCTCCCAGTGCACTCAGCTGGGAAGCGCTGTGACCCGGGCACCCGCCTTTAAAGGGCTGGGGACCCCTGGGAATCCCAAGGCACAAAGCTTTCCTCTTACTCGGGATATTTCATAGCTGGCCTGAAGACAGAGCGTTTTGATCCTACACTCCCCAAACCGTAGGAGAAGCCGTAGGCCCGGTTCCCTCGGCAGCAGGGTCATGCCTGGAACACTTAACCTGCCATGAGTGCTGAAAAGAGCTCGGGAGGTCTGCCCATCTGTGCTTGAATCCTGGCTCTGCCACTCGCCAGCGACGTAATCTTAGATGAGTTACGTACCCTCCCGGAGGCTTGATTCCCTCCAGTCTAACGCTGGGACCACAATCCCCAGGGAATGGGGCTGTGGCGATGATTAAACGCACACAGAGCTGGAGAACTGGATGGATACTATTCCTGCCCATATATCACGCCTTTGACTTGTCTGCAGGCATCTTCAGAGCTAGGTATCAGGCCTTGGAGAACAGGAGCGGTATTTATTCATCTCTCTACTCCACGCATCCACCCCAAGACTTGATTCAGAGGTGTGGCCCAAGAAGTACTTTTTGAATGAATGGAAGAAAAAAGGTTCATGAATCTGAAACCTCCAACCTTCCAAATGCAGACAGTTGAGCAACTGCAGTGCTTTTGTTTCGTTGCTGTTGTTTTTTATTTTTTGTATTGTCAAGTTACAATGTTGTGTTCATTTTTAGTTCACAGCAAAGTGGCTGGGGTACACGGTCACTGTTGTTTTTAGCAGATGTGCAGGTTCCCTGTCAGGTTTCTCCTTCAGGCTGTAATGTGAGGTTTCATGTCACCTTCAAACTGCATAAAGCACACAGTGACGTGCAGTGTCTACACTATGGTCTTAGCCTAGCTCCATATTTATTGCTTCTGTATCAGGCGGCGTAGGCAAGGTTATGCTGCTGTAACAAAGCCGGGAACATGCAGTAATTAATTAAAACAGTAATTACGTTTACTGCTCGCTCATGCTACATGTGCCAGGAAGGCCAGCAGTGGAGGCGGGGATGACATAGCCTCCACCAGAGCAGGTAGAGGGACGGGAACGCGGTGACCAGCGCAGTGGCTCTTAGAGCTTCTTCCTAGAAGGATCATACGTCACTTTCCCTCGCCTTTGAGGGGTCAAAACCAACTGCATGGCCATCTCTTCCTTCCTTGCTCCCAGAAGAAGGGAAAACAGACCTATTTGGTGAATAGAACTGGTAACTCCACAGTTCAGGAAAGCAGAGGCCATAGCTACACAATGAAGAGTTGTGCTACAGAATCGAGACTCTGGCGGTCACTGGGAGAGCAGAGAGCAGAGGATCTCAGCCTGCAGCTCACCTGAAAGCTGGGAGGAACCCGAGAAACCCCAGGAAGCCTCTTGCCAGCCCGTCTCAGTGGCAGCATCTCAAGAAGCTGCACCTGCTGGGTCTGCTGCCTACGCCGCCTACCGAGGACCCGTGCCTGGGGCAGGGTGAGCAGTGCTCAGCGGGAGGGGCGCCGCCTCCCACCCACCGGCTGCCCCACGTCTGCCTGCTCCTCCTCCTGAGAATCGCTCCTTCTCTACCTCCAGCACCTCTCTTTGGCATGCACCCTTGCCAGGCCAGGAAGCCCCTTGTCCGTGGAGAGACGGGGGGACCCCTGGGGAACATGGGCAACGGGGATCCCACCACAACAAGCAGCCCGGCCCAGGAAGCCTCTTGGTCCCCACAGGCCTACGACTCCATCCTTCACCCAGAGACATGCCACCCTGGGGGCAGCGCCAGCAGCACCTCTCAATCAAGAAGACCCCTCACTGCTCAGAAAACCCGTCACTGGCAGCACAGCCCTGACAAGCAGGCCAAGGCCCCACGCTGAATGCAAACAGGTGACTGCCTGCTGCAATATAAGATTTAACAAGGAACCAGAGTCTCCAAACGTAACAGACCACACGCCCTGAAGACGACCGATACGCCCACAGCAACATCATCAGGAAGCAGCAGAGCCCCCACCTGAATGAGAAAAGACCATGAACTAACGCCAACCTTGAAATGATTCAGGTGTCGGCATCAGCTGGCAAGAATTCTGAAGCCGCCTTCCCGAAGCGCCCCCACGGTCCACCGCGAACTCCCGCGGGTTAGGGTGGGCGGTTCCACCCAGGCTTTCGTGGAAGACTAAAGGGGTCACAATTGGCCTTTGTGTGCAGCCTGGCTTTCCTGTCCTTTAATTAAAGATCATTTTTTTCCAGTTTGCTCTGCTCTGCCTCTCTAGCAAGCAGCTGGCCCGTGTCCGCATAGGGATCGCGTCCTTTGGAGGAGCCGGGGCTGGCGGCGCTTCTGCCTCTGGCCCCTGCCCACCCCCACTCCACAAGTGGAGCCACAGCTTCGCGGGGAACAGGGGTTTGCACCTGGGCACCCTCCCCAGCTCAAGTTTCCTGCAGTCACCGTGCTACCCACCTTCCCATTTTGGGAGGAATGTGGCCAGAAACTGCTCATTGCAGAAAACAAAAAACACGGGAAAACACCAAAAGTCCCATGCAAGCCCATAGATAACCGCCGTGGGTTAGTGCGCATATTCCTCTCGTTCTAACAGCTACGCGTCAGCATTTACATCAGGCTCGTGGGGACCATTAGCTTTTGCACCCCGTCTTAGAAAAATTCATCCTACGCTGGTGAGAAATGTTTCATTTCACTAGCCTTTTACAATATGACTTTCAACGGCAGGAAAACAACCGAAGCAGCTAACACAAAGGCCTAACACACCCCACGTTGCAAGGGGGGCTACAGAGGCACAGAAATGTTAAGTACTTACCCAGAGGTGCACCGCTGGTGGGAGAAAGGAGCGGGATGGGGCCCGGGGGCCGGTCTGGCTTCGGGACCTCGACTCCCAGTCACCCCGCCGCGGAGCCTCCCCGCCGCCATGTTGTAATTGATTTAAGGACCAGCGCCTGCGGGCAGTCGGGCTGTTTATAACCCTCGTTCTGGTTAACAGCCCTGATTGGAGCAACCTGCGGAGACTTGTCCACTTGAATCTCTCGTAATTCCCTTAGCAAAAATTCCTAGAAGGGCAACCGCCAACCGGAGTCTTTGGAAAGCTTTCCTTCTGCATGCGCCAAACTGCTCTCCACTCTCAGGGACAGAGGTCACGAGCACGTCCCCGGCACGCCCCCTCTGAGCCCAGAAGGCCAAACCTGTCACTTCGACAGATTCCTAAGATTACCCAGCGTGTCCTCGCAGGAGCTGGTTCTGGAAGAAGCCACACGCTCATCTTCTCAGCCCGCTTTATTCATTCAACAAATGCCTCGGTGCCAGGCCCTCGGGAGGCAAGGACCAAGGGACCAGGCTTGTAAAGAAATGTGTGTATTAGAACTAGAGTGTTGTCACCAGTTGAGGGCTCACCTATGTCGCTCCCTATACAGATGCACCGTCTTAGTCTATCAGGTCCATGTTTTATTCCACTTTCAAGATGAGGACACCGAGGCCTGAAGAGCAGAGCTGTCCCAATGGCCCCCTGGAAAGAAGCGATATACACCCCGAGTTTCTCGAAAGCAGACGAGTCCCACGCCCTGTGCTCTTAAGCGCCGTCTCTAGTGCCTCCCAGACAGGGGGCACAGTGATGCATAAAGGGGTGAAAGCCAGGGCAGGGGCAGAAAAGCAGTGGGGGTCTGTGCGGGCTGGCTGGCAGGCGGAGAGCCATTTAAACAAATATGCAGGAGTCCAGAAGGATGTGCTGGGCCTGGAATGCAAGTGGAATGGGGCGGGGGTAATAACACTGAGGACAGAATCGGGGTGGCGGGGCGTGGGGTTAGGCCAGCAGGGCCCACTGTCCACTGTGCTGAGCAGAGTGATAACTGCAGCCATCAGCCGAGGTCTGTGTGATCTGGATCACAGCCTGTGAAATTCCACACATGTGGCCCTAAAAAAAAAAGTGAAAGAAAGATGTGTTAGATAAACAACAAGGATTTACTGTATAGCACAAAACTATATTCAATATTTGTGAGACCCTATAATGGAAAAGAATCGGAAAAAAATACATATAAAACTGAATCACTTTACTGTACACCTGAAACTGACACAATATTGTAAATCAACTATAATAGAAAGAGTTTATGTTTAAGAAAAAAATTTTTTGGTCTTTTTAGGGTTGCACCCATGGCATATGGAAGTTCCCAGGCTAGGAGTCTAATCAGAGCTACAGCCAACAACCTACACCACAGCCACAGCAACGCGGGATCCGAGCCGCGTCTGCAACCTACACCACAGCTCATGGCAACGCCGGATCCTTAACCCACTGAGCAAGGCCAGGGATCGAACTGCGCAACCTCATGGTTCCTACTCGGATTCGTTTCCACTGCACCACAACGGGAACTCCCTTTTAAAAATGTTATTGGGGTATAGTTGACTTAACAATGTGTTTCGTTTCAGGTGTACAGCAAAGGGACTCAGTTTTACACATACACATATGCCCTCTTTTTCAGGTTCTTTCCTCACAGAGGTTATCTGAGTAGAGTTCTCTGTGCCCCACAGAAGGTCCGTGTTTCTCATCTATTTCATAGGCAGGAGTGTGTACCTGTTAATCCCCAACTCCTAATTTATCCTCGCCCCATTTGCCATTTCATGACCTTCAGTAAAGTAAGCTTCCCACGGTCAGAGAAAAACAGTGCGAAGCCAGACGATGAAAAGCTTCTGGTTTGCACACGAGACAGGTTGGGGAGTGGGGGTTGCACTGAGGGTTTGAGATGGAAATGCTGTAAAACTGAGTTGTGATGGTTGTTGTACACCAATAAATGTAATAAAATTCATTAAGTAATTAAAAAATAAATTATAAAAAAATAAAAGAATTTTTAAAATAAGCATTGTGAGGTGCGAGGGGATCCGGCGGGGCCCTTTGCTGCACCACGTTTGACCCCACAGATGATCCAGAGGAGGGCGGAGGACTGAGCAAGACTCGTTCCTGCCCCGCCCCGGCAGCCCTCCCACCCTCACTGCGCTGTCTTTCTGCTCCCAGGCTGGGTCGCACAGACCTGCAGCACCCCCAGAGCAGCTGGCATCCTTGCTGTGTTCTAGAAACACCCAGGAAGAAATCTTACCAATGTCTCTGACGGAAAGATGGGTGGAAAGTTACCAGAAGGGGGCGGGGCCAGACCAGCCACGTGGTGCCGCTGCTCAGGGCTCAGAGCTGGAAATCTTACTCAAGTGTTTGCAACACGGAAGGGGTCCAATGTTTAAGCTGATTTTGAACCTTCACGTTGTACTGGAAACAAAGCATTAGACTGTTGATTCTCTCTTCTCCACTCACCTACAACGACACCAGGGTCTGGGGATGAATAACCTTCAGACTCCCGCACCTGCTCAGGAAGCTGCTGAAGCGCCCGGAGGAATCTTGGCAAAGTGCCGCTCGCTGGACGGGCTAAGACGGAAAAGCAGTTAGATGTGCTTGATTTTTGCTGTACTTAGATTTCCCAGGAAAGCACAGACTGGTAGGAAAATGTGAATGGATTTATGTTATGCACCCTTTTTATAAGCCTGCCTATGTGGACTGTTCACTAAAAATTAAAATAAAATAAATAAAAATTTGGCTCAGACCTGGAGTGCGATTGACGGTCTTGAAGCACGTGCATGTTTATCTAAGAATTTGCCAACGTTTTGGCAAGTTTAGTTGTGTCGTTTTACACTCCTACCAAAACGTCCATTTGTTCTGTCCATTGCTGGATAACAAATTACTACAAACTGCTCATGGTAGGAATTTTGGTGCTGCTTAGCTGTGTCCTTTGTTTCATGGCCTCTCGTGAGGCTGTAGTTAAGGTGTCGCCAGGGCTGGGCTCATCTGAGGCTCGATTGGGAAGGGTTCCACTTCTGGGCTCACAGGGTCGTTGGCAGATCCATTTCCCTGTGGGCTCAGAGGCTTCAGTTCCCTGCCGGACGCTGGCCAGCGGCCATGCTCCGTCCTTTGCCCCGTGGGACTTCATCAAATCCAACAAGCCCAGCAAAGGAGATGATCACTAGAGAGAGGTGGCTATCGAGAGAGAGGTTATAATTTTATGTAATATAAACACAAAAGTGACCTCTTGTCGCCTTTGCCATATTCTGTGGATATAAGCAAGTCACAAGCCCCACCCACACTCAAAGGGAGGGGAGGACAAAAGGATTTAAACACCAGGAAGCAAGGGCCCTGGGGACCAACCTTACATCTCTGCCACACTCCACAGCCTTACCGAAACACTTCTTCCTATCAGTCTTTTTGTGGGTGTGTACTGCTGTATCATTGTGATTTTAATTTGCATTTTCCTGATTTCTAATATGTTGAACATCTTTTCATGAGCTTATCTGTCACTTGTGTATGTTTTTTGGGGGGGTAAAATGTATGTTCCATATCTTTTGCTCCCATCTTTTTTTTTTTTTTTTTTTGCTGTACTCGCAGCATGAAGTTGTTCCTGGGCCAGGGATGGAACCAACGCCACATCTGTAACCAGAGCAACAGCAGCGACAGTGCTGTATTCTTGACCTGCTGAGGCTCAAGGGAACTATTTTCTAATTTAAAAAATATCTTCCATCTCTTTGTTGTTTCCTTTTTTCTCTTTCTCTCATTTTGTATTGAATATATTTTATTATTCTTTTTTTTTAATCTCCATCATTGGCTTATTAGTGACATCTTCTGGGGTGTGTGTGTGTATTTTAGGGTTTATCATATTCACCTTAAGTGATCAAAGTCTACCTTTAAATGATATTTCTTACATATAAAAACCTTACAGATATACTTCCATTTTTCCTTCCCATCTTTTGTGCTATTGCTATTCATTTTACTTTTATATTATACACCTCACAATAAATTCTTATTTTTCCTTTACACAGGCAGTTTTCTTTTAAGGAGACTTTTTTTTTTCAGCTAAAAAAATGTTTATGGTTACCCACATATTTAAAATTTCATGGCTTCTCATTTCTTTATATAGATCTAAGTTATCATTAGGTATCATTTTCCTTCATCATGTAAGAACTATATTTACCACTTTCCATGGTACAAGTCTGCTAACAATATCTTAATTTTTGTTTGTCTAAAAAGTCTTCAATTTCTCTCCATTTAAAAGACATTTAGGAGTTCCCATCGTGGCTCAGCAGAAACAAATCTGACTAGTATCCATGAGGACACAGGTTCGATCCCTGGCCTTGCTCAGTGGGTTAAGGATCCAGTGTTGCTATGAGCTGTGGTGTAGGTCACAGATGCAACTCAAATCTGGCGCTGCTGTGGCTGTGGTGTAGGCTGGCAGCTGCAGCTCTGATTCGACCACTAGCCTGGGAACCTCCATATGCCATGGGTGCGGCTCTAAAAAGACCAAAAAAAGAAAAAGACATTTACTGAATATATAATTCTAGGGTGGTCCTTTTCTTTGTTTTATTGTGTTAAATATTTTGTTCCATTCTGTTCTGTTTTTACAATTTCTTCCTAAAAGTCTACAGTCTTATCTTTGTATTTAAAATATCTCTTTTGTCTGGATTCTTTTAAGATGATGACTGGGATTCAGGAATTTGATTGTGGTATAATTTGGGATGGTTTTCTTAGTGTTCCTCCTCTTTCACGTTTGTTAATATTCATGGATTTCCGGGTTTGTAGTTTTCATAAAATTTGAAAAAAGCTTTTTGGGATCTTCTTCCTCCTCTCTTTATTTTTTTTGAGGATCCCAATTGCACGTATGTTAGACTTCCTGATTTGTCCCAGAAGTCACTAATGTTTTGTTCACTTTTTAAAGGCTTTTTTTTTTTTTTTCTCCCTGGTAAACATTTGGATAGTCTATTTTGCGACACATTCATCTTCAGGTTCATCTGTCTTTCCTTCTGTAGTGTCTAATCCACTACTGATTTCAGAGAGACAGCAGTGAGTGTCTGGAGCTGAGACCTTAATTCTCTGCTCAGGAATTGAACCTGGGCAGCCTGGGTGAAAACCAGGAATCCTAGCTACTAGCTAGAGGCTAAAAACACAATTGCCCTGATTGAAAACAAAAATGCTTCAAGGAGGCAAAGACTGTGTATAAAAAAAAAAAAATGAAGGTACAAAGTTTATTGTTGAAAACACAGTACAACCCGTGGGAGAGCACACAGAGAAGAAGTCTGTTAAGCTAAGGCAGAAGCCAAGCAGTAACACACACCCAAACAAGTGCGGGTGTTGGTGTCCCCCTGAATGGGGAGGGCACCCGAGAGGTGATTTAAGGTGATTTAAGGCCAGAAGAGGTGAGCCTTTCTTCTGGGTCTCTCTGTTTCCCTTTGGCCAAATATCTCATTTTACTTCTCACACCTGACCAGACCCAGGGGCCTTTCTGATATGCGTGTGCATCTTTTGGCCAAGACAGATTCCAGCACAAGGCCTTGTGGGAAGGTTAGCTGGACTTATTATGGCCTGGCACCCCCTCCTCCCTTTCTGACCTAGAGGGGTCTCTCTGCACGAGTAGTTGGCGTCTCCCTGAGCATGTGCAGTTGGGGTCTCCCTGACCCTGAGGACAGGAAGGAAGTGACCTCTTGGTCATTTGCCCAGGCAGAGCTTAGCCCCTGTCTGCCCCTGCCATTGCCACTGTTCATTCATAGAAGACAAATTCCAGTAACTGACCGTGTGCCCGTTGTTATTTCTATCTTGAAATATAAACAGGTGGCTGGTTGTAAATGTCTATCTTGGAGCCCACCTGTCTGCTGCCTCACTACCAGTCCCGTCTGGGGTAGGAGGAGATACTGTGCAAAAGGACCAAGATGGGAGGCATCTGGGGGGAAGCTGGGGGCTGCAGGGGTCCTGTGTGTTCTCACCATGCTCGGCTTCAGCTTGGCCTGTGGAGCAGGGAAGTTGTGTATTCTGGTCGGCCGCGCGGATCCCTTGTGGGGAAACCCAGTGGGAATGAAGCTATTTCTCGACTGTGAACTCTCTCCCAGAGGGTCAAATTCTCTTCCGTTTCGCTACACAAAGGGAGCAGTCATTCTCCCTTCTCTCTCTGAGCCAGTCTCCTATTCCCATCTGATGGGAAGTATCTCCAGGTCTGCACAATGCCGCCCACCAGTTCCCTCTATGCATCAGAGCCGCTTAACTCGACTGCCCTGAATGATGAGGAAATCTAAGCTATGTGAGAGCATAACGGGAAATGCCCTTCGTCAAACTTTCTGGGCTGGTATCCTTGGGATGTGAATGAAATTAGCAATTGCTTCATGATTGACATTCTGATCATTTCTCTCAACGTACTTTAAAGTGATGGGTCCTAAAAAAATTCATCCTGAGGATGAGGCAAAGGTAGTGTTTCTTTAATTCAACGTGCAAGTCAACCTGCAGTGTCTCTTCCAGATAGCTCTGTATCTGCGATTCATCATTCGTAACTGTCCTGCAAGAAAACACGCAGGGGAGAAGGCCAAGGACCTTCCAGAAGAACAAACTTACTGCCATCTTGAGACCGTTTAGCACTTATACTAAACAAATGTCCACGGAGGAGCATATGTGGGGAAAGGTGTGATTCCACGAAGGGTGTTGCTAAAGATACAGTGGTACCCAGACACTCATGACCCTGACCCTGTTTGGCTCACCAGGGTCGAGAGAACCTGAACCAGTTGAGAAGACCAACTCGACCGGCCTGTGTTGGCTGAGTTAGTTCTTAAAATCTGGAGCTTAGAACTAAAGCTAGAACAGTGTGCCTTACTTTGTGTACTCAGTCGTTTCAAGAAAATGAATACCTTTTTTTATATGTGAATAGCATCGTTTTCAATTAAGCACTAAGTGAACAATATATGTTTAACAAATTCATTCTAATCGGTACTCTCATGAATGAATCCTTCCAACACAATGGACAACACAGGAGAAAGACAAAATGTAAATTTTACGATCAAGTACTTGGGAAGGTTAAACTAACAACCTTGACATCTGTAGAAATTAAGTGGTCAAATGGTCGGATGCTGCCGGGCAGGGAAGGACCTGAGCGCAGCGAGGAGCAAGAGACCTGGGCTACAGGTTAAGGGGCCTTAGCAAATCATTTAAGATTCTCAATTTGAGGCTTCTCCTTTTCTAAAACAGTTATAACACTTGTTTCATAGGGTGCCGAGAGCATTAAAGAACACGGTATACGCAATGATTCTTTACAGACTGTAAGCCTGAGATACTACTGAGAGGGGCCAGATTTCAAGGAAAGCAGAGGCTCTTGGGGGTGCTGTTGCCAGAGGGGAGGTTTGGGAGTGGAGCGCCTAGAGGGTGGCTGGTCCCTGGGGAGGTGGGGAAGAGAGCCTTCTAGGCTACAGGGATGGCGTGGCTGATGGATCTGTCCGGGAAGCAGCCTGCTTCTCCCTTGGGAATGCTCCCAGCTCCTTCTCTCTCAGGGCCACCCTTCCCTAAACCGCAGGGAGGAGGCTCTACCAAGGCACAGCATCTGGACCGTTCCTTCCTAAGGGCACGAGGGCATCTGTGACTTGGATTAAAGATGAAGCTGGATCTAAAGCTGGGGATGGGGGCTGTCTCAGCACTGAGGACACATCTCAGTCACTTTGGAACATGGCAAGGGTCTCCACCCATGGCTGCCTGGGAACGCGGGGGCTTGAGTGTCCTCGCTTTTTCAAGACCTAGAAGGGATTCTGGTGAACAGCAGGGTTGAGAACTGCTGTTTGGTCTTGATCCATGGATAGAGAAAGTCACTCAACAAAAAACACCCTTCCTGCTGTGATCATCTATGTGGGAAAAGAATCTGAAAAAGAACGGATGTATCCATATAACCGAATCCCTTCGTTGTATAGCAGAAACGATCACAACCTTGTAAATCAACTGTACTTCAATAAAACTTAAAAAAGGTAAACC
Organism: Catagonus wagneri; assembly: GCA_004024745.2. Taxonomy (NCBI): domain Eukaryota; kingdom Metazoa; phylum Chordata; class Mammalia; order Artiodactyla; family Tayassuidae; genus Catagonus; species Catagonus wagneri. Next base: position 3,103,924 of record PVHT020003144.1, on the reverse strand, counting down.
AAAACAAGACAGAATCAAACAAAAAACAGTCTGCTATCCATTAGTTGGAAAAGTTAATTCTGCTCGTGGTCCCCATAGAGGCCCACCTGTGCTACTGGGGCGGGGGCACGGGAGCTGGAAGATATGACACCTTGTTGGTGTACCAGAAACTTTTGCTTCCTGCCCACATCCTTAGAATGCCAGGCATGTCCTCCTGCCCTGTAACTGCAGGGCTCTGGCAGGTGAAGGCTTTGGCCGCACTCCGAGAGGGGTGCACAGGCTGCCCCGAGCAGGGGCGCCTGGCACAGCTCCCAGGGTGGCGCACTGCCCAGGCTCGCCTGCATAGGTCCTTGAGTGTCCTCACTGCCCACACACCGCCCACCCAGCTCTCTGCACCACCTGCATGACTGAGGGAAAAAACTAGGTCCAAATACTCCCATGCATGTCAGAGTTATTACTATTACTAACAATGTCACTCTCCACCCACCTTAATTTCATCAGATCTACTGTAATTTTAAAACTTTGTTTGGTGCCTGTCGCCTCCACTGGAAGGTAAGCAAGGATCTTTGGCGTGTCACTCCGCATCCCAGTACATAGGAACATGCTTTGCACACAGTTGGCACTGAATTGAAATGCGGTATATGAATAAATGACTCAATAGCTCCCATTTACTGAGAACTGAGTGTGTGCCAGGCCCTTTCTGTCTATTAGCGCATTTAATTCTCACAACTCCATGAGGAAAGTGCAATTCTTTAGTCCCATTTTAGGGTCGAGGAAGCTGAAACTCTGACAGGTTAAGACACCTGCCCAAGGTCACAGAGGCAGTAAGAAGTGGAGCGAGGGCTTGAAACCACTGATTTCCAGCTCCAAAGTCCAAGCTCTTAGTTAAAATGTAGTACAAATTACTATCACTGGGGTTGGTACAGAAATCTCGCCTCAGCAGGAATTGGCTGCGAATCTGGTTTTACTCTGGCACTAAATAGTAGTGTGGCTGAAAAGGAATTCTTTCTTTTCTGCTTTCTTTTTCTTTTTTTCTTTTTTTTTCTTTTTAGGACTGCACCCATGGCATATGGAGGTTCCCAGGCTAGGGTTCGAATTGGAGCTGCAGCTGCCGGCCTACAGCACAGCCACAGCAATGCAGGATCCCAGCCGTGTCTGTGACCTACACCACAGCTCACGGCAACACCGGATCCCCAACCCACCGAGCAAGGTCAGGGATCGAACCCGAGTCTTCATAGATACTAGTCAGATTCATTTCCGCTGAGCCATGATGGGAACTCCTGAAAAGGAGTTCTGTCCTCGTATCCTGACTCCCAAGTCCAGGACTCTTCAAGAAATCCACCCTAATAGCACACAAGATCGCATACTTTTTTTTTTTTTGCTTTTTTTGCTTTTTAGGGCCACACCCACGGCATATGGAGGTTCCCAGGCTAGGGGTCTAACTGGAGCTACATCTGCCGGCCTACACCAGAGCCCCAACAACACAGGATCCGAGCCACGTCTGCGACCTACACCACAGCTCATGGCAACGCCAGATCCTGAACCCAGTGAGCGAGGCCAGGGATTGAACCTGCATCCTCATGGATACTAGTCAGGTTTGTTTCTGCTGAGCCAGGACAGGAACTCTGAGCTCGTGTTCTTTGACAGTTTTGTTTTTCTTAACATTACCCTACCAGCACACTGAAAGGGCGAAAGTGAGACCAAAGTATGTCTCCTAGGATTGGTAAGACTCTGCGTTGGCTTTTATTTTACCCTTGAAATTTTTCTACACTGAAGATGTGTATTAATCACTGTGAGTATTAAGCCGCTCTAGCCGAGAGACCGCAAAACACATCATCCTGCACAAGTTCAAAAGTTTCTTTTTATCTACGTTCACAGTCCAGGCCACAAGGTTGGGCTCCACTCTGTGAGGTTATCCAGGCTCCCTGCCCGTCCTGTAGGGCTGCCTTCATCAACAGGTGGCTGTCCTGTGGCCTCAGGCTCCGGATCCCCTTGGCTTGGCCCTTGTGGCTGAGAGTAGCTCACCAGCGCCACCTCTAGGAGGAGACGGAAGGGCAAGGAGGGTTCACTCAAGGTCTTTTTAAGGAGATTTTCCTGTCTAGCCAAAAGGTAGGTGCAGGGCTGCATGCAGCTTAGCTGCAAGGCAGGGTGACACCAGGCTCTAGCTGGGCAGCCACGTGACCTTCTGACACCTCCACAGCGGGAACTTGTTATACAGAAAACAGGGAGACTGGATATTAGATGACAATAACAATTTCTGCCATCATGTGTGTTTTTTTCTGCTTAAAAATCTATCCCTACAAGAAATATGACTTTTTAAAAATGTATTTAAAAATTAAGATACATCAGGAGTGCCCATCATGGCTCAGCAGAAACGAATCTGACTAGGATCCATGAGGACGCAGCTTTGATCCCTGGCCTCGCTCGGTGGGTTAAGGACCCGGCGTTGCCGTGAGCTGTGGTGTAGGTCGCAGATGTGGCTTGGATCTGGCATTGCTGTGGCTGCGGTGTAGGCTTGTAGCTGCAGCTCCAATTTGACCCCTAGCCTGGGAACCTCCACAGGCCATGGGTGAAGCCCTAAAAAGCAAAAAAAAAAAATTAAGATACATCAAAATTGACTTTTCCTGTATGTACAATTCCAAGAATTGAAACACACCTTTGGGTTTGTATAATCTCCACCACAGTCACGATATAGAACAGGTCCATCGCCCAAAAACTCTCTTGGGCTGCCTTGCCCAAGCCACACCCTCTTCCCGACTCAGTCCCCAATAGACACATTATGTTTTCTATCACTAAACTTGTATCTTTTGAGAATCTCATATAAATGGAATCATACAGAACAGAAGCATTCCAGCCTGGCTCCTTTGCCTTTGAGATTTATCCTCTTATTATGTGTATGTTTACTGACTGACAGTTTCTTCCTTTTTAATGCATGGGTGTACCATTTATTTCTTCATTTACCCATTGGAAGACATTTAGATTGTTTCCAGTTTTGGGTGATTTTGAATAGAACAGCCTCCAACATTTGTGCACCAATTTTTGAGTAAACAGAAGTTTTCATCTCTCCAGGGTAAATACCTAGAAATGAGATGGCTGGTTAGATGATACATGTATATTTATTTTCATAAAAAATTGCCCAACTGTTCTAGAGTGGCTGCACCAGTTCACATTTCAAGTAGCAATGTACAACAATTCCATATTCCTGAATCCTCACTAGGCCCTAGTATTTTTAGCATTTTCAATTTTAGCCGTTCTAATAAAACTATATATGATATTTTCATTCATATTTCTCTATTGGCTAATGATGTTATACATTTTTTTCATGTGTTTATTTTCCACACATATGCTCCTCACATGAAGGTCTGCTCAAGTCTTTTGTCAGTTTTTTCCCACTGGGTCGTTTGTTGAGTAAGACGTTTTTGTTTTTTGGGTTTTTTTTTTTTGCATATTTTGGATACATGTCCTTTTTCAGATATGTGGTTTGCAAATGTTTCCTCCAAGTCTATAACTTTTATCTTTATTCTTTGACAGTATTTCACAGAACAAAAGTTCTCAGTTTTGATCAAGTCCAAATTATCATTTTTTCTTTTACACATCATGCTTTTGCTGTCAGGTCTAAGAACTCTTTGCCTAACTTCACGTCACAAAAATTTTCTCCCATATTTTCCTTGAAAGGATTTAGAGTTTTATATCAAGATCTATGATCCATTTTGAGTTAATTTTTGTATAAGACATAAGGTTTAGACTGAGGCTTACTTTTTGTATGAGTGCCAACACTTTGTTGAATGTATCATTATTTCTCTATTGAATTGTGCTTGCACATTTGGAAAAAATCAATTGTGCATATTTGTGTTTATGTCTATACTCTGTTCTGTTGATCTATGTACCTCTCTCTCTGCCAATAGCACACCATCTTAATTATTATCATTTTTAAGTAAGTCTTACATTTGGATAGTGGGATTCTTCCAAGGCCAATATCATTTTGGCTATTCTAGTTCCTTTGCTTTTTATAAGGATTTAGAATCAGTTTGTCAAATATCTATTAAAAAATCTGCTAGAATTTTTTTTTGTCTTTTTGCCTTTATCTGGAGCCGCACCTGCAGCATATGGAGGTTCCCAGGCTAGAGGTCTAACGGGAGCTGTAGCCGCCGGCCTTCGCCACAGCCACAGCAATGCGGGATCTGAGCCGCGTCTGCAACCTATACCACTGATCACGGCAATGCCAGATCCTTAACCCACTGAGCAAGGCCAGGGATTGAACCCGCAACCTCATGGTTCTTAGTCAGATTCGTTAACCACTGAGCCACGAAGGGAACTCCTCTGCTAGAATTTTGATTTAAAGATTATCTGATCCATATGCCAATTTTGGGGAAATTGACACCTTTCCTATGTTGAATTTTCCACATGAATTTTCCATGAATATGGTATGTCTCCCCATATGTTTAGGTCTTCTTTGATTTCTTCTGTCAGCATTTTAGAGTTTTCAACACATAGATTCTATGTATATTTTGTTATAATTATACTTACATATTTTCTTTTGGTACTTTTTGTTTTCAGTTGTTCACTTCTAGTATTAGAACTATGATAGATTCTTACATTTTGACTTTGCTTCCTAGATTGTGACTAAACTCACTGTTATAGAACACGCTGTTTCCTTTCAACATTCTTTTCTTTCTTTCTTTCTTTCTTTTCGCCACACCTGTGACATGTGGAAGTTACCAGGCCAGGGATTGAACTGGCACCACAGCAGTGACAATGCTGAATCCTTAACCTGCTGAGCCACAAGGGAATTGCTCAAAATTCACATTTTGAAGCCCTAACACCATGTGTGAATATGCTTGGAGACAGGGCCTTTTAGAGGTAATTAAGGTTACCTCCTAAAAGGTATAGGAGCAGGGACCTAATCCAAAAAGATCAGCGTCCCTATACGAAGTGGAAGATACACCAGGAACATGTACACAGAGGGAAGGCTGTGAGGATACAGTGAGAAAGTGGCTGTCTGCAAGCCAAGGAAAGAGGCCTCAACAGAAATCAAACTTTCTAGCATCTTGACCTTAGACTTCTAGCCTCCAGAACTTTGAGGATGTAAATTTCTGTTGTTTAAGCCCCCAGTCTGCAGTATTTTCTTATGGCAGCCCTACAAGACTAATACACTCTCCTATTTATAGGAGTTTTGGGTAGATTACTTGGGATCTTCTCTGCAGACAATCATGTCATCTGCAAACAGGGAACATTTTCTGACTTTCCTTCTAATATGAATGCCTTTTATTTCTCTTTCTGGCCTTACTGCAAGGCCTAGAACTTCTAGTAGTGCACTGAGTAAGTTTGGTGAGAGCAGGTATTCTTGCTTGGACTTGTTCCCAATTTTATGAGAAAAGCATTCAGTCTCTCCTCATGAGGTCTGATGTTAAGTATGGGTTTTTTGTTGATGCTTTTCATCCGGTTGACATGATTTTCTTCTATTCCTTAGTTGCTGGGTTTTTTTTTTATCATGCATTGGTATTGGAATTTGTCAGATTCTTTTTCAATGCCAATCTGTATGGTCATATGATATTTCTTCTTAGCTTACTGACATGGTGGACAGTTTTCAATGATTTTTTAAATGATGAACCAGCTTGTATTCCTAGACTAAATATACTTGGTCATGGTGAATAATTCTTTTTACATACCTCTGACTCAACTAGCGTATCTTTTGTTGAGTATTTCTGCACCAAAATTCATGAGAGATTTGGTCTGTAATTTTAATTTTTTGTACTGTCTTTGTCGGGTTTTGATGTCAAGTGAAATGTGCCTCATAAAATTAGTTGGGACTTCCTCTTCTACACTCTGAAAGAGATTGTGTATATTTAATGTGATTTCTTATATGCTTGGCAGAATTTGCCAGTGAAACTACCTTGGCCTGGAGATTTATTTTGAGGGGGGCTTTTAATTATACATTTGATTGATTTTATAGTTATAGAACTATTCAGATTATCTACTTCATCTTGATTGAGTTCAGAAAGTTTGTGGTTTTCTCTTTTTATTTTTAATTTTTTTATTTTTATTGTTTTGCTTTTTAGGGCCACACCTGCGGCATATGGAGGTTCCCAGGCTAGGTGTCCAACTGGAGCTATGGCTGCAAGCCTATGCCACAGCCACAGGAACACAGGATCTGAGCCACATCTTCGACCTACCCCACACCTCATGGCAATGCCAGATCCGTAACCCACTGAGCGAGGCCAGGGATCAAATCCACAACCTCATGGTTCCTAGTCAGATTCTTTTTGGGAACGCCAGTTTGTGGTTTTCAAGGAATCAGTCCATTTTATCCACACTGTTGAACTTAGGTATACAGACTTGTTCATAGAATTTCTTTATCATCCTTTCAAAGGCTACAGGGTCTGTGGTTGATTCTCTTTTAATACATCCCATAGAGATATGTTCAGTTGATTCTTATGACTTCTCAGCTTGCCAATTACATGCTCTTACAGTCTCTGGATTTTACATGTCTTTAGGGATTATAAACGGATTTGCAACAGGAATGGCATTTTAGTCTAGATATCAAATATAGGACGGTTGATGTCTCAGGTATGTGGGCTTTTTGCTGCTGCCCAGCCCCCATTCCCTAACCGGGGAGAGTGCCTACCAGCTAGTTCCCAAAAAAGACTGATACAAGCTCAACCACTTCTTTTCGGTTCTTCCTCCCTTGTCTTGAACCTCCCCCTCCTACTAGAGGAAAGAGATGAGAGCACGGTATTTCTCTCTTAGAAACTCTTCCATCCAGCTTTAATATTGTTTTCAAGTCTTCACTTAGTAACCTTTTTTTTTTTTTTTTTTTTTGCTACAGTGTGCAGTGGCTTGATCCTAGTTCCCAGACCAGGGATTGAACCCAGGCAACTGCAGTGAAAGCACCGAGTCCTAACCACTGGACAACCAGGAAGCTCCTCCTCATTTACTATTTTGAAGAGAAGCTTGGAAGAAATTAATAGTTTGGTTATTGGCTGTCCTTTCTCCTAGTGTGTTGATTATCAAAACAGTTAAGTCTGTTTTCTACAATGATAAAGATGGCAGGGACTGCCTTCCTTTTATAGACCGAGAAGCTGTGTTCCTTTAAAGTAGATATCATTTACAGAAAGCCTACAGTATACCTGGCTGTTATAAATATTTATCTTTATAGTAATAATATCAGGGTGGGGATTCTTATTTTCATTTCACGGACAAGAACAATGAGGCTAAGAGTTCAAGACTTTTTCACTGGCTGACCCTGGCTGGCTGACCCTGAAAAAAAGGACCTAATTAACAATTAAGTCTGCCTCCTCATTTATAAAACGTGGATAATAATATAACTTACAGGAGTTCCTTTCATGGCTCAGTGGTTAACGAATCCGACTAAGAACCATGAGGTTGCGGGTTCGATTCCTGGCCTTGCTCAGTGGGTTAAGGATCCGGCGTTGCCGTGAGCTGTGCTGTAGGTTGCAGACGCAGCTTGGATCCCGCGTTGCTGTGACTGTGGCGAAGGCCGGCAGCTACAGCTCCTGTTAGACCCCTAGCCTGGGAACCTCCATATGCCGCGGGTGTGGCTCTACATAAAAGGCAAAAAAGACAAAAAAAAATAATATAACTTACAGGGCTGGTTGAGGATTAAATGTCTAGCACATAGTAAGCATTTGAAAAATGTTGCCATCATCCTTGCTATTATTATTATACCATATGTTACTTATTTGAAGCTTTTCTATAGGAAAGCATGTTCTAAACTTGTACTAAATATTCCTTAAAATTCATGATTTTTGAATATTAAGGAAATAAGTCATTGGCTTTCAGTCAGGAAAATCTTGACTAACCTGAGCTGCACAAATAATCCTGAAGTTAACATCTATTTTTGCTGACTTCAGATCAGGTTAATAAGAAATGAGCAGGGCATATTTAAAATGACATTCTCAGCATTCCATGGAGAAAGCAGCTCTTGTCTCCACTCTTGATCCTGGGCTGACTCGCTACTCAGAGCCTTCAGCATCCCAGACAGCCCTGCTGGGCTAATGTATTGTACAAATGGGATTTCTGTTCCAATTCCTCTCCTCTCTTCTTCTGCCATGTGGTTACATTGTTTCTCAATGTAGAGTGGATGGAGCTGACTTGCTCACCTGAACATGACCACGTGACTTGATTCAGCCAATGAAATGGAAGCAAGTGTGACGCTAGCAGGTGCTTTAGCGTTTGGTCTGGATGCTTCTTCCATCTACCATCAGAAGAATATGCCTTGGGTGGCTGGGGCTATTGGTTCTGCCACGTGGAGACACGTGGGTCAGACCTGAACTCCACACGGGGCTCAGAGTCAAGCCCAGCTGATTCCAACAGAGCCACGGACCCTGAGACCCCTGAGCAGGGAGAGGAATGTTTGTTACAGGCCACTAAGATTTGAGATTGTTATGCAGCAAAACTAATTGCATGGATTTGGATGAATTTTCAACAAAAAGAATGAAAATCTCACGTGTGTGTTGATAGTAAGGAGCAGGTATTGCTCACACAGCTTGTCAGGAAATCCACTTAACCACGTAAAGGGTAAAACTGACTCCACAGCACCCAAGTGGGAGACACAGCAGATATCGTTATATTTTGTGAATTCACTCACTCACCTTTAGGGGCTGTGGTGGGAAATTCCTCCTGAGTCACGTTCTGGGGGTCCTTCCCCTCCCTGGGTGGTAAGGAGACACCTGGGTGCTTGCAGAGCCCAGAAAACTGGGGGATGGCTCTGGCTGTTCCTCCTCATTATCTTGTCCAAGACCAGCAGGGAGACTCCCAATGACGCGGTCCCACTTTCTTTCTTTGTGCCGAGTTTGTCTGGGCATCGCTGCCAAGGCCCCAAGCACTGCAACCTAGAGAAGCTCTCAGACACTAATGGGCGCGCCAGACACTTGGCCATCTGGTTAAATACAAATGGAACACGGTGAGTCTCAGACTGCATTTCTGATGAGTTCCCAAGGTGATGGCGGTTGCTGGGCATGAGCCACAGTTTGGTAAGAAGACCCTGGAGTCCAGCCTCGCCTGGCCCTCCCTCTGCATCCTGGGGCTCAGGTCTCCAGCCCATGTGGACCCTTCTTTGCACCAAACTGCTTGGCTAACCCCAACCCCCCAGGGTCAAAACATCCTTCTGCCCTGTGTCACTCATTCATCAGAAACTTCCCCCTTTCAGATAACGAGCCCACAGCTCTCTGAGCCTAGGGCTGAGAAATCAAAGGCTGGACCTCTCTCCTTTGCCAAGGGCATCTCAGACTTCCAGGACTCAGAGCTCTGGCAAAGTGAAAAATGATCTCTGTGGGCCCTCAGGAGTAAGAACAGGGTTGAATTAACATCTCAAGACACCGTCCAGCTATGAACAGAACAGCACCTGCTCAGGACTGGGGGCGAGAGGCTACTGGCTGGGAGACAGGCCTTCGCCTCACCCCACAACCACACATGTCGTCTTCCCACAGTGCAGAATCTTCGGCTTTTCCATTTGCAGTCAATGGTCTCGCAGGAAAGACCAAACCGATGGCCAAGGCCACCAGCGTGTCGATCACACCTAAGTGCCCTAAGCAGGGCTGATAGGAACCCAGACCTCAGGGCGGCCCCCTAGTCCGCGAATTTATGGCCAGGAATTCATTGTGATTGGTTGGTTTGTTGGAAAAAGCACGAGGGGAACAGGGAGGCGGCCCTCAAGGGAGGTGTGCATCACTGGCGTGCGGGTGACAGGCCTGTGACGTGGGACTTTTAAGTCCTCAGTGAGATGACGTACGTCAGGAGCACGTGGTCGGGGCACCGTGCCTGTCAGCCCCACGGGCCCCTCGCAGGCTGTCGGCTGCAGCCTAGTGGAACAACAGGCGAGCGAGCCCTGCGCGCACAGGCCCTTGGGGAGTGGGAGGCGGGCGCAGAGTGGGAAGGTCACCTGCAGAGAGTGGCTCTGAGCGCAGGGGTCGAGGGAAGGACACGGATAAGTGCCAACTTCCGACTGTGCCTCGGGCCAGCCCTGCTTCCAGAATGCCCTCTCCAGGTCTTGTCTTTTTCCAGTCAGACTGGACCTGGGGTTAGAGCTAGTAAGGTACTCAGCAGTTAAGGCTAAAAACACCCGGCTCTGAGCAGGCATCCAGGTAATGCATCGGGCCTTGCTGTGCTGCCCCGGCTCAGCCCTGACCCCCGGGCTCCAGACGCGTCTCCAGCTCACTCTGCCTCGTGTGTCTAGAGACCAGAGCGCTCGCTGCTGCTGGGGGGCGCCGCCTTCGGCTCCAGCTCTCCCCCCCACCCCACCCCCGCTCCTCCCTCCATCTCCCCCGCCTTGCTGGCAGCGGCTGCCGACACCCACCTCCTCCACGGCTGCCCCACTGAACCAAGCAGGACCCTGTGGGGCTCTTGGACACAGGCTTTTCTGTGCCACCGTTTCTTGTTTTTAGGGAATAAGCTTAGCCTCTATGACCAAAGGGCAGGTTCAAACAGCTGCTAATCGGGGAAGGGAGGGGACACAGAGACCAGGGAGGGACAGTCTAGGGGCAACAGTGCAGCCTGGGGGCAGGGCCTGGTTCCCCCTCAAGGGAAACACATAACAATATGTACCCCCTCTACAGCAGGTTTGGATGGTCTCCCTGTCAGAACACTGAGCGGGGTTTTAATGATGGAAACAACACCAGCGGCATAAATAGCTGGTGGTTTCCATGAATCCTAGCTCTGGCCTTAATAACATTCTGGAAAGGCACTCAAAGCCATTCCAAATCCTGTCTGCAGATTCCTAATTAGGAAAATTATATTTTGAGGTGGGAGATTTAATGGCACTTAAAGCAAATACCAAGCTTGGACACAATGAATCAAGGCCCCTGAACAATCCAGCAGATTTCTCTGAAATGGATGCTCCTTTATAGAGACACAAGCACATCTAGCAAGGGAAAACTCCGTCTCCTTTGCGCCTCTTTCTGCGAGTCTCCTTTATGGCTCACACACAACCCTCGCAACACTTCTGACAGCGGGTGGAGGTGGGGGTGGCCACACTGAACAAGTTTCTCAGTGGCTCCCGCTGAGGGTCCTACAATTTAACTTACTTCTGAGGCTGTCTGCCTGGAGGTGGTGTCAGATCCCACAGGGCTGGGCTCAGTCCCACAGCACTGCTCCCACCTACTTCAGTAGGTAGATCCCAGGTCCCCACGATTTCCAATCTGGCTACATACCAGTCACATGACCCCCTCTTCAGGGTTCATTAAGTTGCTAGAGCGGCTCACAGGACGCAGGGAAGCACCTGTCTGTGTCCATCAGGCTATGAAAGGATGTGACAAAGGACACAGACGAAGAGCCAGACAGAGGGAGACACAGGGCGAGGTTTGGGGGAAAGGTGGGGTGCACTCCCCAACCTGGAAGCTCTCTGAACCCCCACGCACGGGAGTATCCTCACAAGGGCACGAGCCGGCGTTAACTCCGTTTCCAGCCCTCTCCCCTCTCAAGAGGATGGGGGTGGGACTGCAAAGTCCAAGCTTCTAACGCCGGCTTGGTCTTCCCGGTGACCAGCCCCCATCCAGGAGCTCACCCGGAGTCCCCTCAGTCGAACAAGAGAGGCTCCTAGTGTCCTTATCACTTAGGAAATGACAAGCGTTTTAGGAGCTCCATGCCAGGAACTGGGAGCCAAGACAAACGGGTGATTTTTACCTCCCAACATCTCACCCCCATGGCCCTCCAGGCACAAGGGGTAACAGTCCTGCCCAGGGAGCTGCGGCGGTGATGGAGAGGCCTGGGCAGTGGAAAGGGGCCTCTGGTTTTCCCACAGTCAGTGGGGAAGCAGCTCCCGGTGCTGGCAGGTTTTGTTTTAGCTGCAATCCATCCCCTGGGCCGCTTCCACGCAAAGAGCAAGGAAGCGAGGAGCGTGGTGTCGGGGCGGGAAGGGTAACCCCTGGCCATGGACGGAAAAGCATGAATGAGCCAAACTGCGCCCTGAGAGGCGGGGAGCGGGGAAGGCAGACAGCCAGGGCCTATGGCTCCCGGTGGGTGCTGCCCGTGGCAAAAATGCCAGATGCCCAAAGGGCGAAGCCACCATGTTGGGGGAGAGGGGACATGCACAGAGGGGGCCCCAAAGGACAGCTGACACATAATATGGAACTGGAGGTCTGTGTGCCAAGCAGATGGTCTTAGAGTAGCAGACTTCTTTGGGGCCTGTGTCGCTGTTGCAGCGGACATGCAATTCCAGGGCAAGGGCCAAGGACAGAAAAGCTATGCTTTGCACCAGTGGCCTTGGGGCCCCTGGCCTCTTCCTCACCTCTGGGCATGACGCTGCAGGGACCTCCCTTCCCCGGGCCCAGTCGGTCCAGACCCTGAACTGAAGTCCAAGTGTCTACTTAGAGAAGCAAGGTGTACGAATGTCGGCATCACAGAGTTCCCATCGTGGCCCGGCAGGTTATGAACCTGACTAGTATCCATGAGGACACAGGTTCAATCCCTGGCCTTGCTCAGTGTATTCAGGATCCAGCGCTGCCGCAAGCTGCAGTGTAGGCCACAGATGCTGCTCGGATCCTGCATTGCTGTGGCTATGCTGCAGGCCAGAAGCTGCAGCCCTGATTCAACCTCTAGCCTGGGTACTTCCATACACTGCAGGTGTGGCCTTAAAAAGAAAAAAAAAATGTGGGGGTCGTGAGACAGGTGAGTGTGTGAAAGGAAAAAACACATGGGGTGGTCAAATCACCGTGACTGGCCCAGGGGTCGGGGCAGAAGCCTCCCTCCGCTGCACGTATAGACAGCCTCCCCTTGAAGAGGAATTCACTCTAAAAGGGATTTATCTTTCTGAGTCTGCATTGCTCAGGCCACACCTGCCAGCGTTCCTAGACTCAACCTGATGTGGCCCTTTCTCCTACAGAGTGAGGAGCTGAGGTGTCAGCCAAGCTCCCCCATCAGTCCCCCCTCAGGCTGTCGATGACCTTCCGTGTGGTGCCTGCCACCATACTGAAAAAACTGACCTTGAGATCTTTCTCTTTTCTTTTTTTTGCTTTTTCGGGCCACACCTACAGCATATGGCAGTTCCCAGGCTAGGGGGCGAATCAGAGCTAGAGCCGCTGGCCTACACCACAGTTACAGAGACACAGGATCCGAGCTGCATCTGCGACCTACACTGCAGCTCACGGCAACACTGGATCCCTAAGCCACTGAGAGAGGCCACAGATTGAACCCGCATCCTCATGGATCCTAGATGGGTTCGTTAACCACTGAGCCACGAAGGGAACTCCGGGATTGGGTTTTCAAAGCGTCAAGTATGGTTGGAAACAGGAAAGGGAAGGAAGTTATAAGACTGGACGCAACAGCGAGGCGTGAGGCTCATTTGTGCACCAGATGTATGCTGAGCGTGAACCGGGAGCCAGACATGGTTCCGGGCCTTGAGAATAGAGGCGCTAAACTGGAATCTGAAACTGGATCAAATTTACATGAAAATGGGAGTTCCCAATGTGGCTCAGCAGTAACAATGAGGCTGCGATTCCATTCCTGGCCTCACTCAGTGGGTTAAGGATGCGGTGTTGCCGTGAGCTGTGATGTAGGTCACAGATGCAGCGTGGATCCCGCGTTGCTGTGGCTCTGGTGTAGGCCGGCGGCTGCAGCTCCGCTTAGACCCCTAGCCTGGGAACTTCTATATGCTGCGGGTGTGTCCCTAAAAAGATTAAAAAAATTTACATGAAAATGGGCCAACACAGACCCTTGGTAGAAGGATCGGAGATGTTTCCGAAGACTGAAGACTCCACCAGGGACGCGGGTGGACGTGGGGTGGGCAGGGCAGTCCCGGGTACCTGACTTTGTCTTAAATGTTGACTTGGACTCTGAGAGCACCCTGGGGGCCTTTAGGAAAGCCCCAGAGAACGGCGTGTTTTCCGCTCCGAGGACGTCCGGTGGGCCGCTGGGAGGAACCTCCTCGGCTGTGGAAGCGGAGGGCTGGGCCCACGTTTCTGGAGGAGGCCCGCGGTCTGCTTCGCTTTGCCCGCCCTCCTCAGAAAAACGTTCAGATTTCTTTTTAAGGCGCTGCCTGCAGGATCATTCTACGGCAAGTGATGCATATGTATCTGTTTAATTTTAACTCCAGCTCTTTACCAAAAGGCAAGTTCATTTACTCGGAGCCCAGACAGAAGGTTTCCCCAGTCCTGACACCTTGCTTATTTGCTACTTAAATACTTTTGGAAGAAAAGAACAGATTTTTGCATTTTGTTCCCTTTCCTACTTCAGGAAAAAAAAATGCCTTTTTTTTTTTTTTTAAACATGCACAACTGTCCTGATTGGAAAGGAGTCTTGATCCATCGCACAGACATCTGTTTATTTCTGGAAAGTGTCCTTAGTCCGGCCGAGGCTGCTCTGCAACAATACTGCGATTTTACTCCAGAGCTGCTGGGGCTTCACGGCAGCCCGGGGATCCCCCAGCAGAGCCCCCGGGAGGCGCAGGTGCTCAGGCCTCCCCCCCCCCCGCACCGTCCTCAGCCGCCCTTTGGGACACCCAGGCTGCCCTGTCGCAGCAGCAGCCTTCGGTCTCCTGGGAGCCCACCCAGCCTTCTCTCTCCACACAGGCCGGCCCGCACCGCTGTCTCCACGCCCCGTGTGTAGGCCTCGTGACTGGAGGCTGCAGTGGTCACGCTCTCACTCTGGAACCAACTAGAGCCGCTGGTATGGTGTGTGTGCCCAGGACAACCAGCCTGCGCAGAGCTGCTTGCGTTGAGGGTTTCTACAATGGGAGGGTAGCTGTTTGGGTTTTTTGTTTTGTTTTGTTTTTGTCTTTTTAGGGCTGCCCCGTGGCATATGGAGGTTCCCAGGCTAGGGGTCGAATCGGAGCTATAGCCACTGGCCTACACCACAGCCACAGCAACGCGGGATCCGAGCCGCATCTGTGACCTACACCACAGCTCACGGCAACGCCGGATCCTCAACCCACTGAGTGATACCAGGGAATGAACCCACAAACTCATGGATACCAGTCAGGCATTAACCACTGAGCCACGAGGGGAACCCTGGATGGTAGCTGTTAAAGGCTAAGGAAGAGAAGGCACTAGAGCAGGGCCACAGGTGGGGTTGAGGGGTAGGGTGCAAGAACTAAGGTCTCTTCATATACTCATTGTGACCTCATGAAGTCAGCATCAAGGACAGTCTTGGGGTTGACGGAGTGTGGCAAAGCCACCAAGGTAGTGTGCAGTCATGGTGGGATCCTTAAGAGAGCAGGGACGGATCGCAAAGATGGTCTAGACCAGGTGTATACAGAAGCGCCTGCTGTATGTTCTGTTTGGTCCTTGTGTGTGTGTGTGTGTCCCCTTGGCTGATACTCAATGTTTTTTGTTTTAATTTTTTGGGCCGCGGGTGTAGCATATGGAAGTTCCCAGGCTAGGAGTCAACTCGGAGCTGTAGCTGCCGGCCTACACCACAGCCACAGGAACGCAGGATCCAAACCGCGTCTGCAACTCACACCACAGCTCATGGCAACGCCGGATCCTTTATCCACTGAGCGGGTCCAGGGGTCGAACCCACATCCTTACGGAGACTAGCCAGGTTCGTTTACACTGAGCCACAACGGGAATTCTGGTACTGAATGTTTTCAGATGACACATGTGTTCCCTACTTTGCTACAGCTCCCACGCCTCCTGGGGCTCCTCACTGACCCTCCCCCTCACTGAGGCCCATCCCCACACTACCCGGGGCGAGGGGGTGCGGGAGCCAGAGATGGGGAAGGAAAGCTAAGGAGGAAGGCCATACCTCCATCGCACCTCAAGCTACAGCTGACTAAAGGCTTTGGGAGTGAGAGGCTGGGAGCTGAGCGCCAACTCCCCCAGGTTATCAGGTTTGGAAATGAGCGTGTTGCTGCTGCTCCCTTCTCCTCGTGGAAATCATACACAACTTCAAGGAGTTTCATTTGAGCTGCAACCTAGAGGCAGATACAATCTGTAGACTCCAAAACATGCATAAGTGCTGCCAAGAGCAGAAACCTCACAGGAAGAGGTGCAGGAGTGTTTGGGGGCAGGTGGCAGCAGAGCTTAGAAAATACAACTGGAACTACACTTCCTGAAGGCATGGTGCTCGCCTTCCCCTTGTTTGCATTGTCCAGTGAGGGACCTGGAGGTCCTGGGATGGGCAGCAGAAGCCCTGGTGGACCAGGTTTCGAAGCTGAGGAGGCAGAACCCTATAAAGAATCACACAGTACTTTCGGGAAGCAGTCCAATTTTGTGGAAATAGAGAAAGAAATTCTTAATCCCTTAGGATTAAGAATTCTAGAAGGCTGTTCTTGCCCCACCCCTGGTTAGACCCTCTTGCATCAAAACATTTATCTAGAAAGTTCTGCTCTTTGCTAATGAAAAAGGAAACAGAATGCCTTTGATGTGAACATTAAGACACAAAGAACAGCAAATCATGTCAGCAGAAGAACATGCCCCAGAGAAATGCAGCCCGGAAGACATGAAACTATGATCAAACATTTCACCATGAATTAGAAGCAAAACAGAACCAAGAAACCTTAACAGAACAATTATCTCTCTGAAGGAAAACCACAAAGCACAAAAGCAGGAACTCAAATAAAAGATGACAAGGGCAACAGGTGGCGTAAGTAGAACTAGAAGATCCAGGGAAAAAGTAAAAAAAAAGATAACGCTGCCACACAAATGAAGACAAAACCGGGAGGGGAAAGGGAGCAAAGGCACCACAGAAAACACTGTAAGGGAAACAAAGGACAGAAATGTGAAACGCAAGCTAAATGAAATAGCCATACGAGTTTAAAAGGAGTGGAGAGAAAATGATAGTGATGGCAGGAAGTCAAAGGAAAGCCAACATACACAAAACTGGGGTCCAAGAAGAGATGAGAGCAATACAGTGCAATACCTCAACATGTAACTCAAGGCTTTTCCTAAAATAAAACAAGACCCGAATCCGCTTACTGAATACTCACATCACTTGCTAAGGAAAAGTGACTCGGGACAGTCACCCCTGAGACAGACATAGCCTACACAAGTGACTGGACTTAAAGTATCCTTTGGGCACTAAAGCATACAAAAAATTAAGTCACTTACAAAAAGCAAAAAGATCACACTGAACTCAAACTTCACTAAAACAGCAGTTTACCTTAGAAGAGAATGGAGGAGTTCCCACCACGGTGCAGTGGGTTAAGGATCTGGCATTGCTGCAGCTGTGGTATAGGCTGCAGATACAGCTTGGATTCATTCCCTGGCCAAAAAAAGGAAAAGAGAGAGAGAGAGAGAATGGAGAAACATTTAGAAGACATTTAGGGAACCTATAGGCCAAAATATATCATCCAAACTGTTGAAAAATTATAAAGGCTCCAGCAAACCCTTTGACCATGTAAGAACTCAGAAAGTATTGTTCCCATGAGCCCTTCTAGAGGAAAAGTCCTGAAAATGAACTTCAGGCAACCGAGAGTCAACTGCAGAAACTTTAGCCAAAAGTCTCACTGTAAGCATGAATTATACAGAGTTTAGATCTAAGAGTAAAGACAACGTGGGGATTAGAGTAACAACATCGGATGTAAATGTTCTGAGCTCTGTCAATGTAGAAATAGTACACATAACAAAGATTGGGATTAGAAGGGGGAAAAGATGGCAGGAGGTTCATAACTGCTGTGTCTATAAAACTAAGGAGACGAAGAATCACATAGCAGACATATACATATTTATAAGACTCCAAAGCAAAAACTAATAGACGATGTTACTGACTAAAGTCAGGAAGTAGAAAAAAGGCAGGAGAGAGGGAAGAAAGTACATACTAATTTTATTATTGTTCAATACTGTTTAAAAAGCGGGCAATCAAGGGGGTTATATAACTATATAATTATAAAGATAATAGAACAATATTATAAATCTTCCTAAATATCAAACCTTCTCTTGTGGCCCTTTCTCCTCCCCTCCCCTGACTATCCGTCCCCTCCTCTCCTCTTTTTCTCTCCCTGACACTTTCCACTCAAGGGAAACACATAAGCCTTAAATGGAAAGATTTATTTTATTTTTGATCCATTCTTTTTTTTTTTTTTAATTTTTAGAGCTGTACCTGAAGCATATGAAGGTTCCCAGGCTAGGGGTCGAATTGGAGCTTCATCTGATGGCTACACCACAGCCACAGCAACACTAGATCTGAGCCGGGTCTGTGACCTACCCCACCGCTCAGGGCAATGCTGGATCCTCAACCTATTGAGTGGGGCCAGGGATTGAACCTGCATCCTCGTGGACACTAGTCACGTTCTTAACCCACTGAGCCATGACAGGAACTCCCAAACTCCTCTTTTAAACAAGTTTCCCCCACGAGACCTTAAGCAGGTGAGGGCGTGATCAAAGGTGAAAGTGAATCAAGGCTGACGGTTGTGACACGGGACAAGGGGGAGACCACGGGGCAAGGACACTTTACACCTTGTGGCGGCTGCCCCTGAAATGACTTGTACTCTCGCTGTGAGCTTCTGACCTGTTCTAGAGTCCCCACGAGCTTCTGTGCCCGGGGACCACCTGGTAACCTGGAGCCCTTAGAGGAAGTTCTCCCGCACGTCTCATCCCGAGGTAGTTTGGAAATAGTAATTAAGGATTTCATTAATGATTTCAATTTAAGCCACAGAAAAAAACGACATTGAACCTGCATCCTCACAGAGACTATGTCAGGTAGTTCTTAATCCGCCGAGCCACGACGGGAACTCCAGAAAGATTTTAAAACCATGTATTCAGAGAACAAAATAATATGACAGATATAAGATCAAACTCTTCTATCACATCAACAAATATAAATGGGGTTAACTCATAGCGATGAGATTAAACAATGTTCACACAATGTCATAAAGCACAACCCAATTATATGCCGTTTAAAAGCAACGTAGCTGAGACAGGGAACCACAAGGGTTTAAAATGAGGAGGATGGAGAAGGTGCACTGGGCAAGCACAAACCGCAGAACGCGAGTGCTGTCGGTCTGCCTTCAAAGTGGGGGAAACTCAGGACAAATCCATTAAGTGGGGCAGAGGAGGGGACATGATAATACAAAAGGGCACCTCATACAGTGAAGACAGAAGCAGTAATGAATATCTGTGTGTAAAACCACGGAGCAACAATATTCACGAGGCAGAAGTTAGAGAAAAGGAGAAACAGAGAACACACCTGTGGTAGGAATATTTTCAATCCTATTAATTTGTGTTAGAATTTATATCTGACAGAACAGCAAAATCAGTAAAAAGTAAGAAAGTTAATCTGGTATATGTGTATATAAATCTCTGAAGCAAGGCTCAAAGGAAAAATTATATCCTTAATTACTTATGTCAAAAAAGCACAAAGATAAAACTAATTACTTTAAACATCTAACTCAATTTTTCAAACCCTGATTATTTTTAAACTCAATCTTCAACCTTAATTTGTTAAGGGAGATTTATGTAGATACCATCAATGTGCAATAAAAGACTTGTGATTGCCAAGGGGGGAGGGAGAGGGATGGATGGGGACTTTGGGTTAGTAGATGCAAACTATTACATTTAGAATGGATAAGCCGTGAGGTCCTACTGTACAGCACAGGGAACTCTATCCAATCTCCTGGGATAGACCATGATGGAAAATAATATTTTAAAAAAGAACTTTGCTGTACGGCAGAAGTTGGCACACACTGTATGTCAACTATAATAAAATTCTTTAATAAAAGATTAAAAGAAATCTATCTCCTAAAAACGGAGAATTTACCTTCAAGGGTCAATGAAACACCCATGAAAACTAATCACATAACCAACCAGAGTGAAAATCTCAACAAATCCCCAGTAGAAACAGTACTGAACAAAATCCTCTGATAATAAGGTCAACCTAGACACTATGAAACAGAGCAACAGAAAATCAAAAAAGGTAAACAACTCTCTCCTAAACATCTATTAGGTCAAAAAAGAAATGTCTACCCAAATCACTGATATCTTAGAAAACGACAATAAAAAAACTACACGGTAGAACCTGTGAGTTATAGCTGAAGCAGGGCTCACAGGAAAAATTATATCCTTAATTATGTATGTCAAAAAAAAAAAAAACCCACAAAGATAACGTCTCACTCAATTTTTAAAACCCTGATTATTTTTAAACTCAACCTTCAACGTTAATGTGTTGAGACAGATCTATGAGGGCACCATAAACACACAATAAACGGCACACATTTAAAATGCGCAGTTTGGCGAGCTGTGTCGGAGGTAGCTACCTGCGAAACCATCACCACCGTCAAGATAAGAAGCATATCCACCGACCCCCGAAAGCTTCTGATGTTCTTTCGTGAATGCCCCACTCTTGCCTCTCCACCCGTTCCCAGTCAAAGGTCTAACTTTTACCAGTATAGATCTGTCTGCACATTCTGGCATCTTAAAGAGATTCATAAAGCATACATTCTTCTTGTTGGCTCCTTTCACTCAGCGTGGTTATTCTGAGAGTCGCTGAGATATTTACAGGTGTGATGGTACACGCTAAGGTAACGGGCTGGAGCCAGGAGGTGACTGTGACTAGGACTGGCTACAAACTGGGGGTTCTGGAAGCTGGATCGTGAGCACCAGACAGTCCATTATCCTGTTCTGCCTGCTTACAGGAAGGTTTCCAGTTTGCCTCAGGTTTTAAAGAAAATTACCTCTTCTGCTCCATCTTGCTCGTCTTGTGCTTTAATGTTACAGTGAATGTCTTGAATTGCCATTTGAAGCAATTTCCCTTGGATTTACTTTTTGAGATTTCGAAATTCAAACTCGGTATCTGCAGGTCTCGAGAACGGTGAACCGCGTCTCTTAAAAAACCAAAGGAAACAAAACAAATCCTCCTGCTGATGTAGGTTTGTGAAGTGCTGGTTTCTGGACATCACGGGTACTCGTGCCCGAGGGTGGGGCTGGGTGGCACCAGATGCTCCGTGTCTGGTGGACGCAGCAGGCACAGTCAGCATCTGCCGGCTGGACAGTCCCCTCTGAGGGGGGGACGTGCTTGCGGGAGGAGGGGGCTTTGCCAGCTAAGTGGTGGTCTTGTTCTTCAGGGGATCGGAGCACAAGGGACAAGTGTGGGCCAGAGGTGACATAAAGACTTAGAATCCATCAAATCCAGTGATCGGAAGAATGTAAACAATGAACCACGATGTCTGCACTTTTTTTTTTTTAATTAAAATGCTATTTTAAAAAGTTAGGAAAATCAAAATGACCAAAAGAAACAGACCAGGAGAGAAACAGTCCCGCTTCCTTTGGTGACAATGAGCACTCACCCGCTGGGGCGAGCCGGGCGCTCCTCCTTTCAACTGAGTGGCTCTATATTTGCCCCTGTTGCCTCTCGGGGCGGGGAGGGGAAAGCAGACGCATGATTTGCTTATGGCGTTTCTCGTGTGTCAGGGTCCATTGTCCCTGACTGGGTGGCGTCAGCGGGATAACTGGAGTGGTGGCCAGTTACATCTGTGGTTCCAAGGGCCCCTGCCCTCCAGGTTTGTCCACGGTGGCTCTGGGCTCGGCCACGGGACTTGCTTTGGGCAGAGGGTCCCCGTGGAGGGATGAAAGCACAGGCTTGCAAAGCGCGACTTATCCTTGTGGAAGGCCTGCTCTTGGGCCCAGAGCCCTGCAGTGAAGACGCTCAAGCTAGCCACGTGAGAGACCACATGACTGAAACGGGAGGACCCACGGAGACCCCACACAAGACCAGCAGAGGAAACTTTAGCGGAGGTCCCCTTCAACTCACTGAATCACAACGCATAATAAGATGCTTGTTTTCAGCCAGTAGATCTGGTGGGAACCCACACAGCAGGAGGTAACCCAGCAGAATCCCTGAATGCCTGACTGGAAACTTCCACGGCCTCTCGAAAGTCACTGAAGATGGGCAGTGAGCTGTAGCTGAATTGGTCCTGAAAACAAAACTTCTACGACTGAGATCTTGCTGGGAGCACAGGGCAAAATCCTTACTCCTAACTTTTCTGGAACACAGCTCCTGTTGCCCAGAGCAGGCGATGCTAGAAAGGTCTGAGGCTCTCAGGCACTAGGCCCGGGTAGCACTACGACCCGGGCTCCTCAGAATAAGGCACCAGGAGCATGGGGTCAGCACATGTCACAGGGCAACCGAGCGGCCCAGGGCGATGCTGAGAGGGAAGAAAACCAGGTCCAGATCTGGGGGAGTCTGCGGAAGTGTGGGGACCCCTGGCCCTGGAGCACGGCTGGGACAGTGGCTCCTAGACGCCAGGTTAGGGAGCCAAGGAATGGACGGGGACCTAAGGATGGAGAGAGCACCCCTCCGGGGGCGGGGGGGAGGCAACAGGTCACAGCCTCAGCAGGTCCTGTCACTGAAGGGAAAGCCCAAGAGAGGGACATCATTCCGTGAAGGCCCTGCCTTCGCCGCCCTGCGCTCATTTCCCGTCTGTGCGCTTCCCCCGGTGAGTGAAGTGGTTCGAGCTCCGCGCGGTGGGGCCAAACCGAGCCCACCCACCATTTCCTGGGTGTGGGGGCCGTGGGCAGACGCCAGGAGGGATTTAAAAGAAGTCATGCTATTTCGGGTGCTCAAATTTGCCAGAATGCCAAGGCGGCAATATGTCTGCCCGAGTGAAGTTCCCACTACCCAGACACGGAGCTCTCTGGGGCTCCCACTGAGTAATGTGGGGAGTGGCCGGGCGGCCTCCTCCCTACAGCCCCTCCCAGCGCCGCCGGCTCCTGACAGGCCCAGGTTCGAGTGCGGGGGTGCCCGATGTGGGGGGGGCAGGACCGGACAGTTGGGCCGAAGGCTGACGTCTGCTAAGGAGGTTCCAGATGGATTGGCTCTGTCCTTGGTTAACTGGGTCGGGAATTAAAGAGAAAATCTGGGGAGTCTGACCCTGGGGGCCGGGCCGGACCCGCACACGTCAGGGAAAGGAGGTCATTCTGAAAAGAAGGGGGATGCTATTTTGGGGAAAGAAAAGGCAAAATGGATGTCAGCAGACAAGATGGGACAGACCTCCAGTGCTTCAAAGGCATGCATGTGTGTGCATGTGTGTGTATGTGTGCGTGTGTACGTGTGTGTGTGCGTGTGTGTGTGCGTGTGTGCGTGTGTGCACATGTGTACGTGTGTGTCCGTGTGTGCACGTGTGTACGTGTGTATGTTGCAGTTGAGCAGTTTCATGGCAATTGGAGGCAGAGCCCTATTTTTAGTGTCTATTGTGTGAGGCTGTGGCAGGGGTGTGTGGAGCTGCAGTCTTCCGACAATGATTCCATTTTAAACAGGGAAAGAAGGTAACGAGGGCAAAAATAATAACTATTTTCAGGCCTCAAGATTCAGGGTGTTTGAAACAGGGCTTTCTAAAATGCCAGCCTGGTGTTAGAAGCAATTTGCTTTCAGCTTTCCTGTTTTCCTCCCAGTGCCCGCTCAGGGCCCAGCTGTCCGATTTCCATTATTTACCTGGCTGGGGGCGGGGGGGTGAGATGGGGGTGGGAGAGGGGGCCCACCCCACCCACCGGGGAGATTGTTCCTCCAAAACATTTTGGGGGCAGCATGGAATGCAGATTCCTGGCTCCAGCTCCACACAGCATCTGAGGCTCTGGTCTAGGAGACATCTAGGAATCCTAATATGGCTTTTTTACTTTTTTTAAACCAAGCATCTCCAGGGACCCCATTCTGAGAAACATCCCCTTGAAACCAGCGCCCTAGAAGTTACACTCATGAGTTCATAAACGGGGAGGAGTCTGAGATGTTGGGAGCACTGAATAGGGGGCTGGATAAGGCTGAGGGCGTGGGGCCAAGATCACATGATATGACTGATAATAAGAAATGTGTATTTGGTCCTTGTCTCCTTCCTGGCATGAAGCTCCTGGGAATTTCCTAAGTGCAGAGATTGATAAAGTTTTTTGGTTGGTTGGTTGGTTGGTTGGTTTTTTGGTCTTTTTAGGGCCACACCTGAGACATGGAGGTTCCCAGGCTAAGGGTTGAATTGGAGCCACAGCCGCCGGCCTACACCACAGCCACAGCAACGCAGGATCCGAGCCACGTCTGCGACCTACACCACAGCTCATGGCAACAGCAGCTCCTCAATCCACTGAGCGAGGCCAGGGATCGAACCCAAGTCCTCATGGATATTAGTTGGGTTCCTCACAGCTGAGCCACAACAGGTATTCCAAAGGTGACTTTTGTTATATGAGTGAGGTGACTCTTGGAAGCTCCCAAGGAGAGCCACAGGAACCAATCATGCGATTAGAGGGCTGGAAGTTTCAGTGCCAGCCCCCTACCTCTGGGAGGTGGCGGGAGTTCAGCCACTGATGGCCGGTGATTTAAGCCATCAAGCCTGTGCCACGAAGCCTCCAGAAAAACCCAAAGGGTCAGGTTGGTGAACACATGGGGGTTCTCAGGGAAAGGGCCTGGCTGGGAGAGCGTGGGATGGCCCGGTCTCTTCCCCTTCCTTTGTCCTATTGGTAAACTCTTCCCACTGCTGTTCCAGCTGCGAGTTACAGCCTTTGTAATACAGCAGCAACCTGGGCAGGAAAACGCTTCTCCGAGCTCTTGTGAGCAGCTCTAGCATATTCACTGAACCCCAGGAGGTGGGGCTGTCAGAACCCCCAATCTATAGTCAGAAACAGGGGTGACCACCTGATTTGCAACTGGCATCTGAAAGGGGAGGGCGTGGTCTCCTAGGACTGAGCTCTTAACCCGTGGGATCTGACGCTGTCTCCAGGTAAACAGTGTCAGAATGAGCAGAAGTGACACCCAGCTGGTGTCAGAGAATTACTTGGTGTGGGAAACAAGCACACGCACTGGAACTGGGTGCAGAATTATAACCACGGACCCTAGAGTTCAGCTTAGAAACCGAGGCCTCCGTGCTATTCGCTGAAGGGCTGTGGCCGTATTCGGAGCAACGGCTCATCCAAACAGGCCTGAACTGAAACCGGATTCTCTTCCTCTCCCGCACCACACACAGGACCACAGCAAAGAGGGCTTTCCTTTTTCCTCCTTCAGACCTGGGAAGGGTCTGGCTAAACAGTGATGCTGCGGGGAGCGCCCTCTGGGGAGGAGGTGGGATGGGGAGAGGCCCCACGGGATGAAGAAAGGCCACCCACACCGGTTCCGTAAGGCGGGCCGGTCTGCTCCGGGGCTGGGGGAGGCGAGCTGGCGAACGAGAACTGCTTGCACATAAATGACATCAGTGTGGGGGCGACGCCAGTGGGAGAAGAAAGTGGCCACTGTCAAGACGCAGCATGACCCTGAATTAAGGGTTGGCAGAAATGGCTTCTCAGGATTAAGGTGCTATAATGGGTTCTCTGTTCACATCAAATGAAAGGTCATGACGATTATCAGAAAGAGCCCGCGGCTTAGCAGTTAAAACAAAGGCGATGCCAGCATGGCTTCCTCTGCCTTCTCTACGAGACTCCGGGGGACGAGCCTTATTCTGACTTCAGCCTGATGTCACAGCCCCCTCTCCACGCAGAACTTAGATGCCCTGGGTCTTCCTGGAGGTGCCTGGCTCCTCGTTCTTTCCGTACTAAGACAAAGGATGCCCAGACTCCCTGCAGGTGAATCAGAAGCTCCAGGGCCAGGACCTAGACGCTGCCTTCGTTTCAAAAGCCCTACAGGTGACCGTGGTGCACCGCCAGGGCTGGCGGCCACCCCTGCCCGCGTTCTTCGCCCTGAGTGGGAGGACAGTATTCTTCAGCCAGTGCCTTCAAGCAGCACAAAGAGAGATCCAGCTAACATGGCTTAAGTGGAAAGGAGGGCCTGTTGGCTCCCTAAAGGGGGGGAGTGTTCCGGTGGGTGGTGCTGGTGCCTGGACCCCAGGTTCCACAGGGGCCTCTCTCTCCATTTCTCAGCTCTGTCTCCTCGACCCTCTCTCTAGAGAGGAGGCAGAGATGACCATGAAAGACCATGGAAATAGCCAATCCATTTCTCTCTTTCTCTCTCTCTCTTTTTGTTTTTTTTTCCGGTCATGCCCAAAGCATGCAGAAGTTCTCGGGTCCTGAGCCAGAGATCAAACCTGCATTCCAGCAGTGACCTGAGCCACAGCAGTGACACTGCTGAGTCCCTGAACAGGCCACCAGGGAACTCCTAGCCAACTCTTTTCTGAACACTCTGTGCTCAGACACGCAGAGATAAGCACTTCACACACACTATGCTTTACAGTCCTCTCAGCGCTCTTACAGGACGTGTCCCTTGTCACTCTCATTCCCTGGGTGGGGGCGCTGGAGACATGCCTACCCGAGTGTGCCGACTAGGGAGCTGGGAACTGAGTTCAGGACCATTGGAGGCCAGAAGCACGGGTGCCCGAGCAGCTCAGCCTCCTGGACCGTCACGACCACACGGCTCCCCCGCTCCCGGCCACCATGGCTGACCCGCCTCTTTCTCTGGACTCAAATCACACCCCCTCCCTCACTGTGAAGCACCCAGGGGAGCACTTATGGCAGCGTTGACACCTTCTAGCAGTTTATGAAGTGGACACACCACCTTGGACTCTGCCCCGATGAGAGCTCTGGTTCTCCTCCGGCAGGTGGGCCAGCTGTGCATCCAACATCAAATTACCTCTCAGTCCTGAAGGTTCTAGAGGCACCTCCGTGTCCACTCAGGTGAAACTTTTTTTTTTTGGCTTTTTTTTGGGGGGGCGGGGAATACCTGCGGCATATGGCGGGGTCGAAATGGAGCTGCAGCTGCCGGCCTACAGCACAGCCACAGCAACACGGGTGGGATCTGAGCCACGTCTGCGACCTACACCACAGCTCGTGGCGACGCCAGATCCTTAGCCCACTGAGCAAGGCCAGGGATCGAACCTGCGTCCTCATGGATACTAGTCAGGTTTGTTACCGCTGAGCCACAACGGGAACTCCAGGTGAAATTCTTAGGGACAGGTGTTTTGTTTTCATTACAAACTGTATTTCACAGAAAAGCAGAGACACTAGGAGACCCAGCGAGAACCTCAAGGGGGCTGCAGATTTTGAAGAAAACCTCTCTGCCCCAATTCTCAATTCTCTCTTCAAGGTCAGAAGGTTGAAAGCAAAGCTCAAGCTTTCAGGCAGTCGTCCCCACCGCACGGAGGGGGGCTAGGCTCCCCGGGTGCGCACCCTGGGCCACAGCCCCCGCCCCCGCTCAGCCCTCCCGGCCAGCCTCTGCCCCCGCCCCCCAGCCCCCCTCCTTTCCTCCCACGGCAGCTCTGTTATTTCTAAACTACCTCATTTACTACTGTGGTTTTTGCCTCCTGATGTGACATCAAGACTGAACTTTAATGGGAATATAAACGTCATTCTTAAATCCTTCTGCAGGCTTGCAGGAGTTCACTTTTATATTCCACCGTGCTTGTCTCTCTAGGAACAAACACATCGTGCACCAACAAGTAGGGTGAGAAAATGAATTTCCTTTGTTGCTGCAGTGCTTCTTGCTGGAGGCACCGTGACTTGTAACACAGATATATTTCTATCCTCTTTCCCGCCCTGACATCAACAAGAAAACTAGAGAAAATTCAAATCATGCCTTGCGCTGTGAAGATGCAGAATAGAAGTGTCGCCGGTGCTGAAGGCTCACCTGTTATCTGTCTGTGACTGACACCCTGGATGGTAAAGTGAAATGGAGTAACTGGGTGATCCCAGGTGCTTTCCAGAAACAGAATCAGAGAGAGAGGCCAAGGTGCTGGACGGGTCCGGATGGCCAAGGGCGGTACAACGGAAGAGAAGAGGGCGGAAGAGAAGAGGGCGGAAGAGAAGAGGGCTGTACAATGGGGCTGGCCTACAACAGAGGTGGCATTTCACCCCACTGGTGCATCGGGTGCATGACTGCGACAATATTTGGTGGTAGCACAACATGTAATTACCTAGAGAACTAAAGAATCTGAAAGCCTTTCACCACGGTCATTTTTTTTTCTTTTCTATTTTTCTTCTTTTTAGGGCTGCACCTGTGGCATATGAAGGCTCCCAGGCTAGGGGTTGAATCAGAGCTGCAGCTGTGGGCCTGTGACATAGCCACAGCCACTGCCATGTGGGATCTGAGCCTTATCTGTGACCTATACTGCAGCTCATGGCAATGCCAGATCCTTAACCCACTGAGCAGGGCCAGGGATTGAACCCACATCTTCATGGACACTAGCTGGGTTCTTAACCCGCTAAGCCACAACATGAACTCCACCATGATCAGTTTTTTTCCATAAAAGTTACAATCAGTCACAGACTTTGTTTTTTGTTTTGTGTTTTTTTTTTTTTTTTTTTAGGGCTGCGCCGGTGGCATATGGAGGTTGCCAGGCTAGGGGTCAAATCAGAGCTACAGCTGCCAGCCACAGCCACAGCTACGCCAGATCTGAGCCAGGCCTGCAGCCTACACCTCAGCTCATGGCAATACCGGATCCTTAACCCACTCAGCAAGGCCAGAGATTGAACCCGCAACCTCATGGTTCCTGGTTGGATTCGTTTCCACTGCACCATGATGGGAACTCCAGTCACAGACTTTGAAAACAAACTTACGGTTACCAGGTGCGGGGCAGGGGGATGGACTGGAGGTTTGGGACCGGCACATGCACACTGAGGTCTATGGAGTGACTGGCCAACGGGGACCTGGTGCACAGCACAGAGAGCTCACCCCAATATTCTGCGATAATCTATGTGGGAAAAGAATCTGAAATACAATGGATGTGTGTACAAGTATAACTGAATCACTTTGTTGTGCAGCAGAGGTTATCACAACGCTGGAAATCAATCTACATCAATAAAACTTTAAAAAATGAAAAAAGTTAACAGTCAGAATTTCGCTCTCATTTTGGCTGATCCGCACTGCGACTCATCTGTGGTTTGAAAACAGTGTCAGTGACGCTGCCACTAAGCGTACCCACCGCCCTGCACTGAACACTGGTTTGGGAACCAGCAGAGAGGAAGGCATGGGGTTCCTTCCTCTCCATCTCCCCACTTCACTGGAGGGGCGGGCACGAAAGTCCCATCTAAATGCTCCCCAGGCTCCAGGGAGAAATGAGCGGACGGCAGTTAGGAATCTGGTGTCAGGGGCCTAGTCGTTTTGATAAGGGAGATCCTGACTGTGCTTCAAGCTGCAAGAGGGAGGAGGCTCACTGGCAGAGGCTGCCGAGAAAAGAGGTGAGTGGCTTTCACGGATGCAGGGAGAGGAGCGCCAGGGGCAGACCAATGGGGTGGGGGGAGAGGAAAAAGGGTTAGGAAACAGAACCAGAGGGGAGGTGCCTGGAGTTGCAAGAAGGGGTCATCAAATGCTGCCGAAGATTTGGAAATGACAAAAGTCCAGGATAGAATTGAAGCTGGGAGCTCGGAGTTGGGCGTGATTTTGCTGAGGGTCAAAATCCAGACTGCAGTGGTTGAAGAGACGGAGAGGAAGTGAACACAACTCTTGCAAGACGTGTTGATGAGAGAAGGAGAGGGAAGGCCAGTAGTCCATTGGGAAGAAAATGCTGACAGATGGTTGTCTGGATGGGAGAGCGTGGACCGTACGTGAGCCTGGACCACGGAGGGGGGCAACGGGTGTGAGGAAGCCTGGAGGCGCAATAATAGGATGGTAAGGGGAACAGGGCCCTGAGGACAGTGCGAGTATAGTGTGTGTGTGTACGCACGCGCATGCACGTATGTGTGGCTAGGTGGGTGTGTGTATGGAAGGACACGGACAGAGTAAAGTGAGACCAGAGAACACCAAGTGATGAAGCCCATCCCACGATGGTGGCCGCCATCTTCCTCCCGCGCTCCACTTCCCTCCGGGCAAGTCCACGCCTCTCCAGCCGCTGGGGAAGCCCGGTCACTGCCAGGCCTGCCGGCGCCCTGCACGGGGACACCAGGGTCAAGGGTGACAGTAAGCCTCCCTGACACTCCCTGAGCCTCCTGTCCCCACGTGCAGGGAAGACCTGAGGTCCCAGCACAAGGAGAGGGAATCAGCGTCTCCCCGGATCTGCACCTCTCTTGACCTGTTGTGAGCACCTCTAACAGGGGAGCCCACACACATTTCCCCGGGATGCTGACAGCAAGAGGCCATTCGTCACACCCTGAGAAACCATGGTCCGTGAGACGCCACATTGCTGGCCCAGGAGCCCACCTCTCACCTACTCAGCAGGCGCCATCGTCTCTATCCTTCCCTTGCAGGTTTCACGGTCTTGGGCTGAGTTTAAGCTCCAGGCTCCTGTGTGCCCCCTCCCGAGGCCAGGCCTGAAAGTGTAGCATCTCCCCAGCCCCTGGCCTGGGAATGGAAACTCCTGCCAGAAATGAGCATCACAGGGCTGCTTCTTCCTCCAAGGAGTGCTGTTGACCTGCTCAGAAGTCACTGTCACCCAGACACACACACATCCCCACGCTCACGATACATAATGTGAGGCAGCTACAAGTTTCCTCCTGACTTAAACAGGAGGGGAGGCGATGTCCAGGCTTGGAGTGTAGCTGGAAGGAACAGGAAAGCAAGACAATCAAGGGTGGCGTGGGGTGTGGGAGGTAACGAGGAGCCACGTAGGGAGCTGACAGGTGGAGGGACTGGGGCCTGCGGGACACAGAAGGGTCGATTTTGCTGGATCCCCCCTGCAGAGAGGCGGGCTATGCAGACTAACAGGACTGAACTGGGGCCAAGCAGGAGGGCTGGTTAAGGAGTGGGATGTGGGGAAGAATGGAGCCCGGAGAGACAAAAACTCTGCAGAGAGAATGATCACGGTCAACCAAGAAGGCAGAATCTATAATCTTATCCAAGGAAGAGGCGTGCCAAGCCTAAGGTCAGAGGCCAAGTGGACATTAAGATGGAGCAGTGGATGAAAAGCAACGTGTGACCGGGAAGTGGGACCTGGCTCTGTGAAGGCGACCAGCCCCTCAGTGCCTCCCCTCTAAGATGCTGGTTTAATAGTGTTGAGGAGGGATAACGGGGGGCGAGATGAACAGCTTCAGAGGGACCGTGAGAAAGAAGGCTGAATGCTTGTGGTGAGAGAGGAAATGCCAGAAGAAATGTGGCCTCCAGCGAGGAGAAGGTGCAGGTGTGACCATTTTTGGGGGGAGCTGAGTTCCAGGATCTGAACTTGAGAATTGCAGGTGCCGAGGCGTGATGAGGCTGGGTGCTGGAGGACCCAATGGTGTGGCTATTGATGGATTTCCTGATCTACTATCTTTTCATTTTCTTTATGTCCTTATGGCACTTTTCAGAGATGTTTGGATAATTGTTGCTGTTTTTCAACTTTCTCCAGTTAAATGTGATTTTGTTGGGGAGAAGTCTGGGTGAGCTCCTCATGCTGCCATTTTGGAAGTGCCCAACTCATGCCTTTTTGCATTATTTTCTTATTCAGACAATTTCCTGCCAATTGGATTATAACCTTGTTCCCACGTAGAGGGTCCTCGCTAGCATCAAGGATGATGGGATAAGGACCTCCTGTACAAGGGCCATCCTAAGTCATGTTCTGGAGCTAGACTTGCTTCGTTGATGAGGCAAGAGAAGGGCCAGGGTGGCTCAGATTTTACAGACAGGTTTCCTACTAGCTTTTACATGCTCAGCATAGCGGGGTGTTCAGGTGCCATGACTTGAGTCATTTTGACAGGACCCAACCTTGGCTCTGTCATAGACCCTCTGAGCGCCCACGTCTTTGCTACAAACATGTGAGGAGGGCAGAGTTGGATCCGAACTTGTGTCTGTTTAATTCCAAAGGCCTCGCGTCTAAAGGCCTCCCCCAAGAGGGTTACTTCACAACTTCTTTCTATGCTCGTCTTCGGTGACTGCAATTCTCTCTCTGGTTTTTCATGTTATAAGGTCTTTCAAAATCCATGGGATTAGGAGCAGAGTAGTTTTACAAGATTTCCTGCCCTGCATGCTAGGAAGCTAGATTTCTATAAAGGATCAAATTCTGCTGAAGATTTTCCAACTTAAAACAGAGAACACGGGGTACAACTGGAATGGCTGCCTGGTTGCTCTGCTAGGCTTGGATAAGCAAAATGATGCTGATGAAACACTAAGGCCTAAAACAAAGTGCTTGCCAGGCTGGGAAGCTGGGTTTTGGCAAGACTTAGAGCCCAAGAGGAGAATCCTTGTGGACTGAGACTGGTTACACCCTTGGGCCCTCAGGCACCCAGGTCTGCTCCTGAGTCTCACTGCTTCCCCAGGCATGCTCTGTCCAGGTAGCGCCGGAGTGGCGGGCAGCCGCCTGCATCCACGCCTCCAGCTGCCCTAACCCAGCCCTTCCTCAGCGAGGGCTTTCCCATCGCACTTTCTTAATTACAGAGCCGAGGATAAGGGGCCTGGTAATTCATAATGTTATCGCTGACTTACTCTTTAGGGAGATAAGAGGTAAAAATAAACAGCTAGGAAAGGTATTTCTAGAACTACATTGTGATTCAGAGATGTAACACCTGGGACTCGCCAGGGGCTGTCGCTTCAAAATGCTTGAATAAACAAGACAGCTTGGGCTGGCTGGCCACGTGCATGGAAAGAGAGGGAGCAGCAGTCGGTGGGGCCGGCCCTGGCTCACAGAGCCTGAGTGGGCTCGGCTCACCGTTCCGGAGCATGTCTCGATGCCAGGCGCTGCGCTGAGCTCTGAACATTGGACTGTCGTAAATTCCTTGCAAGGTGAGTGTTTTTTTTGTTTGTTTTGTTTTGTCTTGTTTTGCTTTTTAGGGCCGCACCCGTGGCATATAGAGGTTCCCAGCTAAGGGACTATTCGAAGCTATAGCTGCTGGCCTACACCAGAGCCACCGCAATGCCAGATCCGAGCCGCATCTATCACCTACACCACCGCTCACGGCAACAATGGATCCTTAACCCACTGAGCGAGGCCAGGGATCGAACCTGCAACCTCATGGTTCCTAGTCGGATTCGTTTCTGCTGTGCCACAATGGGAACTCCCGCAAGGTGAGTGTTTTTATCTTCTCTTTCCTCTCTTCATAAGGAAATGAAGGCAGGTATGTGAGGAAACTTGTTCAAGTCAATCCATTGGTAAGCGAGGTTCTGATTCCAACACGGGACTGCCAGACCCAAACCCTCCTGGGATAATGTGCCATCCAAAGTCTCCAAAAGATTGACACGCTGGTACAGGACACACGAGTGATGAGAACAGGAGGCTCCCATGAACAGCCATGTTCTGATATAAGGTGAGAGGTGGTATAGAGGGATTTGAAAGCACATGTAGAAATCAGGGTTTGGGGCAGGATTCTTACATTCATAGCCCGAGTGACCTTAATCAAGCAAAAACATATGGAATTTATAAGCCTCCACACTCCCATCTACAAAATGGGACTGTAGAGGCTTTCCATTCAGGCCATGATGCAATACTGGGTATTAGATTTATCGTCCACCATAGGCGAATATGAAAATGGAGAAAATCTGAAATAACCTTCTTCAGCTACAATAGACAATGCAGGGCTGCGGCCCTGGGAGAAGAAGAACACGCAGACAACTTCACCTTTATGCCGACTTTCTGCCTGAGAACACTTTCTACATCATGGCATGGAAGTGGAACTGAAATAGAAGTCAGCGTTCTCATGGGGTGGGGGAAAAAGATTAGAGTGTGTTGCTGATGAGGCAGCTGGAACTTGAGAGGCAGGATACCAAAGGAGAGTGAGCTATGTAGGAAAAAAGTCCCAGAAATCTGCACATGGACCTCTTGAATCTGTGGACAACTGCCAAGCCAGACAGGCACAGATGAGACTCTAAAAGACATGGCAGAGAACAACTACTGGGACCCAGGAATTGAGATTGCAGAGATGGCACAGTGATGAAAATGTTGGGAGTCCATATTTCCAAAGGGGAGGAATGTCACTAAACACCCTAAGCATCCAGTTAAGACCCCATACAGGCTATGTCTTAAATAAAGGGCTACAATTTCTTATCCTGCCTACTCTTAACCTATCATACCAAAACCTAAAACCAAGTTGCACTGTCAGTAATTAACTGCTTGCCGAAAATATGCAACCCTCTTTAAAGGAAGAAAATTGAGGCCCTCAAGAACACTGCATTCACAATGCACAGCATATATTCGAAAATCACAGACAAATAAAGAAGCAGGAGATATGACCTCATAGTAGGAGAAAAGCAGTCAATAGAAATAGACACAGAGATGACACCAATAATGGGATTAGCAGACAAGCAATGTAAAGCAATTATAACACATTTGTTCAAGGATTTATTAAAAAAATGTGGATATAATAAGCAAGTAGATGGGATGTTCAGAGGAGAAATTGACACACATTGCTAACATGTGTGTAACTGTAGCCTCGGAAAGAGAAGCAAGAGACGTTAGAGCAGAAAATTACTGAAAATATAATGGCGGAAAGATTTCCAAATTAGATGAAATCTATCAACCCAACAAGTTCAAATCCAACAAACTCAACAAGTCCTGATTATTATAAATGACAAGAAGACTGCATCTTAGGGCAAGTAAAATTTCTAAACACGAGTGACAGAAAGAATTTTAACCAAGCAGATGTAAAAGACACATTGATACAGAACAGTAAGGATAATGGAAATAGAATGTCATCTTTAAAATGCTGATGAAAGAAACCCATCAACTTAGAATTTTATTTCCTGTAAATATATCCTTTTCAAAAAGTGAAACTATAACATTTTCAAACTAAACAAACTAAAAGAATTCATCAACATACTGCATTATCAGAAATACTAAAGGATGGCGTTCCCGTCGTGGTGCAGTGGTTAACGAATCCGACTAGGAACCATGAGGTTGAGGGTTGGATCTCTGGCCTTGCTCAGTGGGTTAAGGATCCGGCATTGCCGTGAGCTGTGGTGTACGTTGCAGATGCGGCTCAGATCCCGCATTGCTATGGCCATGGCGTAGGCTGGCAGCTACACTCCTGTTAGATCCCTAGCCTGGGAACTTCCATATGCCGCAAGTGCAGCCCTAGAAAAGGCAGAAAGACAAAAAAAAAAAAAAAAAATACTAAAGGAGGTTCATCTGGCTGGGGGTAAATGAAATAGGATGGGATCACAAAATCAACAGGAAGGAACAAAGAGAGAAGACAGGGTAAAATAAGGAGTTTTGTTTTTCATTTATCTAAAGTCAATTAACCCTTTAAAACAAAAATATTAAAATACATTATGGTGCCTATAACATATTTGGAATCGGGGGTAGTAAAAAAAAAAATAACACAAAGATGGAATGAAAATAAGTGAAACATTATTGTAGGATTTTTACATTTTACATGAAGTGGTATAATATTAACTAAAGATAATAAATTAAGAGCACATATTTTAATTTCTAGAGCAACCATTACAAAACTCAAAACCAATAGAGTAGGTATATTGGAATGCTAGAAATTATTCAGTTAATTCAAAAAAAGGAAATAAAGGAGAGCAAATGACCAAAGAGCAGATGGGACAAATATTAAAAAAAAAAAAAGCAAAGTTGGTTAAACATTTTGATTAAAAAGTAGAGGTTGTCAGACTGGATAAAAATGCAAGATTCAAGTAGATTCTGTTTATAAGATGCACACTATAAAGATAAAAATACAGAGAAATTAAAAGCAAAAAGAGAAGAGAGAGACTGACATATCCTGCAACCACTAACTATAAGAAAGCTTGAGCGACTATATGCGTATGTCAAGATAGGCTTTAAGGAACGCTCCCAGAGACTTTGAGGAACACTTTGTGTTCATAAGAGGGTCAGTCCATGAAGAAGACATGACGATGTAAGTGCTCTTAGAGCACTTCAAAGTACATGCAGGAAAAAAAAGAGAGAAACAGAAAGGTCCACAAATCACAGTTAAATATGTTAACACTCTATTAATGAGTAATTAATAGAAAGAACAGGCAAAAAGATATCAACCAACTTAACTGGTATTTATAGACCAGAGTACCCAACAACATACACATTCATTTCAGGCACACGTGGGACATTTACCAAGGGAGATGATAAAGAAATGAAATCATAAGGAGCATCTTCTCTGACCAAAATAGAATTAGAAATTACTAATAATAAATTTAGAAATTCCAACCATTCATAACTGAAAAACTTATGGTTTCCAAATGAGACAGGTTGGGGTGGGGGTTGCACTGAGGGTTTGGGATGGAAATGCTAAAAAATTTGGTCGTGATGATTGTTGTACACCTGTAAATGTAATAAAATTCATTAAGTAAAAAAAAAGTAGAAATTCCAACCATTCAGAAATGAAGCTACATATTTTCAAATATTCTGTGAGCCAAAGAGGAGATCATGAGAGGAATTAGAAATATTTTAAATGAATGACAACAAAAATAACACACCTTAAAATCTATGGGATGCAACCCAAGGAGTTCTCAGAAAGAAATATATAGTACTAAGTGAAAACTATGAGTAAAGAAGGAAGATTTAAGACCAATGACATAATTTTGGCCAGGCAGCAGCATGCCTTAGAAGTTCCCCGGCCAGGGATCGAATCCAGGGACCTGAGTTGCTGCAGTGATAACACAAGTACTGGATCCTTAACCTGCTGCACCATAAGGGAAGTCCAAAAAAAGAATAATAAAAAAAAACTAAATTCTGAGTAAATAAATTACAGTCATTAAAATAGTGAGACTTTGTACGCTTTGACCCTCACCTCCCATTTCCCCTTTCACCCAGTCCCCAGCAGTCACCACTGTACTCTCTGCTTCTATGAGTTTGACTATTTCAGATTCCGCATATAAGTGAGAACGTACAGTATTTGTCTTTCTGTGTTTGGCTTATTTCACTTAGCATGACATCCTCCAGGTCTCTTCATGTTGTCACAAATGGCAGGACTTCCTTCCCTTTTAAGGTTCTGTATAATTCTTGACTAAAAAGTCATTTCAAGGGCTTTTCTTTTTTAACCAAATAAATTTGTTTTTTTCATTTTCCTCAATACCCTCTCCTTCTCCATTGCATTTCTTTCCACCCAGATCAAGTTTTCAAGTTGCAGAGATTCTAGAGGTATGTGGTTAATATGGTAGGTGGGAGAGAAAATACTGGTAAGATACAGGAGATACGGCAGGGAAAGCAGTTAACAGATAGAAAAAAAAAAAAAATACGAGGTCTACAGAATGCCACCAACTCAGGGTGTTGGTCTGGTGGGAGAGGAAGGGATCTAGCCAGCATTTTGTTTGTGGTAATAAATACACCGCCTAGCTTGGGCGTTTGAGGGAACAATGATAGAAGATACCACCTTAAGGAGTTAGGAGGGAAAAGAGAAAAATCAATAGAAAGAAAAAGTTAAGAAAGAAAAGAAAGGTGTTTCCTTCATGGCTTAGCAATTAACCAACCCAACTAGTATCCATGAGGATGAGGGTTTGATCCCTGGCCTCGCTCAGTGGGTTAAGGATCCGGTGTTGCCGTGAGTACAGTGTACGTCAAAGACATAGCTCGGATCCCGTGTTGCAGTGGTTGTGGCGTAGGCCAGCAGCTATAGCTCCTGTTTGACCTCTAGCCTAGGAACCTCCATATGCCGCACGTGTGGCCCTAAAAAAAAGGAAGAGCAAAAAAAAAAAAAAGGTAGAGAAGAAAAACTAATGAAAGAGGGGGAAAAAAAAAGGAAAACAATGAAATAAAAAATTGATCCCTAAAAATATTAATAAAATTGATAACTCCATTGCCACACTAATGAGCGAGAGGGAGAGAAATTGTCAATCTTATGAACACAACAAGAGCCATCACTACAAATCTTATAGGCAGTAAAATAGTAATAAAGGAATATTATGGAAATTTATACCAATGAATTTAACTTCTATGAAGGAAATTTCTTAAAGATGTAAATATTAAACAGAACTAAGAAGAAATAGATCTGAATTTTCTCTTATTTTCTAAAGCAATTGAACTTGTAGCTCAAAACTTTCTCTTAAAAGAAAGTCCATGCCCATGTAGTTTCACTGATGACCGTCTAAGAAGGCAATAATACCACCATTACACAAACTTTTTTTTAGAAAACAAAGAAGTTAGCACTTCCTGACCCAACTCGTGGATACTGAAGCCTCACAAATATGCTACATAAAAGAAAATATCAGACAAGTATTACTTGTGAAGACAGAAACAAAAATCCTCAAGAAAGTATTAGCAAACAGAACTTAGCAATATACAAAATGATTATACATCGTGACAAAATGGGGTTTATCATAGAAACTCAATGTTAATTTAGCAGTAATCAAGAATATAATTCACCACATTAGCAGAATAAAAGAAAAATCCCTATGCTTAGTAAATAACCGCAGAAAAAGCAGTTGGCAGTATTCAACACCCATTTACGATTTTTTAAAAAAAGAAAACTTTCAGCAAACTAGGAATAGAAAGGGACTTCCTTAGCCTGCTACAAGGCAACTGTGGAAAACCTCCACCTAACAGCAGACTTAATGGTAAAAGACTGAATACTTCTCTTAAGATTGGAAACAACGGAAAAAAAATCTGCTCTCTGTTTTCTATTTAGCCTTGTACTGAATGAGATCTCTAAGCTAATGGCTATAAAGCCAGAAAAAAAAGAAAGGCATACAGACTACAAAGGAGGACTTTAACTAAACTAACTTTTTATTTTGCAGACAGCATGGTTATGTATATAGAAAACGCAAAGGAATCTTCGAAGAAGCTAGCAGAATAAGTGAATTGAGTGAGGCTTGTGTGATAAGAGGTTAATATATAAAAGTCTATAGTCTATTCTATATATTAACATAAACAATTGGAAAATGAAATTTAAGAGAAAATTTCACTAGCAATAACATAAATAAAAATACTTCAACATAAATTTAACAAAAGATGTGGAAGACCTACACACTGCAATCTTCAAACGTTACTCAGGAAGCACAGACCTAGATAAAGGGAGTGAAATAACATGCTCATGGATGGGACAACTCAAAATGATGGGGACATCAATGCTCCGTAATCCAGCAGATCTTCTATTCTGAAATCAATGCAATATTATTCTAGAAAATATAATATAAATATAATTATTCTGTAATTTATGTGGAAATAAAAAGGTCCTAAAACAGCCAGTTTGTGGCAAGAACAAGTTGGAGGGTGTAGATTGCCTTATTTCAAGGCATACTATAAAGCCCCAGAATCATAACGGTATTGAGGCAGAGACAGATGGGCTCCAGGATAGGCATTTAGACTTTTGTTTACAAAGTGCCTTTTGTTTACACTTCCTGAGGCAGGAGTTTCACAGGCTCCAGGATAAACATTCAACCATCCATCTCTCTGTACTTCAAGATAGAAATAACTGCCACAAAGCAAATAACTGCTACTTGTCTTCTGTGACTTTGTTCAACAACAGTAATGACAGGATCAAAAGAAGGGCTAAGCCCTGCTTGGGCAAAAGACCAAGAGGTTACCTCCTTCCCACCCTCGGGGTCAGGGAGACCCCAACTACACATGCACAGAGAGACCCCTCTGGGGTCAGAAAGGCCATAATAAGTCTAGACAGCCTTCCCGCCGTGCTTTGCTTGGAATGCATCTTGGCCAAAAGATGCACACGCAGATCAGGGAGGGCCCTGGGTCTGGTCAGGTGTGAAAGATAAAACGAGATAACTGGCCAAAGGAAAACAAAGACCCGCAAGAACTGCACAAGAGAAGTGGTTTAAATCACCTCTCCGGCATGATCTGCATTCAGGAGGATGTCTGTACCCTCACTCCTTTGGGTGTGTATTCTTGCTTTGCTTCTGTCTTAAAGACTTCTTCTCCGTGCGCTCTTCCACGTGTTGTATTATGTTTCTAACAATAAACTTTGTGCCTGTTTTTAGTCTTTGCCTCCTTAAAACATTCTTGCCTTCAACAGGGGGCAAGAATCAGGGGAATTCTACTTTCAGACTCTAGCTAGTGTAGTGGCTAGGATTCCTGGTTTTCACCCAGGCTGCCCAGGTTCAACTCCTGAGCAGACAATTAAGATCTTGCTTCAAGCCTCTCCAAGATCAGTATGCCATCTACAAACGAACCGACAAAGAGATCCAGGACACAGACCCTAGTCCAGATACAGACAGATACATATATGGCGATATACGGTGTATCAACAGATTATTAACAAAAGAACCAAAGCAACTTAGTGGGGAAAGACACTGCTTTCAATAAATGGAGCTAAAATTGGATATCCATACAGGAAAAACATAAAACCTTGATCCCTACCTCACATGTACAATTAATTCAAAGTGGATAGCAGATCCAAATATAAATGCTAAAATGAAAAACCTTCCAGAATAAAACATGGAAGACTGCCATCATGACCATGAAAGTAAGCAAAGATATTTTCAAACCAAATTTCATCAAAATCAAAAACTTCTTCTAAAAAAGCACCACAGATTGGAGGTAATATTCCTAAGTCGTATATCTGACAATGCATGGCACATGGTAGCATTAAAAAATTTTTGACTCAATATTTTTTAATGAACTTAGTTTTTTTTTAAAGCAAAAGATTTGAACAGATACTTGACAAAGATATAGAAATGGTCAATAAGCACATGAAAATTTCAACACTATTAGACATTGAGAAATGCTAAGCAAACCACAATGCTAGAGCACTGCTTAATCATGCTCAATGGCTGTAATTTTTAAAGTCTGACAACACCAAAGATTGAGAGAATATGGTGAGAGTATGGAGCAACCAGAACTTTCATTCAAAAGCAGCAGAAGTATAAAATGATGAAGCCACTTTGAAAGCTCTTTGGTCAGTTTCTCATAAAAATCAAACCCAAATCTCTCTTATAACACAGCATTCTATTTCTAGGTATTGTACCAAGAGAAAAAAAAATGTTCACCGAAAAGGCCTGCACAGAATGTTGATAACAGCTTATTCATGATAGCTGGAAACTAGAATCAAGTGAAATATCCATCTAAGCGATAAACAAATTACAGGATACTTATTCGAAAGAACACAACTCAGTGATAAAAAGAACTGCTAATAATACCTAACAACAAGCATAATCTCAAAAACATCATCCTGAACAAAGGAAGCCAGGCACAAAAGAGTAGCTCCTGTGTAATTCCATTTACACGAAATTCTGGTACAAGCACAATCAATCTACGGTGATAAACGTTATTGCTTTGTGGGTGGAAGAGACAAGCACTTGACAGAAGAGATGCCCAAGG
The DNA here is from genome assembly GCA_004024745.2 of Catagonus wagneri. NCBI lineage: Eukaryota > Metazoa > Chordata > Mammalia > Artiodactyla > Tayassuidae > Catagonus > Catagonus wagneri. The sequence continues at coordinate 3,063,096 of PVHT020003144.1, read as the reverse complement.
TGACTTTCTGGGACCACAGGAGTGTTCCCTAACTTGACAGCAGTGAGTCACACCACTGTGCGCATGTGGCCTAAGTCATTTAACTTTGCGCATGAAATCTGTACACTACACAGGGGGTGAAATTAAAGTACTATAAATTAATTGAATAAATAAGAGGTAAAAGGAGTTCCTGTCATGGCTCAGCAGAAAGGAATCTATCTGACTAGCATCCATGAGGACACAGGTTCGATCCCTGGCCTCATTCAGTGATTAAGGGTCCAGTGTTGCCATGAGCTGTGGTGTAGGTCACAGACACGGCAGCTTGGATCCTGCGCTGCTGTGACTGTGGTGTAGGCCAGCAGCTGCAACTCCAATTCGATCCCTAGCCTAGGAACCTCCATATGTCGCAGGTGCAGCCCTAAAAAGACCAAAAAAAAGAGGAAAAAAATAGTCATTCCTTCTCTGTTTACTTCACCTGAGAATGCATGTGAATATACTTTTAGAGTTATTAAGTGCAAAAAAAAATGCATTGCCCTGTACAGGAATTCTGGTGTCCAGGAAGAGGTTAAGGCTTTCAGAGCATTCCAGAACCATTTACAGCAATACAGCACTGAGAGTTATTGCACCTTCTTGAGACTCTTTCAATAACTCCTTCTTCTGGTAGAAGATAAAACAGCTAAAGAGCTCATCATAAAAGTGATTACATGCAGATAGCTATGACAGATAGCACTTCTCATTGCAACCCCCATCTCGCCAGGCCACACTGGGGAATCTTGCATCCCACACTGCCACCCCACCCCCACGCTGTCTTGCTTGACAAGCCTTGGGAGATGCATCACAAGAGCCTCCTAACCCGGCCGGGCCTCCAGCGCTGGACCCATGGGATGACGACCACTGACCACCCCCCGCCCCAACCCCCAGCCTGAGAAGGTTAAGGGCAACAGAGGGAAAAACGAAGCTGAAAACAACTGGAGCCAAACCACAAAAACAACAAGAATAGCATTCAGCAACCACTGACTGTGCGTCTGTCCTTTTCTGAGCACTTTACATGAATTAACTCAGTCCCTGTCCCCACACTTTCTGCCTCACCTGGCCTGAGACCAGGCGTGAGAAAGGACGCCTGCCCTCCCGGTGCCTGCTGTGTGCGGCCAGGACGATGGCTCTAACCCTTCTGGGGAGCCTGAGCGATGAAGGGAGCCGGTGGCAGGTGGGGCCTGAGAGGGGAAGGCCTTGTCAGGAAGTCCAGGGCGTGGGCTGGGCCTCGAGCGCCTCTGACCTTGGGAGGCCCAAGGGTCTGGGGTTCCAAGATGTGGGATGGGGCGGGGAAAGCTGGGGGCTGAGCTGGGGTGGGAAGGGGAGGAGGAACCATGGCCCATTTTGAGCCCATGTGTCAGGCAGGGCCCACCTGAACTCTTAGGGGCAAAAGGAAGAGAAAGATTAGAACTGGAAGCTATCATCCCACTCGGAGCTGCACCAAACAAGGAGCCGGCTGAGGATCCCAAAGTGTCCTGATCTTTAGACATGGGGTGGGGCAGGGGGCTGGTCTCAAGCCCTGGGACTAAGTCGCCAGTGAACGGCTCGGTCCTGAGGGAGGCAGGGCTGGGGCGGAAACCACGGGCTGCCAGAGGTGCTTTTCCAGAAGCACCTCTCGGAAGATGCAGCCTGTTCGTTCCCATGGCAATTTCAGTCCAGCCGCGGGGAAGTAACTCGGCACCACGTGGTCAGTTTGACATAAAACGTGATTTTAAATCATTTTCTTGGACCACATCTGTTATCAAAAATCACATCCACCTCTGGTGGAGGCACTGCTACTTTTTAAAGGGAAAACGTTGGAAAAGTACACCCTTATCCAAATAGCCTTCTCTTTTCTTGTTTCTGTTTCTCTCCCTCCCTCCTCTCTCTGCTTTGAAGCCAGCAAAATGGTTCAGCTCAAGGCTAAATACAAGGATGACTGCAAGGATTTCCACAAGAGCCTCAGAAATCGCTGGCAAGTGAGAAAACAGAAAATAGATTATCCAGCAACCCCAACAACATTCTCGGCTTCAGTCCAGCTGCAGGACTGACGTGAAAAGCAATGCTCTGTCCTCTGTCGGGCCGTCAGCGGCACTGCCGAGCAGGGAGGAGGGAGCACCCTCAGGACGGGGTCTGCTATGGCCTTGATTCTTGGTTGGATGTGTCCCTGGGGAGGGGCGGGGGCTTGGGATGACAGCAGACTCCACTATAGCCCCAGAGTGAATTTTCTAGAGATCATGGTGTTTATATCACACAGCTCTATTTATCTCAAAGAGACAGCCCCCCTCCCTGGCACATGTCACATCCCTGAGGAGGTCTGGGACATGGGACACAGTGGGTCAGAGGGGGAAAGTGAGGGGCAAGTAATGGCGTGACAGGCCTCTCGGATGCTGCTGAAGAGGCCCGGCCGGCATGGCCATCAAACAGCCCTTGCTGACGGTACAAGCTCCCCTTAACCCGCTCCTCTCATTAACCCCAGCAGGACGCCACCACCAGGCCTGCCCGGCAGGCAGCTTCAGCGACAGCCTGATGCCGGGTAGGGGGCTCCCACCCTTGGCCCCGGGCCCCAAGACCCCACTCCACCCCCCAACGAGGTCCACAGCTCCGTGGGATGTGTCCACCCAGAGCACCTGGCTCGCTGTCTAGACGTGTTTGCACACTACAGCTGTGGACCAAGTACACCTGTCACTCTGCTTCACACGACTCATGAGTTCAGAATGTTTTTCTCTTTTTAAATAGTTGAAAAAAAATCAAAAGAAGAATGACGTGAAAATTACATAAGACTCAAATTTCTGTCGTTTTTCCTGGGACACAGCCGGGGTCTTCCACTTACAACACAGACCATGGCTATTCTCATGACCATGGCAGACTCAGGAGGTCATGACAGAGACCACATGGCCCCCAAAGCCCCGAAATATTTTGTGTGACCACTTACAGAAATTCTTGCCAACACCAAGTCGAGACCCAGCGTTCCCTGCCCACAGAGCCCCATGGCCCTTCTGTCCACAGGCCTCTCCTCTGCTATCCTCTGGGCAGTGGCCCAGGGCTGACTGTCTGCAGAAGTGCGGACGGAGCTGGGATGGCGCCAGCAGGGCCAGGCCCCCTCAGCGGTAAGAGTGGAGGTGGGAAGACAACGGCGGCAGGCCTGGCCTGGGGCCCCAAGCCAGCCCTCTCTGGCCTCGATCTTCCAGATGGAAACCCTAAGACCAAGGATTAGATATTAAAACTTGACCTTGGAGGAGTTCCCGTTGTGGCTCCGTAGGTAAGGACCCAACATTATCTCTATGAGGATGTGGGTTTGATCCCTGGCCTCGCTCATGGGGTTGAGGATCCGGCGTCTCCATAAGCTGCGGTGTAGGTCTCAGACGCAGCCTGAGTGTGGCGCGGCCATGGATGTGGTGGAGGCCCACAGCTGCAGCAGCTCTGATTTGACCCCTGGCCGCCTGGGAATTTCCTCATGCTGCAGGTGCAACTGTGAAAAGAGAAAGGAAAACAAACAAACAAACAAACTTGACCTTTGGATTTGTTGGGAGAAAAAGACCTACTATCTTTTATGTTAGAGTTAGTTTGAGATAACTTTTAAAGGTTTAACAGACTGGCACGTGGGCCTCTGTGCTCACGCCTGGGGTTCAACGTGACCCACGTAACTGCGTGGTGGGGGGGGTCTCCAGACCACGAACCTCTGTGCCCACTAGTTGAGGTGCTTTTTACCCAGAGTCCCAGGGATTCACCCCAAGCCCCTTCTGGCTAGATTGCACTTGCTCTCATGTTTACATAATTTCTTTTAATACTTACAAATGACTAAAACATGAATGTGCAAATAAAGAGATTTGTTGTTGAAAAAGACGTAAGTTTAATATTATCTTTGTTTCCAAGATTCTCGACTTAGCTTTTGATAAACACTTCAGTTAACCATTGCATATGTATTGGATATCCTTGTACTGGACACATAAAATGTCCAGTACAGATAGAGAGTTGTATTGGACACTGTACTGAAAGGTACTGAAAGCTTTACAGATGGCATTTCAGTTAATTCTCACAAAATGTGATAGACACTATTATAATCATGGATAATGCAGCTGAAACGCAGAGAGGTTAAGTCACTTACCCAAAGTCACACAGCTAGCAAGTGAACAGATTTTTGAACTTGAGTCCACCGGACTCAGAACTTGAGCGTTTGGGAGTTCCCGTCGTGGCGCAGTGGTTAACGAATCCGACTAGGAACCATGAGGTTGCGGGTTCGATCCCTGCCCTTGCTCAGTGGGTTAACGATCCGGCGTTGCCGTGAGCTGTGGTGTAGGTTGCAGACGCGGCTCGGATCCTGCGTTGCTGTGGCTGCGGCGCAGGCCAGTGGCCACAGCTCCGATTAGACCC